>CM021102.1:331820712-332189453 GCA_007115665.2 Sequoiadendron giganteum
CATTGGATTTGGTGGAGTGTGGTAAGAGATTTGAGTATTTTGGTAGTGTTATTGCTTGCTGGTCTGTACTTTGGTTCATTGGAATTTCTTATCAGACTGTGCTCTTTCTAAGTTATGCTCAATTTCTTAGGCGTTTATGCTTCTAGTTCATGTGCATTCAATTTGAGGGAGAAAGAAGCATTTTGGAAAAAGTTTTGAACAATTTAGTGAAGGTTTAGTTGCTGGTCTGATTATTTCAGTTTGCTGGTCTTTATAACCTGGTTATTTCTCTTTTCATGCTATATTTCTTGGTCTTTCAACTCACACTTGTAATAAAAACACAACATAATCTTTGCAATGATTTTGGAGCAGATATTTCTCATTGTAAGGCTAAGAATAGTAGTACTATTCTAGTCATTTATATTTTTGCATTACTTTGTATTTTTTAATGCAAACATTGTAACCCCTCGATGGTTTACTGCCAGTGTGGAAGAATAAACAATTGCATCTCATATTTCACCCACTGGAAAGTGGAGAATCCCCACTGCTTAAGTGGATGCTTGCTGAAAAGCGGATGAATTGTTCTTTATTGTAATATCTTTCCCCCCATTGAACAAGTGGTAGCGTGGATTTTCATATGGCCGGATCAACGCCTGCTTTACATTTCCAGCATTGAATTCAATTCGGTTGTTGCTAGTGATCCCTTCCCATATGCTATCACCTCGCCTTCAATAGGATCTTGGTGAATATTCTTGGCGAAGGTTACATTTAGTTGGATTATCTTTTGGGAGCTAACGCTAACATTTGGCGTAGTGCTGGTTTGTGTTGTGAAAACATTGAGAAAAAATTAAGGGGCACATTTCAATTTGATTGGTAATCTGGTAGATGGCATGCTGAATTGCAGAGACTTAATATGATATAAAGACATTGAATCAAAGGAAAGGAAGATGGACTCATTAAACAATGAGATATTGCAATGCAAATGAAAGCTCTATCGAAAACTCGAGTTATTTGCAAGACCATAACAATAATTGAGAAGAGGTGCAAAGCCAAAACATGCTAATTCTTTGTTTGGAGTGAAAATTTCTATATGGATATCCTTTTAGGAAATGAAAATTCCAACATAATGAAATGAGATTTCTCATTCGAGAATCAATGTGACATTACTAGTGATCTCCTGGCAAGTGTGGAGTACCTGCTGCCTTTCAAAGTGTTTTTCTGGGGTAAAATTTTACTAGCCAAAACACATGCAAACATTTGTGTCCTGTCCAATAATTTAAAACTATCCACTTTAATGGCCTCTATAAATATCTGAGTTGCTAACTCAATTTATAGGCCTCTTTGTTTATATGCTTCTACTGTAAATATGATTTTCTATGATACATTCTTGGCGATTACTGAGACGAAGCATACAGCAAAGACAATAATAAAAAGTACACATAATGCATGATAACAAAAGATGAAAAGGAATTAGACTCCAAATCTGTTGTCATACACTCTTTCATTAAATAGATTAAATAGAATTATAAGGACAAGGGTGAGTGCTAGTCAGATAAGGCCAGTCACATGCAAACTGTCCTAGAATTGGGCATGCAAAATGACCTCATTCAGTTTAACTTGCACGCAACTAGTGAGATTCACACAGTATGGCTCAAATGTAAATGCAAGATAATGAATGAATGTAATGTTTACAAGAAAGAAGACACTTACAGGAGTGATTCTTATAACATCCACTTTTGCTTAGAGAAAATCATTGTAGTTTCTTTGAATAAGTTAGAAAGTCCTTTTAGCTGGCAAGATGATCAAGGAGATTATGTAATCTGGCAGAATATGGAGTGCATGCAGAAAATATTCTAAAATATCAAATTAGAGGACTCGAGAGACATGGGAACAATTCACCTTGGAGACAAAAATGTGTTGTTGATGCCTACAGGATCCCCATAAGAAGATTTGAGATCAAGAAATTGATATCTGTATGGAAGATCTTCATATCGATATATTATTTGAATGGTGTGTGGGTTGGATCTAAGGTATGGAATATTGTCATATGTGGAGTTGTTGTTGAATTTGAAGCTGCTAAGTGCCTTTCCCATATAAGAATGGAACCTATTGAAGGCCTTGAAGTAGGAGAATGTGTCAATGTTAAAGTTTGATAAGGCCATCTTGGAGTTGTGAAGAAGCTTGCTGAGTATTAGAGTCTTATGTCAAATGAGGAAGGGCAAAGGAAAATAGTGACATATGTAGGTATGTTGATTGTCTTTATGAAGAAAAGTGGACTTAAGTTCCACATGTTGATGATGATCTTGTCCTATGGATGTAACCACTGAAGGAGGCTGCACAGCAGAGTGAGTTGTTTATCAAAGTGTTGCTCACAAGTGGAACTTGTTGCATAAGACATCATCTGGAAAACAATATCTTCGTAGTGGGTCTTGTGGCAAATCATCTGTGGGTTCCTTGATGCCTCATAGATATGGTAGCAAATGAGAATCATTAATTTTTATGATTGTAGCAAGAGAAGATGTCAGGCTTGCTCATGTAGATAGAGCCAAGCCATGTGTGCCCTAGAATTTTCAATTACAGATGGTTGTTCCTTTTGTTTCATCACTAGGCTGAACATGCTCATCATTTTCTGCATATGTTGGAGTTGAAACTATTTTGTTGTTATTCATAATGGACTTTCTGTGCAAGGAGCTTGACTCACTTAGAGTTCTGATCCACTCTTAATAGATTTTTGTGACTGCCAAAAAAATCCAAATTTTTAAAAAACAATTCAAGGAGGGAAAACAAGAGGCATTTCTATTTAATGTTTTTGGAGTGATTTTTTCATCTGTTCGGCCTTTATTTTTTAAATTTTATATACAATAAAAAGAGGCTAAATAATGAGAAGGGTGCTCAAAAGGAAAAGTCATTGAAATAATCCTTGCATTGAAATTATCAACAATTTAGTTTGAGGCAATTCAAATAGTCATCATGCCATGGACACATGTACAAAGCTGTGGGATAGACAAGTTGTCTTCCATGTAATTAAAGCTGGCTTCCTTCGGGGTCTTATTAATCTCTATTAATGACAATTGAACATATTTAAGAATTTCCAATATTATTATGTTGCTTCTCTTTATATTATACCTAGCAGAAAATTGCTTTTTCCTTTGAATGCTTTACAAATACTGCCATTTAGATTCTAGCAGTGCATACCTTTTTGTATATGAGTTATTAACTATCAACCACATCATTTCTTTCACATCTTTTCAGCAGCCTAATAAACTTTCAATTGCATTGAATGCATGACTACCTTGAAATTAACCACATTATGTCAATATCTTATTGGTGCATATGTTCAAGTAGTTACCAACCACCTTTTTAATTAGAAAGCACATGAGCCCTAATTTGGGATATGACTTAAGAATGTTCATTGAACTATTTTCAAGGTTTGAATTCACTGTTATGAGAGTCAATTACAATGTCAAGCTTACATTGGGGAGAAGAATTAATATATTATAACAAGACCCTTCATGGCCAGCTAATATATATAGGACTGAAAGGTTTCATGCATAGTTTACAAACTCAGACTTAGAAAGTACTTGGCAAGCCCAAAATTTTTGACTTGGCAAAAACTCTACAACTTAAAAAATTCAAAAAAATCCTAAGTTGCGGAATTGGAATTGGAATCAAGTATGTGGGTATGATATGCTGGTATGACAAATTTTTTGGGAGGGGTTGGGTATAAGACTTCACTTTTTCTTACATGGTGTTTGGGTGGTTCTTCCTTGTATGGCTAATGGCGATAAAAGCAACCCCCTAGTTGCCTTATAATTCTGCAACTTAGAAATGATGAGGTCTCTCACCTCAAGCTAATATGTCATCCTCACAGTGCATGTGGATAGGCCCTCCATAACCTCACCATTAACATCTATGAAGCTATTGAAGAAGAAAAACTTGGGGTTGAAGTAGTAACCTGTTGCATGAATGGGTTGGTGGGGTTGATTGTTCCACCTTTGATCAACGATCTCCCAAATAGGGGCAAATCTATTTGCATCCCCCTTTAATAGTTTTGGATGGCCTCTTTGGCCCTATCCATGGCTATAAATGTATCTCATTGAATTTTTCTCCCCATCTACGAAGCGCAAAACCCTCACAAGTGGCTCTGTTACCTACAAAGTACAAAGTAGAAGCAAATTTAAATTACAAATTACAATGAAATCAAATACTCTTAAATTTTAAAAATAAAGGATTCAATTTGAAAATTAAATTAAGTTTGAACTTGACAATCTCTATAGTTCTAGTCACAAAAATATCATCAAAACTATTTTTGTGATCCTTTCTCCATCAACTTTCTTTTTATAAGTTGAATTTACCCATGGTTGACTCACAAACATCTGCTTCAAGGGAGTTAATAAATTAGAAATACTTTGCAATGTTAGAAAATTAGTTGCAAACCTTGTAGCACCCAATCGGACAAGCTCTTTCACCTTGGTGTGATCTCTCATCTATTGAAGAACCCATGGGTGATTATAAATATATGCTTCTTCTACAATCAATCTCAATCAATTTTGCTTGTGTCCTCCAAAAGAAATTCAACGCAATGAGTTGCACAAGGGGTCCAAACAAGTGTTGGGATGCTTCTCTTGAAGCAATCTTCCAACCGTTATAAATGCTGTTGCTTGTTAGTAACAACTTGGACAACATTTTCTATGCCCACCTCTAAAACAATTTCCTTCAACATCAAGCTCAAATTTTCTGCATTTTTTATATTGTTTGAGGCATCAATTGACTCAAAAAAACTAACTCACCATTCAAAGCCACTAAAAAATTGAGGGTGTGGTTCCTTCCATCTATCCACCTATTTGAAAGGATTGTGCATCCACGCTTTTGCCATTGCTTTTGATTTTCCACAATTTGTTGTACATCTCCAATAGCATCTTGGAGCAACCTACCACTTAAATCTTTTGGAGAGGGCATTTTGCACCCTTTCCCTGCAACTGTCAATGTATCACCAAACACTCTTGATATGGACTCCTTGCCATGTTGAAGGAAAGGTTGTTGTAATACCAAAAATTTACACTAGCCTTATTTGTGTCTTTGTGCACCTCCCTGTTCCACCCTGTGACTTCCAATGATGGTTGTGCTCTTAGTACATTTCTAGGCACAAAAACCCCTGCAATTGAACTCTGCTCGATTTGGATGAGGATAATGGGCCATGTATATGTGGACTGCAACGAGAGCCCACAATGCCTTGCACATCCACATCAGATTCTCTTGACAAATTAGGAGCAACAACTTCGTGTATGGCTGCTTGTGCCTTTTCCCTCTCCAATTTCTTTTCATTTAGTGCTGCTAGAAGGGCTATCTTCTCTCATTTCACCTCTTCCGGGGCTGTTTCACATGGCTTGGCATCACGGCAAGGAATGCTTGCGAGATGGTATTTGAGGCGATTGATGCCTCCACTAAGCTTTTTCTTGCACGCGGTACAAATTATGGACCTTTGTACTAGTCCCATTTTGCCATTTCCAAGTGGGGTCACGACTTCCAGGGAGTCTCTTTCCAACGAGCTGACTTCCACAGTCATTTTGTACCCAAATCCAATTCTGAAACGATTTTTATCCAGTTATGCAGGGTTATTCTGCTGATTCAGTAACATAGTTTATATATTTAAAAATGTTGTTTTTTTTAAACTCGTACTTATTTGATTGATGTATATTTGTGTATGTGATCAATTTAGCTTCTAATTGATAAGCTTATTATGCTTTTAAAGACAATTTATTGATGGGTGTATTGTAAAAGCTTTAAATCCTTAAAAATTCTCTATATTTAATGGCTTTTCAATTTGCCAAGTCTTTGCTAAGTTTGGATTGGAGTCAAAACTCAACTTGCTTAATCCAAGTCTTGTAGCCATGGTTGATACTTGATTCAGAAGCACATCCATGAGTTGCAAGTGATCAGTATTTTCCTGTAAATAGGGGACTTGCTTGATCAAGGGTTCTATTTCCTCTTCTTTTCCTTTAAGAGGTGCATCACATTGAAGTCCGTTTGGAGGAATCAAAGTATCTCCAAATGCAGATATGTAATCTGGACTATGTATTTTCTTTGATCTGCCTTATGCTATAGAGAGATTGAAAAGGTCACAGGTGGTGTTTCACGGATTGGTTCATTGTCTCTTCCCAGTGGCTTGACGAGTGGACATCTGGCCCTCTGGATCCAAACCCAGCCAGTTTGCACGTCTTCTTGGCTGCTTGGGTGCATGTTCTAGTGTTTAGAGGAGGCAACAAGTTTATTCACTGAAATTGGTTGCTTATTGGGAGCTTGTTTTGCTGTGCTGCTTGTGGTTTAGGAAATTGTTCTCTTCTAATGCGATCAACACTTAAGATTTACTTGATTTCATCAATCCTATTTTGAACAGATTGTTAACCATTCTTCTTGTAAGTTTAAACAGCTGATGATGCCCTGCTGATTGTCTTTTATCTTTTGTTGATTCCAAACCAGTAGCCTGTGGTTTTCCCAGTGTTTATCTGAGTTTCAGGGACAGGGGGATGGGAATCAGGTATGACAAATACTTTCCAGATTTTGTGGACAGTTATTATTGCATATGAAAAATTAATTACAAAAAATAGTAAAAGAAATTGCAATTTATCAGTTGTATAAACACTATGATAAAAATAAACTGAAATTTATATGAAGTACTGCTGTATGACATTTTGCATCAAAGACAGTGAATCTTAATATGGTTTTGCCTTTGGGTTGGTGAAGGAAGGTATAACGGTAACCTCCTTATATAAAGAATTTACTTGGTTTTATTTACCATACAGTAATAAATTAACTTCATAAGAAAAATGGGATGTAAATTTTCTTTTCTTTTCAATAACTGAAAATGCAACTGCATAACTGAATATATAAACATTTCATAACAACTTACTTTGCTTTTTGAACTGAAAAGAGTAATCCACTTTTTTGTTTTACTTTTCAACATGAAAGATTGCATATAAATAAGATTTAACATTAACTTTCAAGGAATAAGGTCAAAGATCCCATATTTGGATACTTTCTTTCTTCCAAGACTCGGCATATCATTTGCAAGAGGGAGAGAATCACCCAGGTGCTTTACCTCTAACCGTAGATCGGTGGTCCCTCACACACCTTCCTAATTGGGAGTGGCCCTATCCTTCAACGAATGGTATAGTTAAAAACCCCCTACTTTTTGCCATCTGAGCTCTGGTGTTGTGCCCTACTTAACCAATAGCATCAAACAACTATGGATACCTTCCAACTATGTATGACAATTTTGATTAGTTAAGCAAATTTGGGACATAGTGAACGGACAAGTGCATGTAGAGACTACTACACTCATTTTGGCCAAAGTATTTGAACTAACTTCAACCACTACTTATGAGTGGAGTTGTTTGTTCACCCACCTCTACTCGACTTGGAGAACCATTGCTGACCTAAGTTGACTCAAACTGATTGTTTGACCAATGGTTAATCAAATTGAAAGCTTTTACTTAACACACATTGACTCCCTAGTCAAAACTTAACTGAGTTGATTAATTATTATTAGCTTTGAATTTCCTGAGTTACTCTATGTAACTACCTGGGTCTTGGCAACTACCACAAGTTCGAAGCTCACCAAACTCATGAAAATAACTACTCTTGAAATTAGACCTTTGGTAAACTTGACAACAAAAGAGGATAATTTGACCTATCTGGTCATAATATAGTATAAAGACTTCATATACAAAATACCCCATTTGGGTGTTTTCCATTAAAGAACATAACTCATTTTAGGGTTTAGTCTTTCTAGACAGTTTATGAGGTCTAGCTTTTCAAAGATGCCATTTTAAATGACAAAGCCTTTAACAAGAAGTCTGATATAGAATACAAAGAATAACTACATATTACATCGGTTAGGCATCTTCGTTCAATAACTAGCACTTTACCATGCTTTGGACTTTTCTACCAATTCTTTGGTTCTTAGCTATATAAGCTTTGGTTCAATAACAGCCAAGAAAACGTGGTTCAACTTTTGTTCATCATAGGTTATTTAAATGCATTGCATTCACAAATTATTCTACCCAAAAGCTTTCCAACTGGAAAGAAGAGAAACAATTTTCTTTCAAGAAAAGACATTAAAAGACTTCTTGTAAATTACGTGGCAGATTTCAAGTTCCTATCACAGCTATTTCTATGCAAAAGAGGGTTTATGAGTAAAAATACCCCCAAACTGACATAAGGAACTAGTTCTTAACTTCTTTCCAATAACCCAAAGAGATAAACTATCTCAGCAAGGAAGATTAAAAACAAGAAGTGATACTTGCATAAGAAGGATTACAGTCAATAGTGCCTCAATACTGGTTTTAATAAACCATTATGATTCCAATAAATATACAAGGCAACGACTGTTTCCATTAAAAAGAAAAAGAAGAGATTACTTGCCTTTCAGCTGGTTATCTGAAATATTTGATTTGCAAAAGCTAGCTCTCAGCCAACAGCCTGTAGAGTATTAGACAACAGCTCTTCCCCCTTTCGAAATGAGCAAGATTTGGAAATATTAATGTTCTCAAAGCTAACTTTTCTCTCTGGGCTGACTTCCATAGGGAATACCAACTACAGTTCTGCTCCCTTGCTCTTAATCAAAACTTGATAATAGTCCTTCCCACTTCATGACTTGACAAGCTTTTTACTTCAACACATAATTAACTTCCCACCCTACAAAGCTTTTTGTTTTTGCTCTTATCTTGCAGCAAACAATGTGATAATAGACTCCTCTATTCTCCTTGCAGAATTATCTCAGTTTTACTTTCTTGCATTCAGCAGAAGGAATGAATGATTATTGCCCATCGAAATCCTCCTCAAAGGTTTTTACTCTATCCGATAACTAACTTTGTCCCTTGGTGTAAGCTCTCCATTTTGGATTCTTGATAATGCTAAGATAACTGTTTTCTAAATCAGGTAAGCACTTCAAAGTAGAACTACCTTGCTCGCCCAATCATGCCACAACCCAAACAATAGTGAAAATCCATCAAAATGGTTTTGGTGGTTATGAATGCATGATAGAAGCTGCATTTGCCACGATGAAAGGGTAGTTTTGGAGCAGATTTGAAATTAGTTACTAAACCAATCTCCACATAGACATTGCCACGTTTGGTTGGCAGTTTGAAAAATACAAGAAAACTCTCACATGTCACCACCTTAGTGGCTGTTCTCACACAACCCGTTGCTATAAGGCTGGTGTGAAACTTCAACATATACCCTGTTTCATTTGACTAATTTGCTCCCCATTAAATTGGGTCGAGCCAATATTCCCAATACCGCAACTTAATCAGCCACTTAATACGTTTTAAATGCAATTACAATATATGCAAAGTATTAAAACATTTATGCCGCAAAGTGGTGTTGATAATATACAAAGTTGGCGATGGGTATATCATGCCACCATATATTGGCGTTATTGCCAATTAACCAAGAGCAATAAAATAACCAGTATCAACTATCACTCATCATGCTTCCATTAGCATGTGCATATTCAAATATTGCCAACATAAAATAAAAAAGTATATTATATAAAGCATAGATGTGTATATATATATATATTATTCTATTGCCATAATTAAACATATATACGCATATATATACACACATGTGGACATATATATACTTACACCGATGCATACCCATTGTATGCGTATGTAGGTATATATCCATATGAGCATACATATAATGCAATATATATATATATATATATATATATATATATATATATATATATATAGTATCTTTATATATTATACAAGAAAATGGATACCAATTACCCCAATTGATTTGTAACCCAAAATAAGCGAGAAGAACAAGGCTACACAACAACTGGGTTAACTTACCTCCAAGATGTTACTGACAACCCTAGACGTACATTGGTTAAACAAAGTCAAACACTTGATCTACATAGTGCAAAGAAAGCTTAGATAGCATTGCTAGTAAGCCCATAACTTTACCCTTCTCCTGGGTGATACTCTCCCTCTCCCTCTCCCTCTAGAGGGCGTGAGAAAACAATCTTGCAATTCCTCTCAAGAAAGAACCGGGTAGTTAGCCATTAACATTTACATCATAGTCATATCCTTATATATTCATCAGTAATTCATTTAAACATAGGAACTTCACATCACATTATATCATAATCATATCATTACATATTCATCAGTAATTACTAATTCATTTAAATGCAGAAACATCACATCGCATAAATTCATCATTGCATTTTTCTTCCAAAATTTCATAGTCACATATTTCATCATTGCATTTACCATAGAGTGAAAAGTAATTTTGGTAATCAAAGGCGGGGTGTAATAGAAGGGCTTATCTCCTACTCATTTTCATTTTAGTTTATAGAGAGGATTGTGTCTATCATCCTGAAGGGTGGTATGAGCAGGTGGTATGGCATTCTTCATTCTTGACTTCTTCTTGCCTTTGCTCTTGAGTAAGTGCATGCCTTGGTTCTGGGGATGCGTCCTAAGGGACACTATTGAGGAAGGGGAAGAAATGGTTCTAAGTTCTAACTAATTTGAGGTAGGGTATTGGGACCTAAAATGTTGCAGAAAATTCACTAGATACCATATTTTGCTTCTTTCCAATGCTTGATACTAACATTCTATTCTTTTCCATCTCTAGGAAATTACCAAGCAGATTTTTTTACTTAACTAGTTACATGAATTCATATTATGTAAAGAAGCATATTATCTTCTTAATGTAATTTGCAATTCTGCCTCAACAATCTAATAGTAGATTCTTTAGAATTTGAGGTAATTATCAATCTGTTCGATATTTATTCATGGTGCTTCTATAGATTATTGCAAGCATTGTTTTTTTCATTGCAAGTGACATTTGAGAAGCCATCTCTGATACTTGTAAGCTTCTCTTTTGTCTCATGAATGTGAAACCTGTTCAAGCTCTGTATTCAATGATGAATTGATTATCTTACAGAACTATTTAGTTGGTTTAAACAAACATATATTGAGAAACATTGTTTTGAAATAATAGGGAATATATCATAATTGATAGGATGTCCTCAGATTAATTTTGCTTTGTATTAAAGTTGTGAAGTTTTTTGTTTGTTTTTGTGGTACATAGCTTGCTCCCTTGGTTTGAGCTTCCATATCTTTTATGG
Source organism: Sequoiadendron giganteum (assembly GCA_007115665.2). NCBI lineage: Eukaryota > Viridiplantae > Streptophyta > Pinopsida > Cupressales > Cupressaceae > Sequoiadendron > Sequoiadendron giganteum. Next base: position 331,831,841 of record CM021102.1, read on the forward strand.
TTGGAAAATTACAGGGTTGTGCATTGCATGTTAGAACAAGACTCGATCTTAGAGCAGGTACAGTCCTGGAGGCAATGCTAGAGGCAACAATGATCTCAGAATCCTCTGCAAAACAAAAAATATCAGGTGGTTACAAGCATAATATATTTTTTCTGAAATATATTTTCCAGATGATATATATTTCTATGCAAAGGTAAGATGCTACTAATCTGATCATTTAGAACTTCAGATGTTAGACATCTGAAATTTTTGCACCAACCTGATTTTTTGCCCATTTTTTCAGCTGTTTATTATATATTTCTTATTTGGTGAGTGCATATATATTTCAAATACTTTATATACTTTGTTTGCCATTAAATTCTCCACTTTTGCTCTTATTTCTTCTTGTTTGAATATTCATCAGTTTACTGTATTTTCCATTCCATCATATCTTAAGCGATATGTTATTTCCACTTTAGTGTACCCATTTTCAAACTGTTGCTCGTAATACCTTGCACTATAAATTTTATTTCCCTTTCTAGGAATAGTGATATTACATTTGAAGACAATTCTGTGGCTCACTGAATGGTGATGGCTTTTTTATTTGTACTAATAATAAAACAGACACAGCATTCATTTTTGTATTATTATTGTTTCCCTTCTATTTTTAAAGATATTGGGTTCATACAAGCTTAAGTGTTGTCTTGGCTTTATGCCAGTTGTATTTTCCTTGGTATTTTAGAATAAATGTGTAAAGTTAAAAAAACAATCTTTTGGATGGGCAGAAATTTAACTGGATTAGTTCCAAATGTGAGGCCATTCACATCAGAAACAGTGGGATAATCACACTCATCAGTCAGAGTCTGAAGTGAATTCACATAAACTGAATTGTTTTTATCATCTTCTGAAGAGTCTTCAACCTGAAAATCATACTTTGAAAAGGATAAACAATGCTATTTCAAACATAATGACAAGGGAATTCCAAGGTATTTACTGGGAAGAGAGTCAATTTGAAATTCTAAAGCTCTGCCACCTGTTGCTGCCTGCGGGAGAAGTATGGATGGAGCAAAATTTGGTTTTTTCTTTGTTCATTGCCTGGCCTGAGTCCTACTTGTAAGAGTTCAGGAATTTTCTAATCCACTGGCCTCCTGAAAAGTATTGTACCATACCCAATTTGTATATGAGTTGAGGGGTTGGACACTGGAAAGGGTTTATGTTCCATTCTTTCACCCAATATTTCATTAGTGATCTACCCAAAACTTCAGTAATAATTCTACGAAGTATTAATGAAGTTTTGAGAAGCTCAATAGATACCCATGAATCTCGCATATAGTTAGTTGAAGAAATGATATATTAAGGCATGGAAATGTGTTTTCATGCATAATTAGTTTAGGAGGAGGTACATTTTCATGATTATCATACTGAAGGGACAAAGCGGCAAATACATGCACTGAATTCATTTTTGAAACAAGGAAAATATGTTGTTTGTGTATGGAAAATTGTTGCATAAATGCTTTGGATTCAAATTGGAAACAAAGAAAATATTTTGGGTGTATGGACAAAGGAAGGGACTAGCAGAAGACAAAAGTATAAGAATAAACACATAAAAAATGATTAAAGAGCAATATGTATTACAAGAATATGGATGGAAAAATAAAAATGAGAGGACAGTGAATATAGAAGTAGAGAAAATAAAAAAAATCTGCAAACTTTAAATGTATATATGAGTATATTAATGCTGATAATAGAAAACATTCCATTTTCTTGTTTAAAAAAATATTGGGTGCTCAGATTAACAACAGAGCCTGTTTCAGAGAACTTATTAACATTGGAAACTGGTCTTGAACATGTAACAGTTTAAGAGGAATAATACTATTACTGGCAAACCAATGTAGGAGAAGCAAAGCTAATTGAATCTTAATGCAATTCAAATATGATTATTTCCCTGGGAAATCCGTTTGGGGAAAAACCCAGCAAAAACACCACTCACTTATTGCATTAACTCAACTGTTCACAATACAATAAGATATTTCTTGCTTGTGCCTAATCGTAATCCATGTGATTATTTATAGACACATCACTATAAGAAATCTCTAAGCAGTATTACAATTCAATGGGTATAAAACCATGGGCTGTAAAAGAACATTTTAAATAAAATGTGCGCATCATTAATTGTGGATGACCTATGTTCTATGAAGGGCTTAAAACATCTAAAATATACAAGACATTCAACAACAACTACTAACAGGTAGAGTAAAACTAAAAATTCAACTTTGGTTCAGTGGAAAGTAAAAACTACATATATGACATTCACAAAATATCTTATCTTGTAAAGAAATGGGAATAAAGTGGCTCTTGCATTTATTTAATATTTTCCTCACTACAAGGATTTATAACAAAAGTCAAGTTATTTATAAGACAACCCTCATCATAGTTGAAAAGCTCGGACTCGGTAATAACTCAGCAGGCCCAAAAATTGTATAATCTCATGTGTTGAAATATGGTAGCTTCGGTCAGATATAGAAATGATGATCATATGTGTGTGTATACATATGTCAGTATGTACCAACATATGTATACACACATATATTAATTGTATATATATTTATGTCATCATTTATATATATATCAAAACCTACTATATCCCAAGTATGTTATCGATATGCATTTAGAGGTTATTACTTGCAGATTATTGGCTTTACATGTTTCTTATAGAATCCCGATCAAGCATCATTATCGGTGATCATTTCCAGATTAGATATTATTTATTTGTGCAAGATAAATTCAGATCGAGCTTAATAAGCATTTATGTTTACTAAGTAACTAACCCCGATTAGTGATCGGGTGTTAAGTTAGACGAAAAGGCACAAACTCATGAGATACGTCCCATGAGCGAACATGCCTCCACTTTTTGGAGACATGTCCGCTCATGGGACGTTTTCCCCCATTGTTATGGCTTGGACCTTTCATGGCTGATATTGGTGCGTAGACTCCATATAGATCCAATCCACAATTGAAGACATCGAAATAAATAAATGTTCTGCTCTTGAGGATCGAATACCTTAAAAGAAAATTCAGACTTGTAAATTCATGATCAATACTTCCAATATTGATCTGGCATCAACTTCATAGTTCTTAAGTTCAATATTCTGTTTATAATCTGAAAGAAATTTAATCAATACAACATCATGACTAAACAAAAACGTGGCAATAACTCGACAATTTTATCGAACATTTTAAAATACATAAATTTTAAAAAATATTCTTCAAAAACACACATATTACTAATTGTGTAGAGCATATTGTTGATTTTCATCATACATAAATCAAAATTAGAGTTTAATACATATCATAGACCAAAAAACAAGTTCAAATTTTGAATACATATCAACTTCAAGTTTCGGTATCAATGAAAATTGTAAATCATAAATTTCTTCTATGACTAAAACTCAAAAGCTTTTGTTGCCACTATGTGGGTGTTGCTGAACTAGATGGTATCAGTGCAATATCCTCAATAGGAGCCTCAATAGGTGTCTCATCCATAGTGATAGGACCAAACTGTGTATGTGAGAAAATTGCCTCTGTTGGTTGACCAACCTCACCTTCTACCTCCTCATATGCTGCCACTTCCGCTTCCCATTCAGCTGCCTCCCTGTCCAAATCAGCTAACTCATCATCTCTTAACCATGGTTCCACATCAACCTCATTAGGCTCAACAATCCAATATCAGTATAGATCAATGTCATCAAGGTCAAGTGCTTCTTGTGAACCCTACCCTTGTACCTTCTTCTCATGCAACCAAAGGTTGTACTGCACGTAGACAAGGTCATTCAAGTGCTTTTGAGTCAACCTATTGTGCTTCTTTGTGTGAATGGCCTCAAAGACACTCCAGTTGTGCTTACAACTAGAAACACTACAAGGCTAAGATAAAATGTGAATGGTAAGCTTTGGAAGATTAGGCATTGTGGCACCATAATCTTCCCACCACAAGTCTGCAAGGATAACAATTGCCATTTATAACTTAGTAAGGACTTTAATAAATGGTAAAATAATATTAAACACATGAATTTGTTACTTGGTTGTAGAGTGTCTCTCCTATGAATGCAAAAATTGGAAGAAAATAAAGCCTCTTTCGGCTTCCTTATAGCTTTGTAGCTCATCAAGTATGAGATCTCGAAGGTCATCATCATCAACCAATCTCTCAATACATGTGTTGAGGCCAACAAGAACCTTTGCATCTACTTTGAAATTAGGAGAGAAATAAAACTTGGGGTTCAAATAGCAAGCAATAGCATGAACATGTTGGTGGAGTTGTCGGTTCCACCTTTGATCAATTATGCGTCATATAGGGTCATATTTGACACATAGAAATGCTGAATTGCCTATTTGGCCTTATCCATGGCCTCATATAGATACCCCATGGGGTTTTGATCCCCATCTACCAATTGCAGAACTCTAACCAACGGTTTTGACACCTAAAATATAAAAAAAATAACAAAATCAGCAAGTTTAATATTAGAAAAAAAAATAAAAAATCATCAATCGAAGTTTGAAAACTTACATTGATGATCTCCTCTATTACTTTGGCAAATCTATCATAAAAAATTTTCTTCACAACCTTCTTTGCTTCGACCTTCCTACAAAAAGGACTCTCCAACCATCTTTCAATCACAAACATGCGCTTAGGGCTAAGCAATGTAGGTAAAATACTTTGCAAGGTGAGGAAATTATTAGCAAGGTGTTTGACTCCTGATCGCACGAGATCCTTACTATCAGTGTGCTCTCTCATGAGACTTAGGACCCATGTGTGGTTGTAGATGTGCTTTGTGATATTTCTTCCATCTTCAACCACATTCTTCACCCAACTTAGTTTCCCTATGTCCTCAAGGAGTAAGTCAAGATAGTGGGCAGCACAAGGGTTTGAAAATAATGTTGATGCCTTGCCTCTAGACATTTACCGGCTGCCACATATGCAACTGCATTGTCAATTACAATTTGAATGACATTTTGAACTCCCACTTCCATCACCTCCTCATCCAACATGTTGCACAAAGTTTTTGCATTTTTTATTTCGTTGAGGGCATCAACTGATTTTAGAAATACTAGTTGTCCCCCTAAAGCCACTAAAAATTTGACGAGTGTCCTAACTATGCCATCTATCCACCAATCAAATAAAATCGTGCACCCTTTCTTTTCCAAAATTCTCCTTTGTTCTTCCACTAGTTGGCGTGTGTTTTGGACCTCATTCTGCAATGATGGCCCACTCAACTCATGATGACTTGGGGCCTTGAACCCCTTACTTGCCATGGTCAATGCATTGACCAACTGTTCCCAATACAGACTAGAAGCAACATTGAACAAAATATTATTGTAGTACCAAAATCTCACACATGCCAAATTCACCTCATTTTGCAACTCTCTATTCCATCAGTACCCTCCAATGAAGGTTGTGCACTAGGAGTATTACGTGGAACAAAAAAGATAGAACTGTGGCTGCCCAGTATCCATGGCCCAATAGAAGAATAGCCTCCCATATCTCTCTGACCCTATAGAACTGAAATATGGGATTGGTGCTGCCATTGTCTTTGTTGTTCACTTTTTATCTACCTTCCTTTGCTCAAATGCTGAAAGAAGTGCTTTTGCCTACCCCTCAACCTCTTTAGTAGCGTTTTCACATGGTCTAACATCTCGGCAAGGGATTTGTGCAAGGCGGTATTTGAGTTGGTTTATGCCACCATTGATAGACCTAGTGCAATGGATGCAAATAACCTCTCCTTGTGCTACACCTGGTGTTCCGTGTTTCCAACAAGGATCTCTTGGTTTGCCACCACTTCTTTTACTTGCCAAAGCCATATTCTTTCAACAAAATAAGAATGAAACTTAGCAAAAAGGAGACAACATCAAAAATTAGTAAGAAGGTCATCCTTTTAAATTTCAAACCTAGCAAAAAGGAGACAACATCAAAAATTAGTAACAAGGTCATCCATATTCTTTGTCTTTTGCAATTCTTTATTGATTAAGACTCATTAAAATGCACTAGTCTGAAAAATGTCATTGGTTTGTAGTTTGTAGTTGTCATGTCCCCCATCCTAAATAAGTTCCAAATTCAAATCCTGGTGGGAAAATGGTGTTTTTTAACACCAAAATGATTATATTTAAATAATAAAATAATAATATTTAAATTTAAATAAAAATATAGGACCTATTTGAGCTGACCTATTTGGGTCGACTATATGTTGATATTTATGAGTTTTTCATTTGATCATTATCATCGTGGATGGATGAATTAGTTTGTGGTATGTTGGAGACAAAAACCTCTGCAACCCACACCTAGGTGAGACAAAACCCTCGTTAGGAATCCATGAATTTTGCTCTCATTTCTCCCAGTTCCATATTTGTTGATTCCTCTCATTCATTCCAAGATTGGGTGATCACAACAACAAACTCAGGAAGGTGATTTCAGTAAGTGGCAGAGCCTTTGGCTCGCACCTTACTTAGGGCTCACACATATCCTTCCAATTGCGGATAGTTGCACCTTATTGAAGCGACAATTAGCATAGATATTCATTGTGCTAGTTCTAAATAACGATCTAGCTTATCTTCATTTGTGTCAACCTGATCTACTATCTAAATAGGTGAAGGATGTGGAGGCGCCATTTCAAGGCACCGAACCAATCGGCTATATCACTTCCAATCTGTGTACTTGGAGTGCTGACTTGTATACACAGGGAAAAATCATCACATCTTGCAAGTTTGATACAATCCTGAATTGTCGGGAAAGCTCAATTACTACCATGATTGGATTAAATTGAGTTACTCTCCAGGGTTGCCGATTTCTCTGCAATCGCCTATTCTTTGCACTTGGTATTGTAGTGATCCTCCAACAAATCATACTCCAACAAGGCACCTCCTATTGTGCCCAAGAAGTTTCCTCAAAGAGACATTCCTCCACCAAGGACGGTACCATGCAAGCCCAACCAATCAAACATACCTAAGAATGAGCTCTGAAGGAGGAAGTTATGTTTCACATGTAGGGAGCCATGGCAACTAGGTCATCGTTGTTTGGGGAAGGGCCATATACACTACATTGAGGTGGTTTTAGATGAGGATTCTGAGGATGAAGTTGTTGATCCAGAGTTGGCTGTGATTGAAGATGAGCATGAAACTCAAGAGGGCGAACATCTAGGGGGAACACTTGGAACACTATCAGGGGCACCAAGGTATCATTCATTTTGGGTTAAAGGAGTTTTACAAGGGCAGCGAGTGACTGTTTTGATTGATAGTGGGGCTACCCACAATTTAATTGATGAGAGATTGGTGGCCAAGATGGCATTGAAGATTGAAGATTTTGAAGGATTCAATGTCATAGTGGTTGATATCTACACTCTCCCTTGTAATTGAAGGATTCAAAAGTTTAATTTGACTCATGGCAATCATAAGATGAGGGATGATTTCTATGTGATTGGCATAGGTGACACAAAGGTGGTCCTAGGAGTGCAATGGCTGCACTCACTCAGAGAGTACACACAAAATTATCAAACTATGGAGCTGAAGTTGAAATCTAATGAGAAGGAGATAGTCCTTCATGGCCTTTCTAATGGAGGTCCCATGGTGGTGTTAGCCAAGCGTATGGAGAGGCCTTTCATTAGGTTGTTTGGGCAGCTGAATGCTTGATTACGGATATAGGGTCTTCCAAGGAAGGGAAATTTTTTCATGTTGACATTCAACCCATCTTGGAGAATCATTGTAAGGTTTTTGATGATATACCTCATGGTTTACCTCCAAAGAGGGGTTTCAAGCATGTGATTGAGCTTGAAGAGGGGGAAAAACCAGTTATCCCTACCCCCTACCGTCATCCACAAGTATATAAGGAAGAGATTGAAAAGACAATTAAGGAGCTACTTGACATGGGGCATACACATCCAAGTTCCAGCCCCTTTGCATCATCAGTGGTGTTGGTCAAGAAGAAAGATGGGACACTAAGGATGTGTATAGACTATAGTGCACTCAACAAGAAGATGATCAAGAACTACTACCCAATTCCCAGGATCGATGAATTAATAGATGAACTCCATGGCGATTTGTATTTCTCCAAAATTGATTTATGATTGGGGTATCATCAGATAAGGATGATAGAGGAGGATGTGCATATGACAACTTTCAAGTGCCATTATGGACATTATGAGTTTTTGGTCATGCCTTTTGGATTGGCAATGCCCCCACTACCTTCCAGTCATGCATGAATCAGGTATTCATTGTTCAATTGAGGAAATTCGTATTGGTTTTCTTTGATGATATCTTGATCTACAGTAGGACATGTGAGGATCATTTGAAGCATATAGATGAGGTACTTAGCATTCTTGAGCAACACTCATTCTACGCTACGGTATCCAAATGTGAATTCAGGTTGACTGAAATTTTGTTTCCTTGTGCATAAGATTAGTGCTCAAGGGGTGAGTGTTGATGAGGAGAAGATCAAAGCAATCCAGGATTGGCCTAGACCAAGGACCTTGTCACGATTGAGAGGATTTGTGGGTTTATGCAACTACTATAGGAGGTGTGTGAAAGGGTTTTCACAACTTGCAGCTCCATTGACTAATTTGACGAAGAAGGGGGCATTCTCTTAGAGCCCTACAATGCAACAAGCTTTTGATAAGCATAAGGAGGTAATGAATTTATGTCCTATTTTGGCTATACCAGATTTTTCACTTCCTTTTGCACTTGAGTGTGATGCTTCAAGGGTATTGGAGCAGTTTTGATGCAAAATAGACATCCCATAGCATATGAGAGTAGGAAGCTCAAGGATTCAGAGATGGGATTCTCCATTTATGACAAGGAGATGCTAACTATCATGCATGCACTTGCCAAATTTAGACAATACTTGGTGTGTGGAAAGTTTGTAGTCATAACGAATCATAACAACCTCAAATTCTTCCTCAATCAACGTGACTTGAATGATAGGCAGCAAAAATGGGTAAGCAAACTTCAAGCCTATGATTTTGACATTGAGTATGTGAAGGGGTAAAAACAATATGATGGCTGATGCACTCTTTAGGAAGCCTTATTTCTGTTCTATTTCTGATATATCTGTTGATTGGAAGGCTGCCATAATAGCTGAATATGCCAAAGATTCTTTTGCTACTGACACTTTAGATGGGAAGTTGCACGATAATAGATATAGGGTGGTTGAAGACCTCATACTTTGCAAAGATCGTGTGTATCTTGTACCAAAATCTAAGGTAAAGAAGAGGATTATGAGAGCATGTCATGACACACCCCTTGCTGTTCATCTGGGTTTCTACAAGACATACAATCATGTAAGAGAGTGTTTTTCATGGAAGGGGCTAAAAAATGATGTATTGCAGCATGCTAAGGAGTGTTTGGTATGCCAACAAAACAAGACCGAGCATGTCTTTCCAACTGGTTTGTTGCAGCCCTTACCCATCCCAAACCAAAAATGGGAAAGCATTTCCATGGATCTCATCATGGGGTTGCCTAAGGTGCAAGGTAAGGATTGTATTTATGTGGTGGTTGATAGGCTTACTAAGTATGCTCATTTCCATGACATTCCTTTAGATTATAAGTTTCCTCAAGTTGTTGATTTGTTTTTTAGAGAGATATTTAGGCTTCATGGGCTGCCCAAGAACATTGTGAATGATAGGGACAACAGGTTTAGCAGCTTGTTTTGGCAAGAGCTCTTTCATTTGACTCACATGGAATTGACTCCAAGCACTAGCTACCATCCACAAACAGATGGGCAAATTGAAATAGTGAATAAGTGGATTGAAGGCTATCTAGGGAACTATGTTACAGGGCAACAAACAACTTGGATTAAGTGGTTACATTTGGGGGAGTTTTGCTAGAACACCATCCATCACATGTTTATAGGTATGCCACCTTTGAGGGCTCTCTATGGTTATGATGCTACTTCATTGATGGATTTGATTCTTACCGATAGTAGGGTCCCTGGAGCAAGGGATGTGATGCAACAAAGTACGGATATATTGAATGCTCTCAAGGAGAATTTAGAGTGTACTTAAAACCAACAGAAGATGTATGCAGATCGACACATGACAAAGAGAGTTTTTGAGGTGAGCAATATTGTTTACTTGAGATTGCAGCCATATAGACAGTCTACCCTCAAGGGGAATGGTGCAAAGAAGTTGAAGCCAAGGTTTTATGGACCTTATTGGATTGTAAGGAGGATTGGAGAGGTTGCTTACGAACTGGAATTGCCATTGGACAACAAAATTCACATCATCTTTCATGTATCATGCCTCAAAAAGGCAATTGGACAGCAAGTCACACCTTCAATAGAGCTGCCCCCTCTTGATGATGAAGGCCTATTGATTCTTGAACCTGAAACAGTCCTGGATGTGAGGGAGAAAAGACTGAGGAACAAGGTAATTCTAGAATATTTGGTGAAATGTAAGAATCTACTGATCGAGGATGCAACTTGGGAAGGTGTGGAAATCTTCGAGCACACAAATTTTGAGGTTGCTTGAGGACAAGCAACATTTGGGAGGGGAGGACTGTCATGTCCCCCATCTTAACTAGTTCCAAATTCAAATCTTGGTAGGAAAATGGTGTTTTTTAACACCAAAATGATTATATTTAAATAATATTAAATAATAAAATAATAATACTTAAATTTAAATAAAATATAGGACCTATTTGAGCCAACCTATTTTGGTTGACTATATGCTAATATTTATGAGTTTTTCATTTGATCATTATCATCATGGATAGACGAATTAGTTTGTGGTATGTTGGAGACAAAAACCTCTGCTACCCGTGCCTAGGTGAGATGAAACCCTCATCAAGAATTTGTGAATTATGCTCTCATTTCATCTAGTTCCATATTTGCTGATTCGTCTCATTCATTCCAGGATTGGGCGATCACAACAACAAACTCAGGGAGGCAATTTCAATGAGTAAGTGGCGAGGCCTTTGGCTCGCGCCTTACTTAGGGCTCACACATATCCTTCCAATTGTGGGCAGTTGCACCTTATTGAAGCGGTGATTAGCATTGATTATTCATTGCGCTAGTTCCAAATAACGATCTAGCCTGTCTTCATTAGTGCTGACCTGAGCTACTATTTGGATAGGTGACGTCTGTGGAGGCGCCATTTCAAGGCACCAAACCAATCGGCTATATCATTTCCAGTCCGTGTACCTGGAGTGCCGACCTGTATACACAGGGAAACATCATCACATCTTGCAAGTTTGATACAATCCTAAATTGCCGGACAAGTTCAATTACTACCACGATTGGATTAAATTGAGTTACTCTCCAAGGTTGCTGATTTCTTTGCAGTCGCCTATTATTTGCACTTGGTATTTTAGTGATCCTCTATATTGTGCTCTTCATTGATTTGAGGTGATTTGAGTTTTAGTTATTTTCATTGTGTAAATTCTACACATAAGTTCCCTAGCTTGTGTGAAACATTCATTGTGTATGCTTCTTTTTTACTATTATTGGGATTCAATTTGAAACTCAATATTTTCCAGTTACTACTGTGTTTGATATCTACTTAGATGTGAGTACAAATTATGTTATCATTACCGCTGTTGTGTACAATCTGTGCTTGGCATCTTTCAGTAGTTGTACTATCTACCGACACTTGTCATATGCAAAAGAAGACACTTGTCACATAGTTAAGTCTGATTGACCAAGGTGTAATCCATCCTAATACTTTGCTATGTGGTTTTGCAAGTTTCCTAAATAGAAAAGGACAAGTTTTATTTGTGTGGCTTTGTAATGTCCCCATTTTAGCCCTACGCTCTTCTTGAGGTTTTAGCCTATTTCCGTAAACTCATAGACTAAGCAGAACTGAAAATTAGGGTTTCCTATTTTTTAGGAGGTTGTTGATGGTGTTTTCTGCACAACAACAACTCAGACAGAATATGATATCCTATCTCGCTTGAAAAGTAAATCTCTATGGGAAAAGAGATAACCCCAAGGTCTCTAATGTCAGGTCTTGACAATGCAACAAAACAACTCAGTGATAAATGTGAAAATGCTGGTAATCACAATGGGACCTTACTACGAGCAAACACTGGACTTTGAATTTATCAGATCTAAATAATGAATTGATACTTGGAATCTTGATTTGAACCTTGATAATAAAGAAACAACAAAAGATAAAGGTTTCAGAGATGATTCTAAGACTACTTTTAACCCTAAGATTGAAAATGCCAAAAGATAAAATGCTCAAAATGGACCGATCTCTCATAAACTACTCTTTGTTTAACCCAGATGAATCTGCAATTTCACAGAAATAGTGCAATCTTCTAAGGTATTTAAAGATTTTCAAATCACAAACATTCATTCAGTCAATTCTATTGCAATTGAGATGAACAAACCCTTATAACTGAACTAAGCACAATTTTAAGTCCAGGCTAACTTTGCAAAGCAGCTAACAATCAACTAATTGCAAAAAGTATGGACTAGAGATCGCTGCAAACAATCCAAACATGAAACCCTAAGCATTACCAAACCACTTAACTATAAACTTATAAGCAATTTCAAAGATAGAAAATCAAGAACCATGCCAAATGAAACTCCACAAGATAGATACCAAATCACAATATCTCTCTTATATTAAATCATCCAAAATAGCAAGAACTCCAATTTTCTTTTACAACACTTGCTTGAGAATAAACCCTAAGTCGTTCTAATATCACTTATCTATTTTCTCTCTATCTCTATGCTTATCAATCCATTTATTCTCCTATATCTATCTCTCAAATGAGGTGACATGCCTGTTTTATAGAGAATTCCTAAGATAGGTCGGCCCAATACATGTGAATAATGGGAAGCACAAATCTCGATATAACCCTATATAGCTACTCCCCATCCTTGTTTTTAGCTTGATCTTCTTCACCATGTATGGCCAACAGGACTCTATCCAACTCAGCAACAGGTGGCATAGGCAAAACCCTAATCCTTCTCTCAAGAGACTTGATGTCATCTCTTGCCTGCCTAACTGTACCATCCCAATCAGCCCTATTAGTCACGTATTTGTCCATGACTGCAATATAAGTTGTAGCATCATCCAACTGATGCCTAGTAATTGGTCCTTCATTGATTGGAGAATAAACATCTCTCCACCATTTTTTAAGCTGCTCCAGATTAAGATGTTTCAAGGCAAACTTCTTCCTTCCAGTCATGACCTCAAAGAATGAGATGCACTTATCATGGATACCAGTCAAAGTGTCCTCAATCTGCCTTGCCTGTTTATGGATCTTTCTCAGGGCCTTCTGCCTCATTTGCAGGATTTCAAACCATTCCCAAGGTTCGAAAACCCTTGGAAAAGGAAGAATCCCACACTTTACCAGTTTATCTTCTGTGAACCCCATGATTGTTGTGGTTCTTTGCAATAGGAGATCAATATCCTCCTTATCTTGAGCCAATACAGCCTTCAACCAATCAATTGACCTCATAGCATCCCCTCCAGTTGACAAAATGTCCTTTATAGCATCATCTCCTTTGGCTTGGACACCCTGCAACCAAGCAACTGCAGCATGTGTGCTGCCTTTCATCTTCTCAAGCTCAGAGACTGTCTCCTGAGGCAAGAAACCTGCTGCAGAGGAGGAAGAGCTAATAGCTTGCAAAGGTTTCATCAATTCCTGCAAGTACTTCTTCAGTTTCTCATTCTCCCTCTCTAGCTCATGCCTAGTTTGCACAACCTTCTTCAACCTGCCCACAATCACAGCACTGGATCCTTCATATTCCTCAATATCTTGCTCCACAGAAGCATGCCCCAAGTCAACAGTTTGCACATGATAATCCTGAGCAGTCACATTGTCTCTATCTTTATTTGGAGCAGGGGTAGCAATATGGGCTACCCTGTTGCCTAATCCATCTCTTTCAATCCGAGACACAACCCTAGCTTTCTTCCTAGTTTTTTCCTTTTCCACATTAGCCATAAGGACATCCCAATTAGGAGGAGCGTCCTCCACTATCACCATTTTGCTCTTCAACTCTTTCTCTAACCAATCTGGAATAGTAGACCCGACAGGCACTGTATTTTGCCCATCTTGCTCCTGTTCCTGCTGATCATCAGTTGCATCCTTTTCAACACTTGATACTTTAGGGATATCCATGATTGGACTCTCCCTGTCCTGCAACTGTTCTTCCACAACAACTTGTACCGGTGAAGGGGCCCTAGCCGGTATTTCCTCCTTCTATGGAGACCTGTTTGATTGCTCCTTCACAGGTGAATCTGCATGCGCCACCAAAGGAGATTGAATCACCTTGTCAATTTCTGCCTCTGCATTATAGAGGTCTCCCTCTTGAAATTCTTCTTCGCCCAAACGTTTAGGATCTTCATCCTTCTTTGGTTCCTCCTGTGTGCTACCAGCATCCTAAGGAATGGAGACACCTACCTGTTCAACAACATGAACTCCTACTGAAACATCCTCCTTTGCTGCAGTATCCCTTGGGGAAGGAGTCCTTGACCTCCTCATGTACACTTGTGTCTTTTCCCCTGAGCTTTCCACCTCTACAATTGGTGGCTCAACCTCCTTGTCAGTTTTAGGAGCCTCTTCCACTTTCTGTGATAACTTTGTAATCCTTCTCTTTGTCAATGGAGGAGCAATTTTTGCCTCCTCCTCTTCCTTGTTCTTTTCAATTTCTTTCCTCGAGGCATGTCTCCTTTTCTTAGCAAGAGGCTTCCTCTGTTTACTCACCTCTGCAGCCTTCTCAACCTGAGTGTCCCTCACTTGGATTCTGAAAGGAGAATCCACCTTCTCCTTGCCCTTAGGATCTGGTTCAAGTGACTCTTCAGAAGTAAAGTGAGACTCTAAGTCCCCCATCAGATCATAGGTACATGGGATACCCTCACTCTCCAATTCTAGGATCTTGTGTTTCAACCACATTTTGGTATACTTAATCACCGGGGTCATGACTTGATCCAACTCTGTTTTTTCCTCCTCTAACCAGTCAACTTCTCCAACTGGCTTATCTTTCACTGCCTCATAAACATGACCTTGGATTAAGTTTCCATCTTCTTCTACTTGATCAGGGATGACCCTCACATTGTACATCCTTATCAAATCCACTGGCAATCTGGAGAACTTCTTCTTTCTTACCTCAAACTCATCAGCAAGGTTAATCCAGTAATCTTCAATGCTGACCTTATGGCTATATTCCTTGCTGGCCTTCTTTTGTACTTCACCAGTGATGTCAAACCTCGCCCTCTTGGAATGGAAAGAGAGACCAAAAATACTCATCTCCTCCTCATAAGCATGAGCAGACTGAATAGAAGGACAAACCTCGCCCATTCCTATCTTTAAGGGAAAGTCATTCCCAAAACCTGTCTTGTGCATTTCTCCCTTCACAACATTGTCGAAGTCACAAATCTGCCTAGTGACTTCCAACAATATGATATGATCAGTAGGGTATCTAGGGAGTCGGTAGGGAGCCCTTTGAAAACCATCAATTCTAATGTAAGAGAAAGTGGGGAACTGGATAAACCATGCCCCATATCTCCTTATCAATTCTTTAGCCCTATCAGAAATTCTCATATGCTCTGCACCTTGGAGCAATCTGGTGATGTACATTGTGAAAGCATCATTGGATCTCCTGTAGCTTCCTCCAGTTAGGTGCAGCTATGCTTCATATATAGCATCCTGTCCAAAGGTACCCCTAGTGCTCAACCCCTTATATGGGTGAAGTCTTGCCAATGAATACACTAGGTAGGAGGTCATAGTAAAAGTCTTGGTTTGCAAGACATTGCATAATTGCTCATGGATCACTGCACTAATGACACCTGCCCAGTGATAATCAATTCCCTGCTCCATTCTAGCAATTACATTGAACATCGAAGTCTCAAACACACCTGCACTCTTCAACCCCACTAACCTGCTGAGAAGAGTGATGACATTGTAATACTCTCTCTTAAACTTGAGCCTGAATAATTGCTTAGGCAATTTAGAGAAATGGGACTTAGGCTTCTCCAAGTTGGAGAAGCCTAAGTCCCATTTCTCTTGGTTGGAGACTCCAACCAAGAGTTGTTCACCTGCTAAGACTTAACTACATTTTCTTCATAATACTTCCTGGCACCATCCATATCAAAAGTCACCACATGTGATTTGTCAAGCATATCAAAGGTTGCAGCAATGGACACAGGGCTGAAGCCTGCCAGAACCCTTTCCTGGGGACCGATTATCCTTTGTGACCCCCTATCATAGTTCCTGGCACACTCAAGTACCAATTCATAACATTGCACCGTGGAAGGGAAACCTGCTACATGAGCCAATCCAGATTCCACAATTCTCCTAGCCAACAAAGGAGGGCTCGGTGCTGACATCTCAGCCTTAAATTCTTCATAGTCCCACATACCTACATTAGTATCTGTGATTCCTGACCAAATTGAGGTCACCTTGCTTTTAGGAATCCGGCTCTTTATGTCCAATTTCACTTTCTCTACATCTGAGATGGCCAAAGTCTCTGCACCTGGATCTGATGCCTTCCCTTTGCCTCGACCAGCAACATCTTGTCTTGATCCTGCCTATAAACAAATAAAGATGACCACAGTCAGATACACAAGAAACAAGAAGTGCAGGAAATCAATATCCCAAAGTTCGGGATTTAGCCCCCCTCATGGATTCCACACTAGTGAGAACTTTCGGGAAAATCCGTACCTGGCGGATTCTAGCGAACCAAGCATGCAAACTCCCACAACATCATTTAAATCCCCCAATCAACAAAGGAGTAACATTAGAAACATTTAGCATAAGTTCATTTAATCTATCAAATACGTCATCAATAAACAAGTCCCTCGTAATCATCAAATTCAACATTTTCCCAGAAAACCCGGAAGAATCTGCCAGAAACGGATTTTGGCGAAAACAACGACAATTATAACTAACCCATGAAAATGGAGGAGACACGGAACATTCGAGAAAATCCAGAGGGAACGGATTTTTGCGAGAACCAGACATATCAAAATTAAAGCACGAAATCGGTAAAATGAACTGACCGCGGACACCGGGAAAATCCAGAGGAAGCGGATTTTGGCGAGACAGATGAAATCTGGGAAAAGGTGGTAAAAGAGAAGGAATAGGGAAAGCCGGGGAATCCGGGGAAAGCGGGATTCCGCGAGGACCTCGAAAACCCGAACCCGTCCACATCTTTCTTACTTTCATCAAAATGATTCAAACAACTCCGGATCTAAGGCCTATACTCTGACAACGACCTAACCTAGATCTCCAACGGACCACATATGAAATTAGAACACTCCTCACAGTATTTAGAGGAGGAATGGCCATGCCCTAGGTTAAAACCCCCAAAATATTCACCATGAAAGCACAAAGAATCAGGCACGACTTGCTCACATACTAAAATGGAAAATTTAGGACCAATGCAAGCGAACGTCCAAAAGAAATAATACCAGACCAAGAATAAACATTCAATGACCAATGCAGCGGATTGGTACAACAACGAAAAAACCCCAAAAATGCCCAGTGACGACGCACATACCCCAAGAAATCAGGAAACCACGAAGGACCAGAAAGCAAATGAAGCGAAGCAATTCGAAATCAACAGAGAATAGAAGCACATCAACATACCATGAGAGCGAAAAGGGCTGGAACTGGTGGTGCCAACTAATAACTGTCAAACATAAGCAAGGTACAATCCACGCACATGAAACTCAAATGCAACAGTCGAAATGGCTCGAAATCCACAATCCAACAAAACAACAGAAGCTCCAAGACTCAAGCTCAAATAATAAGCAAATAAGCAAACTCAAATGACCAATTACTTCCCAAAATCCAATATATCAATGCCCCAAAAGATCCGTACAAACGCCATTAATGCGGTCAACAAGACAGCCACGACCACAAAAATCCGAGGATTCGACAAGATAACGGATTTTGGAGAAATCCGGACCAGACGGATTCTCCCGAATACGGGTCAAAAGGCAGTTACTTTCGGACATTGAAGGAAAACCGGGAGAATCCGGCCTAGGCAGATTTTCCCGAGAATAGTGAAAACTCTGGAATGCATTCAAAACCCAAGATTTTCAATAGAATTCATAAGTGTGCCACTTCAACTAGCAAGATAGATATTAAAGCATGGGCCAAAAGCAAGCAAAACCCCTAGAAAAGAAGGGCCAAACACCAAAAAGCGAAAAAGAGAGGGTCCCCACTTTGAGTGGGGCGTGTGTGCAAAAATTGCACAACAAAGGTTTCAGATGTAGTTTTGAGGGCTTGCATGCATGGGTTTTTGACGCATGTCTGGTGAAGTTTTATGGGTTTTCAGAGCTTCAAAATGGTGTATCATGCATCTCCGTTTGATAACTTTTCCAGGCACTTACTATTTATAGTAAGTCATGTTGGTTTCCTAGATTGTACTCAGAAGGCATTTGGAAACACTTACTATTTA
Organism: Sequoiadendron giganteum; assembly: GCA_007115665.2. Taxonomy (NCBI): domain Eukaryota; kingdom Viridiplantae; phylum Streptophyta; class Pinopsida; order Cupressales; family Cupressaceae; genus Sequoiadendron; species Sequoiadendron giganteum. Next base: position 331,850,214 of record CM021102.1, read on the forward strand.
TAGTAAGTCATGATTACTGCTTAGATGAAGTTTTACAAACTTACTATTTATAGCAGTTGCTATTTTTAGTAAGTCTATTTATAGCAGTATTGTTCTAGCAACAATTCAATTATCTGCAGTTCACATTTTGGGCAGTGTGGCTGTTCAGTTGGCTTTTTGAAGGTTTTTGAAGTTAACTTACTATTTTTGGCATCAACTATTTTTAGTAAGTCTATTTTTGGCAGTGGCACCATCAACAGTCCTGCTCAGGCCATCATTCCATTTTTGGCAGAATCAGTTTGAGTGTTGGCTTCTATCCCTCTTTGGACTGAGTCCCAGACTTAGTCAATTTTCATACCTTGCAGTTGTACTCCATGCCTAGGCTTGATGACTTTAAGTTGTTTTAAAGTTGGGGACATAAAGGGGGTTGAACTTCTTAAGCAATTAATGTTTGTTTTAAATGTTTATTGTTGCATTTTGGAAATGGATGCCTAAAGAAGAATGTTTTGATATTTTAAATAAAGTAAATGCTAAAAGGTGGCATCCCTTGGAGGAATTGAACAGTTTCTTGTTGGGAGTTACAGTTTGCTTCATTTGCCAATTGAACCTTTTATATTGGTGCCTTGCTCTTTGTTTAGCATCTTGTAAAATTGAAAGTAAAATTATGCTACTGGTTTGAATCCAAAACCTGGTTAAGGTGGAGCTTAGCAAATTCATTCCATCCTTCGGGCTTGAAACTATGGCTTCCTAGGTGGATCATTGTGACTGTATTTCACCTTGAAGTACAGATGGAACTTCAAATTGATAATTTCGAACAGGTTGCTGATGTAAAGCTTGTATTTTGAGTTGCTGATTTGCCATGGCTGAAGCTAATTTCTGCTCATAGCTTCATCATGGATTTTTATTTCATTCTGGGTGTTCGTCCATGCTGTTCTACTATGAAGGGCGTCCTTTTTTGGAAAGTTTCAGATTTTTTGGTTGAGTGTTGATTTTTTAAGAGAAGGTCAACCCTCTTGGCAGGCCGTACCATGTCACTGTGCTTGCATTGGGAAATGTGCCTCACGTTGTTGCTGTATTTGGCTTGTTCTCTCCTTGAGATTTGGACGCATATCTCCTAGCTGTTATTGGGCTGTGGTTTGGGAGCTTTTCGAGTTGATTCGGGAAAGATACGTCCATTTTGGTGAATTCATAGCTTGCTGGTTTGATTTTCTGTACCTTTTGTTTCTGATCAGATTAGTTAAGTTTTATTATCATGCTGTTTTCAACTTCAATTCTTCATCTATTCTAGTTGTAAATGTTAGAGGAAGTGATACTCTAACCATTGCTTTTTTAAAAAGCTTATCTTTGACACATTGCAGCTATTTGACAATTGTTTGTAAGCTGATTAGTAGTACTAACAGCAATAGTTTACTTTGCTACAATTTATTTTGCTGTATTCCCCCCACGAAAAATGAGTGGTTGTGTGGATTGTATACCCCTCACAGTTTAAGTGGAAGTGAGGTTAATTGGCTGGCTTGCCGCCTTCAAATAATTGTAATAATCACACCCATTGAATAAGTGGAGTATTCCCACTGCTTGTGGATGCCTGCATCAGCAAAAAAAGTTTTATTTTAGTTTAATATCTAGCACTCCACCATATGTTAGCACCTCGCCTTGCAAAAGGATCTTGCGTCTTGGTGTTGAGTTTAGCTCTCTATTTTCAGTTGTTATCAAGTGATTAGATCCTAGGGATCCTTTGACGGGTGCATGATTGCATTGTTGTGAATTGAAAACAAAGGAAACAATTAAGGGGAATATTTCAGGCCTGATTAGTGAGTATGGATTAGAAAAGAAAAATGCATAGGGTTTCATGGCTATCCCCATGTTGAGTGTTTGTAATTTACAAACTTTCAGCATGGGGACAACCTTTATTTGTGTGGCCTGATTAGTGAGTATGGATTATAAAAGAGAATAATTACAAATACTCAACATGAAGACATGTTTTATTTGTGTGGCCTGATTAGTGAGTATGGATTAGAAAAGAGAATTGTATATTGTTTCTCTTTTCTAATCCATTCTCACTTAGCATGGGGACAACCTTTATTTGTGTGGCATGATTAGTGAGTATGGATTAGAAAAGAGAAATGTATATGGGTTTCTCTTTTTTAATCCATACCCACTAATCAGACCACACAAATAAAGACTATCCTCATGCTGAGTGTTTGTAAATCAGGCCACGCAAATAAAGGTTGTCCCCATGCAGAGTGTTTGTAAATCTACAAACACTCAACATGGGGACAACCTTTATTTGTGTGGCTTGATTAGTGAGTATGCTAAGTGTTTGTAAATATACAAACACTCAGCATTGCGACAACCTTTATTTGTGTGGCTTGATTAGTGAGTATGGATTAGAAAAGAGAATAATTACAAACACTTAGAATGAGGACATCTTTTATTTGTGTGGCCTGATTAGTGAGTATGGATTAGAAAAGAGGTTTTATTTGTGTGGCCTAATTAGTGAGTATGGATTAGAAAAAGAAAATGTATTTGGGTTTCTCTTTTCTAATCCATACTCACTAATAAGGCCACACAAATAAAGGTTGTCCTCATGTTGAGTGATTAGTGAGTATATGAGTATATTTGTATACTATTTAATAACAAACTACAAAACAAATAAGGGAAAAAAATACTTGTATATAGATCAAGATGATTAGCAAAGTTCATGTCTATTTTCTTCCGTTGACTTTTTTCACAGCCAAAAAGCATAAAAAGCCCTCGAAAATTTGTATTTTTCGATTATATACTTTTTGCACCAATTTTTATTTGCGTTTTAGGGTTTACATGAGTTTTTTTTTGCGATTTTTGGACAAAAATCGTTGCGAGTCAAAGGAAAAATCGTTGGTGAGTTTTTCAGTGATTAACTCACCAAGGGTTTGGCTCACGAGTCCTGCGAGTACTTGTAGAGTTTGAAACTATGAACCTCATAAATGCAAAGTTTTCAATAACATAATTCAACATAAATTCTCAACTTATAGGCGATGATACCATCCTTATGATAAACCTAGATCAATGCTTTGTTAGCTTTGTGTGGTTTGGGAACCAAGCGTGAATTATGGTGGCATTCGCTCTATGACTATGTAGAGCCCATTCAAAACCTCTTCATTAGCCTTGAAGTTTTGGTGAAATTGGAATGACAGATTTAAGAAATAGGCAACTACATGTAAGGGCTTGTAAAGTTGAAGGTGCCATCGTTGATCAATGATGTCCCATCCTCAACTCCAACATAAATGGATATAATGGCCTCCTTTGTAATGTCCCTTTCTTACACATAGTTCAGTATGAGATTTCTATTAGCTTATTCTTCCCGTAGGCTAATTGGATATGATTAAGGGATGTCGTGTCCTTTGATGAGCTTTTGTGGAGGTTTTCTTGAGTTTTCCAATAGAGTTGTTATTTTTTAGCATTGGCTATTTTTAGTGAGTACCAGTTGGGCTCCAATTGGGACCAGTTGGGAGAATTGACTCACTATTTTTAGAAAATTGCTATTTTTAGTAAGTTCTATTTTTAGCACCTAGTCTTGGCCTTTATTCCTCTATTAGTTCAGTGCACTGGTTTCCAATTTTAGCCTTGGTGAGTTCTAATGTTTTTGGAGAAATATATGATATTCGTCACTTAAGTCTTTTATTAAGCCACTCTATGACTTAAGTGAAGGGTAATGGGTTCATGAGGGACCCCTTGATCATCACTTAGGAATGTGGTGCCTTTAAGTTGTTTTAAAAGGCAAGTTTATGTTTCAAAAGTTGCCACCAAGGTAAGGAGGTGTTTAATATTTTGAAAAAGATTATTGTTTGCCTCCAAAGTGGATGCCAATATGGAAGAGGAATAAAGTTAGATGTTTTAATATTGGAGAGCTCTAGATGGGGTTTAACCTCTTGGAGGGAAAGGAGTTCAAATTGAAACTTAGTTTTCCTAATTTCTCTTTCACTCTATATATTCTCATTTTGAGCTCTCATTTGGTTATCTTGGTTTTGGCAACTTAATGTTATGCTGCAGAAATTCTTCATGAGTTCATCTTTGCTGGTTGGAGGACAAAAAGTCAAAAACGCTTAGTAGATAGCTGGTTTCAGTGGTGAAAGACCCACCCTAGGTAGTTGTTCAGTTTAACATATGTTTTAGTGATTTTTGGTGTTCAGTGATTTTGGAGTTGAATGATATGAAAATATACTCAGTATTTTGATGTGGGTTTGTGAGTTTTAGTGTGGAGTGTGGATTTTAGTATTGTGGTGTGAGTTTAGAGAAGATTTGGTTCAATTTCTGAGTGCTGATATATATTTTCTGAGTGTTGGAAATGCTTTTTCTGAGTAGCTGGGAAACATGAAATTGTTCATATCTGTGTGAGACTAAAAGCTATCATTTTGTGTATTGTTCTTTTGGATTCCTCATAGCTGGGTGACTTGTTTATACCATTCATTTGTGTCATTTGATGAAAATCTGATTTTTGTGGCAAAATCGCCCCTACAAGGAGGCCGTACCATTCCTCTTGACCTGGGGTTTTAGACTGATTTACAATTTGCATCATCGGAGGTCTGTAATCTACCTTTTGAGGTGTCCTTGCATTGTAAAAATGTTGCTTAATGTGAAGGGACAGTTTGGGATTGATTAGCACTTGTATTAGTTCATTTTATGAGGAGTTGCAATGTATTGTTGTTCATTTGGATGACTGAAAAGTGCACTATTTGGGCTATGAATAGGTCTGATATTAATCTCTTTAATCTGATTTCAGGATGTGAATCAACTCTCTTTGTTATTGTAATTGAGTTATCATATGTTTTGATGTAATGCAAAGATATTCTCTTGCAATGCTATTATTTTGTCAATGTATGCAATCATAATGTTGAATGAGACTTGAAAACAATACACTTCTACATTTCTGTCTACTTCTAAAAGCAAACACAAAAAAAAAATATTAGAGGTGACCATTACGGTGGAATTAGAGCCCCACTTTCCTGCCAGCTTGTGTTAGTCATCTACAATTAGCTATCACTTTGAATGAGTGAGAGAGGATATTACAACAGGGAACTAAGAAAAAATCAGTGGTAGCTCCCACAGGTTCTAGAAGAAGAGACTATTTCAGGCATCCTTGGGATACATCATGACCCTCCTATTGATAGTGAAAACACTCCAGGAGACATGGCTGAAAGAGATAAGGGTAGAGCTGGTTCGGTTAGCCCAAATTCGAGGATGGAGAGGAAGTTTGATACAATGCTGAAATGATGTCTTAGCTGTTGGATAAGATTGGACAAACTATAACAACAAATAACACACGTAATAACTCATAGGGCAACCCAACAAATAATGGAGAAAGTAGTTCCACAAATCAGCAAGGTGGAAATGAGGGGCAGCGTATAACAGTAGCGTCAAACACTATTCTTAGGCCTTTCCAGCTCATGTTCATTCAGAGGAGAGGCACCACAGATTGCTTATGACAGCCCTTGACAATTGGTGTAAGAGCTGAAAAATGCCTATGCTGAGTATAATACCCTTCCAGAGGCACTAAAAAACAATTCAACTTTCAATGAGTTCATGGATCAAAAGAAGAGGGGTGGTGAAAGAGTTGATCATAGAGGACCAACAGTTCAAAGAGATCTACAGCAGGCTTTGGGCAAGGTTCACAGTTGCTCATTTTGATGGGAGTGATAAGCGTTCAGCTAGAGCATGGGTGCAAAATTTGGATAAATACCTAGCTCTTAGACCTATGGCAAAAGGTGAGGCAATTAAATTTGCCACTTTGCATTTGCATGGAGTTGCACATGAGTGGTGTAGCCTTGCCCATTTTGATGGGAGTGATAAGCGTTCAGCAAGAGCATGGGTGCAAAATTTGGATAACTACCTAGCTCTTAGACCTATGGCAAAAGGTGAGGCAATTAAATTTGCCACTTTGCATTTGGATGGAGTTGCACATGAGTGGTGGTACCATGGCCTTATCACTTTGGGTCATAGATTGTCATGTCCCCAAAATTGTGACATTTAGATAATTAAGAAGCATAATTAAAATAGTTAACCATTTGATATTACATAATTGTCATTGTCCAAGACAATATTATAATTATGAATATTATAAATAACGTCATAAATATTATTATGATATAATAGATATTAAAGTATATAAAATTAATATAAGATATAAACCTAAAATAATATTATAATTAAATTATCATTATTGGACAATTATGATTATTATAAATACAAATATCAATAATTCACTATTTATATTTACCATAAGACAATATTATAAATATATATAAAAAATTTAAAATAATAATAGTAATAATGAATACATATATATATATATATATATTAACCTATATTCTAAATAATGAATATAAGGCAATATTATAAATTAATAACAAATGTAAAAAAATAAAATAAATGAATATAAATGACATCAATTCCTAAGAAGCCTCTAAACTCAGTGAATGGGCTGAAGGGCTGCAGAGATGACGAGGGTGCAACCCAAGACACAAACAATCTCACACACAACCAAAGAATAATATTATTATTTTGAATATGAAAATCTTACATGCAGAGGATCTCAAATCCTCAAATTTTGTAATACATGCAAATTATAGAAAGAAACTACAAAAATTCCCCTTTTTCGCAGTATGCGATTTTCTTTCCCCAATAACTACTCAAACAAATCAAAAACTAGCCCATAAATAGCCCCTTTCTCCGTTTGGAGCCAAAAACAACATTATAATTATGCACCAAATTCCGGAAGCCCTAACTTAAGATCTAACCGTTGAATCTTCAATCATAATACCTTTTCGGAAAGCTCTTTAGAAAATGAAGTGCCAAATAGTGGGGCATAAAGGTTAACCACTTTCGTTCCCTGCCAATTTTCGGGCCCATTCGGAGCCTCTAAGTACCTCAAAATTGGCTCCAAAGATTTTATAAGGCAAAAAACAGAATCTGAAACTTGAATAACTTTTGAACCGGGAATGATCTTGATCTGATTCTTTCACCAAAGTGCTTATCTTTCTGTCCTGAAGCTTCCCTTAAATTTCTCTCTCCTCACGCCTTCAAATTTACACCTACTAAAAATAGCAGTTGAGGAGAAAAAGCAAAAAAACAATTCTGAAAGTTGGGGATTCTTCTTCGATGAAAAAGGTATCCAGAAATGCAAAAACATCTACAAAAAGCTAAAATAAATTAAAATCATTTTTGGGTTATGCAAGATTGCCCTTACACCACTGGATGCTCTTGCATCAAGAGATCTATAAGGAGAAGGCAGCACTTAAAGATTTGTTTTATTATTTATTTTATAAAGGCAACATATCAATTAAGTGTGGCAAGCAGTGGTGTTAGTGAAGTGTCATAAGGCAGCGATCAAGATTAAAGAAAGGCAGGTTTGTTAATAAAGAAACGTGTCTTCTCAGAAGTGATCTCTATTCAAAAAGATGCGTCTCTTTAAAGAGACAAAAATATAAATAAGGAGAAATAGAAAAGGACGGGGGGATCATCGTGGGAGTGAATAGAGAGAAAATAACAGAAGAGATCAGGAATATTACGAATATCAGAAATATTAAGAGCAGGTCGATCAGACACAGCCTGCCATCTTTATTGGTAATGGTGGAAAATCAGAACAGTACGAACTATAGTTCCCTCTTTTTGGGAATTAAGGTTTAGATAAGATATCAATAAGGGATATAAAGGAAAGAAGAGCATAGGAAAGAGGAGGGAGCACGGTGGAAAAGAGAAAGGGGTATCTGTAGACCCATCCAGACAGAAAGGTAATTTCTGTTATAAATTAAATAATTACTATTTATGTTGAAAACTAATCAAAGAATAAATAAAGGGTAATAATGAATATATTAGTATTTCAGTAATGGTTGAAGTTTGTCATATATATTTAATATATATGATAAATATAATTATAGCAAATATAATATGTTTTCTATATATAATTCATATGTTGTAAATATATTTTGTGGTAATTGTTAATTATATATATATATATGTATATTGAATAGGTGGTGGACGCATACAATATATACATATAGAATATATATATAATATGTTATTTACGATTATCCAATAATGATGCTTGGAACAATTATCAAGCCTTATAAATAACGACTCCATTTATTCACTATGATGTTAAAATGGTATAATAGAATTCCATCTAAAAGATGTTTAATATCTAATGTACTCATGAAATATATTATAGAGGAATCATTCAAAGTGAGTAATAGAGAGGGAATGAATAATCCTTTGGCAAGAATGAAATACGTATATCGTCTTCGATCCAATCAGATGTTGTCACTGAAATTTATTGATCTCTAACATTTCTAATGTCTCTTTGAGAAACTTTTTGAATACAAGATTCGGGTTTAAGTGTTTCCACTAGAACGGGGTCATTACATAGATCTATCACTACTTATGATGAGTTTACTAATAAACTCATTGAAAGATTTGACAAGAAGGATCCTGAGTTGCATTTTAGGGAGCTAGCACAATTGAAGCAATATGGTTGAGTGGATGCATATATAACAGATTTTTAGAGACTTTAAGTTATGGTTTTAGGAATAAGAGAGAGGAGATTGGTGCTTTTGTTTAGTGATGGACTTATGGAGCCATTAAGGGGGTGGATTAAGGCATTTGACCCTCCATCATTGCATGAAGCTTGAAGAAGGCACAAAGCATGGAGTGCATAGCCCCTAAATCAAAATTTCAGTTCAAATCATTCCCACACAAAAGGACAAAAAACATTTCACAAGACACCAATCAGCCCAAAAACTTAGTCACAAGACTTGATGGTGATACCTTAAATGACTTGAGAAAATAAATTTATGCTTCTCGTGCAAGGAGCCTTAAAATCCTGGTCATAAGTGTGCAACAAAGGGGAAAGTGAACAAGATAGAATACTATTCAGCAGTGGAATCTTCATCAAAAAATCAGACCACCAAGAAGACGAGGAGGAAGAAGAGATTTTTGAGAAGTTTGAGAAGGATGACGCAGGAAATGGGAAGCTATCCCGACTTTATAGTTTCCAAAAGAAAGAGTCCTTATGTACCAGAGGAGTGCTTAATGGACATAGATTTGTCGCATTGATAAATTCAAATGTTACACATAATTTCATAGATGAGGAACTAGTAACATGCCGAGGACTTTAGACACAGGAGGTAGATGGCTTCAGAGGTATGGTCATAGCTGGTTTTACTATCATTTGCACTAGGATGATTCTACGGTTGAGCATACAACTAGGCAACAATGAAGTTTGTTTACTAACTGGGATATATTCAATGTATTATGTGAGTAAACGAAAGTAAATTCACAGAACATAGAACATGTATAAAATTCATTCACGAACACATAGTGCACAAAATAAGATATTGCATTGATTCATCAATTATCAACAAGTACAATAGCATAATGTCATCATCATAATAGCATAGCGTCCCGACTACAATAACCCAAATATATATAGTCGTTGGCAGTGGTTGAGAAACCAACCGTCATGACGCGTCGTTATAACTAATCGAATTAGTTGAGACTTAGTTTCCCGAAACAACATATAACATAAAGTGTATGAAATATTTGCTATCTAACTATAGTTTAATTTAATTACAACCGACTACAGCCTACTACAACCGACTATGACTGACTATGACCGACTATGACCGACTACAATCGACTACAACTGACTATGACCGACTACAATCGACTACGACTAACTATGACCGACTACATCATCCCCCTCACAAAAGTAGTCTTCCAGAAGATAGAAACAAAAGCGGGGAATAGAAGGCGCCCCTAGGTGTACAGACGATGTAGGGGTTATCGTGGCGGACTACTATTGTTGGAGGCGTTGAAGCTTCTGGTTAGCTACCAACTGCCTCTCACGTGCGAGCTTCACCATCTGGACCGCCTCAGCCAGTTTGATCTTCACCTTCTTGAGCTCCTATGCATTGCTATCCAACTACTTGTCCTCCTGCTGTAGGTGACCGTCCTTCTAGACTAAGAGTCTCTACACATTGGCCATCTGTGTATCCTTCTCTGCCAATAATCTGTCCTCCCTCAACTGGCCATCTTTCTCAACCAACACTCGCTTGGTAGTCTCGATTGTCTCTACACTTGGCCAGTCGTGCAATATAAGACACTGAAAGAATTGGCCTTCACATTCCAATTGCATAAACGCCAAGATCCTCTCGACCTCACATACCACTAAGGCATCATTTCCATGTCCAATTGCATCGACTTCGCACATCATCTCCTGCAATTCACTTAGGTACCTTTGGACTGTATCACGAGGGTCATCAACCTTTGGCTCACTGATCTTAATGTACACTCTGCTAGACTCTTTTGTATGTGGTTCCGACTGTGTTGGTTGCGAGGGTGGTGTACGTGCTGGCCGTGAGGATGGGTGAATTGGCTGTGATATTGGTGGCTCTGGCTGTACTGTGATAGTTGGTTGCCTTGGGACTTGGCATTTCAAATGAGTCTAATGGGTGTCTGGGGGCAATGGGGTCAAGGGGCAGTGCCCCCAACAGGGTCGAGGGGCAACACCCCTCGTAGGGTCCAAGGCCAATTTAAGACTCTAGAACCACACAAAACTTCATAACACATCTCATTTTCATGATTTTTTAAAGTGACGACCACCAGTCTAACGAAGACAAAATTTAGAGATTTTTGAGTGTTTAACCGATGTAGGATGTCAACTAGAGCAAAAAGTTGTCATATAGTGGTTGGTCGTCATACGATGTCGCACCGTACTGTGTGAATGTTGGGTCGTATGGTTACAATGCACAATCTTCTTTGCTGCACTTCATTGACCTTTCATTGTATGCCCATATAACCTTCAACAGTCCATACGCTCCTTGGTTTTTGCATGATCCCTTTTAGTTTCCAATTGAACTGTTTGTCTAAGTTTTCCCATACACCTTCTCTAGTTGTATGGTCTTCACCTTGAGATTTCTGCGAATCTCGTGTGGCCTTCAATTGTACAAATTTGGTTGTTGATTCTTTGCCATACAATGGTAGTACAACCTTGCTTGGTTCTCCCATACAATCTTCTTGCTGGCTCTATATGAACCTTCTAGAATTGTTTGAGTTTTTTAGTATGATGAATTGAGATTTGATCTTCACACAAATGGTCTTTCCCTTGCATCTTCGTATGGCCTTTGTGTTGCACTTGTGTTCATCTGCAAAACGCACGGATTTCCATCTTTTCAGATGTACACTCAAATGCTTGGTCTTTTGTTGGCTTTGTTGCACGATTTTTGCCAAGTGATGTGATACAATATTGTCCAAACTATGCTTCAGATATAGCTGTACGACTTTGCTTTGCAAATTTTGTCTTAGGAATTGCCGTGCCAAAATGTGTAACCCTGCTTCAAGTACTGCCGTGTGAAATTCCCTATGCTTTGCTTCCAGCCACACTACTAAATGATGTTCCTATAACTCCATCGTATAAAGTTTGTTTGGGCTTCTTGCACAATACTACTGGTTTTCTCATACGAGTCTTCCCATATGCGATAGTTCCTTCTTAATTGGCATACATTTTTTCCTTGCCATTTTTGTCCTTTGCCTTCCATACGCCATACGATTCCAGAATGGCTCTGCTTTGGTCTTCCACTTCGTGCAAATAATTCCTTCCTCCCTTGCACTCAATAGCTTCCTTTGGCTTTGTGAAGGTAATCTCTGTGTTCTCCAGGTCGTACGGTAAGGGCTTTGCGAAAACTATATCTTTGCCTTGCAAGTTGTACACTCTTATGCTATACGGGTTGAGTTTTGATTAATTTCTGTAGTGTTTTCCCTTTTTTAGATGCGTGCGATATTATTTCCTCCTCTAGATGATGTATAATAATGTGTGATTTGGCGGTTCTCCAATAATAGGTTGCCTTTGCGAATTATTGAGGTTTGTTTCCCTTCGATGCCTTTTGATGTTTACTTGGCCATACGACCTCTTTCCCTCATAGTATTTTAATCATGCCTTTTTTTTAATATTATTTTCACTTTAAATTTTAATACCTCCACCTTTTTTAATTTTTAATTTTTTCCACGTCTTTTAATTTTTTCTCTCCTTATTTTTTATAATTTTTCTCCTTGGACTTAATTTTTTTATTATCTCGTCCTTTTCTCCCACTTTTTCTATTTCTTGAATTTTTTAATTCTTCCATTTTATATTTTTTCATTTTTTCTAATTTTAACTTCCCCTTTATAAATTCTTCGATTTTTTCATTTTTTAACTCCATAGTTTTAATTTTCCCATTTTCCGACTCTGTCACTTTCAATGCTGGGTCCCCATCATCTTTGACCAAGATTGTCTTTGGTTTGTCTTGATCCCCTAGGTTCCTTTTTTTCACTTGTGACTACTCGTACTTGATTATTTTATCTTGTTCGAACTTGTGGGTTGGCATATCGTCTAGTTCTGCTACCCCGTACTCGACCTAAAATGTCTGGTTGATCGTGCTCTTCTCTTCTTCCTGGATTTCTTCGATCTGTAGCATGTTACACTCTCGATGGAACACCTCATAATCTTCCATTTGCCAATGGAATAGTTTGTTGAGAGAACTCGTCTCGTCCTTCGAGCAACTCTCGAGTTCAAGTACACCTTCATCATTCGACTCCATAGCCTTCCTTCGTCTGCATTTGACTCTCCCTTGTCGGATTTTGATCCGAAGGATGCCAATTATTCTCTCACAACTTGGTTCTTAGGTCGATGACGTACTTCCTTCTGTTGCTTTCGATCGAGAGTGTGTTCTGCTTCTAGTTGTGATCTGCCTTGGTGGAAATCAACCATCCTCTCTTGAGTAATGTGTCATACGCCTTCTTTTGTAGTGGTATGACTACAAACTTTAATAGGAATGGATGTGTCCCGAATGTTTCCTTTTGCGCCATTAGTGTTCCCAACGGATTGATACCATGTTGGTCGGCACCCATCAATTGAAACGTTGGTGGCCAGAGTGTGGGCTTCTTGAGACTCTTCCATGTGCCTTTGGGTAGTATGTTGACTCCTGATCCTCCATCAACGATTGTTTTGGTTAGATTTTTTCCTCTGATCTCCATTTGCACGATCGCCAATCTCTTCTTGATGTTTACCGCCAACAACATTGGGTCGATGACTTGTTCACCCTTGGGTGGAGGGTCTACTACCACTTCCTTCCTTCGACCTTCTTGCCGTCAACATTGTTCATCACCGACTATGTTTGTGATCGCCATTCCAAGTTGTGGCATCGTCTGGAGAAGGTCGGTCACTCTAATGGGTATGGTGGTCTGTAGTATCTTCTGTACGGTGTTCTTTTCTCCCATTGACCGCCAAGACATACTTGGGGTTTCCAGAGAGGTTCTTTGTTCTTTAGCCATCGCCTATTCCACCTCTGCTTTTGCTTCCTTCATTCATTGCTTTTCCGTACATGGGTTATGGTAGGTGGCTTTCTGTGTTTGTGCTCTCTTGATCGCCAAGACCTCCTCGTCAGCTACCTCCAACATATTTATGCCTTTTTGTTTCGGCCAATCGATGTCTTCGTGATCACCTGGTCCACACCACTTACAAAGTCTTCCTCTCGTACCTTGACTGTTTTGGCATTCCTTGGCAATTGACCCCATTCGTTGCACTTCCGACATTGTATCATTAGTCAATCTTTGTTGTCAAATTGTATTCTGCTTCTTGGAATTTTGTTGTTTTGATAACCTCCAAGGGATACATGGCTATTGTGTTGGGGCTTCGATGGTGTGGTCGGAGGGGTTGACTGTTCCCCTTGTGCAAAGAATACTTGTGTACTTCTTGTGTTCAAATTGTATGGGCATTCCTTGATGGCATGTCCCATTACTTGGCAGATATCGTAGAACAGCTTCTTCGGGCAATTTGCCTTTGTGTGACCTTCCCCCTTGCAGTCCTTGCACCACAACTCTTTGGTTTCTTCCGTACTTTCCTTCTCAGACTTCAGTTCCTTCATCATTCTTATCATGTTTCTTCTTAGTGCTTGTCTAGTATTTGACTCACCCTCACTGCTATCGTTCGTACTCTCCTAATCGTCTGTCTTCCTCTTCCCTCGGGAGGATGCTTTGTTTTCACTTTCTATATCCATCGCTCGATTGTATGCTTCAGTGTACGATGGTGGAGGTACAACCTTCATCTTCTTCCTCAACGACGGGAGAAACCCTTCGATGAACCATCGTTTCTTCAAATCGTCGGCCGACTGAGTCTCCAGTTTCACCAACAACTCCTTCAGCTTACGATTATAGGCTCGTACGTTTTCATGGTTTCCTTTCTTCGTATTGTAAATCTCCGTTACTATTTCATTGTCATCCTTGAGAAGTTTGAATTCTTCCTCAAATGCTCTCCTTAGTGCTTGCCATGAGACTTTTTGTGTTGCTTCAAGTTCCATGTACCAATCTATGGCTGTCTCTCACCGTTGTTGGGAACGCTCATAGCCAGTAATCCAAGTCGTCCTACCCATTCGCTATCTATATCGTCTCACATGTTTTGCAATGATGTACTGGATCCTCTTAACCATTCCCTGTGAACTTCGGTAGCTTTTGCCTTTCCACGCTCGGACTAGTTGGCGGAGTTACCATGTTTCTTCCTAGATGCCCTCCTCTTGCGTTAGACCTAATTGGATTGTTTCTCCCTTGACATTTCGATGCCTCTCTTGCACACTCGGCCACGTACAGGTCAACAACGTGTCCCCTCTCAACGTCCTCTGCACCTCGAGTCTCCTTGGGTTCGTTTCGGTACTCCCTCCGCCTGGGGGTCTTTGGCTCGGATCCTCCATTTCTCGGTCCCTCGTTGTCCGATATGGACAACTCTCAAATGAGGCTTATACTGTTTTCAAGTTCTTTTAATAGTTCATTTTCATTATTTTTAAATTTTTCTTATTTGCTACAGACGGTGTCTTGAAGGTTCCTTTGTCGGTTTCGTCAACAAGGTTTCGATGCAACTTAGCAGTGGATTGATTTATCTCATTAAGATCTTCATTTGTTTCTTCAATAATTTGTTTCAGTCTCCTTCGTCGGTTTTCTTGTTCCTTTAATCTAAGTGATCTTCGTACCCTTTTATCAGGTGTTTCTTGCCCGCTTGGTACTCAAATTTTGTCCTTATTGGGTTGTACAAGCATTAATTGTTGGGAGTACGCCTTCCGCTAGTGTCACGTTCCTCCTGTTTGCTTCTTTTCTCGTACCATTGTAGTATTTGTTGTCTTCGGCATTCTTGGTCACTCTTTGCTTGAAGATCCTGTAGTATGATGTAATGATGTGCAAGCAACCTTGGTTGTCAATTAAGGAGATGGTCAACCTTTGGGTTGACGTGTAGTCTGTCCCAGATGATTGACTAAGGGATCTCTCGCCTGAGATCCTCCCTCTATACATGGTCCCCTAACAAGATATTCCACAAGCTCACCAAATCTTCTGTCAGTGTGTCTTCCCTATCTTTTTTGCTTGCACCGGTTCCTTGGTTGATTGACCCATTACGATGCCATTCTCCCGTCGGGGTGATTTTCCCAAGTTCACTTAGGCAACGACGTGAAATGTTTACTCGCTTGGATAGATTCAACATACTACGAGAGTAAACAGAAGTAAATTCACATAACATAGAACATGTATAGAATTCATTCACGAACATAGTGCATAGAATAAGATATTGCATTGATTCATCAATTATCATTAAGTACAATAGCATAGTGTCATCATCATAATAGCATAGCATCCCGAATACAATAACCCAAGTACACATAGTCACTAGTAGTGGTTGAGAAACCAACTGTCACGACGTTTTGTTATAACTAATCCAACTAGTCAGGACTTAGTTTCCCAAAACAACATTTAACATAAAGTGTATGAAATATTTGCTATCTAACTATAGTTTTATTTAATTACAACCAACTACGACCGACTATGACCGACTATGACCAACTATGGCCAACTACAACCGACTACGACCGACAAGAAAGTTAAGGATGACTTCTATGACTTCTGTAATATGCTTTAAAACAAAATAATAATTAATTACTTGGCTATGTGAAATGAAATGGTACAATAAAACTAAAAGTCTTCAATTGCATTGCTTGTTGCATCATGCTTGTCATTATTCCAATACATGTTCTTAAGAGATGGTTGGGAACTTTGTAATGTCCCCGATTTCTGAGTAACCACCGTGGAGCTTAATTGTAATGTCCCCCTTTCAGCAGTGATCCTATCAGTTGCTCATTAGCCTATTCCGGAGTCCCGTAGGCTCGTTGAGGTGAATCAAGGGGTTCCGTGTTTGGAGGTTTTTGTGGTCTTTCCTTGGTGTTTACTATTTATAGTAAATACTATTTTTGGCAGTTGGCAATTGTTAGTCTTTAGCTCATCATGACCTGTTGGAGCAGTTGTTCTGAGTTGAGCTTTGGCCTTTTAAAAGCATTATTTTGATGAAATTCTTCCTTTTAAGGCAAATTGTTCTAATTTTAAGTTGACCCCCTTGGCCTAAGGTGTTAACTTAAGTTGTGTTTAAAAGAGGGACTTGAAGGGGGACGCCTTCATGAAGTAATTTAATGACTTTTATTAAAGTCTTTTTTGCCATAAAGAGGATGCCTTTCGGAGAAGATTATTTCTTTTTTGAAATTAAAATGTGAAGTTTTTGGCGTCCCATCTGAGGAAATTGAAGAGTCAGCCCATCTTCTTTAAAAATGTGGCTTTGCTCCAACATTTGTTATCTCATGTTTATGCCAAACTTATGCTGTCGAAATGACTACTCATTTTGCACTTCAATGAATGCTGACCTCCTAGTACCATTCTCAATTTCGTGTTTGCAAGATAACACCTAATTGATGTCATGCTGCTTCTCAAATCAGACTAGTAGATAGAGCTTCAAAAGATGAATTTTGGTGTGTTTTTTCAGATTTCCAGTTGCTGATTTTCACACAGTTGAAAGTCGATTTTGCTCACAGCTCATTTTATGATTTTAATTTTGTTCTGGGCATTTAATAATACCTTTTCTAAAGTCTGGGCGACCATTCTCAGCAAGTTTCAGATTTTTATTTTGAAGTGTGGATTTTTATCTTGGAAAATCGCCCTTGCTAGGGCCATACCTTCTTGTGTGCATTGGCAATTGTGCCATTTAATGATTGCTGGATTTTTGGAGTTGTTTCTTCATCATAACATGGGTGCCTATCTTCCAATTGACCATTGCTCTTGACTTCAGACAATTGAGAGTTATATTGCTTAAGATATGAGCATTTCATTGATAATTTGGTTGCTGATTTACAATTTCAGTTTGCTGTTTTAATTATCAGATTTCAATAAGTTTTGATTTTGGCTCTTAATTCAGTATTTGAGAGGTTTAAACTTGAAAGATTCATCCTCCTTTAATTTGCATTGAATATGCCATTGTAACACTTGTAAATTGCAGATTTCTTGCATTGTAAGGCTGTGATATAGTAGTACTAATCCAATCGTTTTAATTACTGCATTTACTTGTGAATTTAATGCAACATTTTAACCCCTGGACGGTTTACCGCCAGTGTGGAGGAATTTACTTTGTCTTTCATTTATCACCCACGGTTAAGTGGAGAATTCCCACTATTGAGTGGATGCTTGCCGTAGTAGACGAAGTGTTTTAATTGTAATCTTTCCCCCCACTGTTTGGTGGTAGTGTGGAAAATTCTCTCATGATTGGTTATCTGCCTATCTTCTTTCAATTCAGCAATTAATACTCCACCATATGTTAGCACCTCGCCTATCAAAGGATCTTGAGTGCACATTCCTCGTGTTGAGTTTAGTCTCTCTTTCAGTTGTTGTAATCTTTGATTCAGTAGATCCTAGGGATCCTCTGACCATATGCCCGCCCCTCCTTAAGTGGTTTTAGGGCGCATTCTTGGTTAGAGCTCTTTCATGCAACGTTTTGGGTTAAGCTAACCTTAACGGGTGCTTGGTTACATTGTATTTGTTATCGAAAATCAATTTTTTTTGAGAGAGTATATTTCAGTGGTATCAGAGCAAAAGTTCCTACCATCCTGTGACTTTCAGCCATTCAGTGGTCAGATGAGTGACAGAGAAACCAGATACTTCATCAGAAACCAAGCCAAATCTCAGATATAGTTTCCACCAGTGCCAGAAGCAAAGACATTGTCAGAAGCCTTGAGAGAAATAGGTAGAACAATTGAAAGAATGTTAGAAGAGCCCCGACTTTCAATGGAAGAAAAAGATGCCCAAGCAGAAAAGAAGATTGATAACATGTTAGACATGATGGCACATTTGCTAGCTAAATTGGATCAGCAAGCTAGTCATAACAATACTCAGCCTCAACAGAATCAAGTTGGTGAAAACAGTGGTAACAGTGGTGTTAATGGGACTTATGGTCCCAATGGTCATAATGGTTTAGTGGTAAATGGAAGGGATAGAACTGTTGGACAACATGTTACAATCACAAGAATATCTTCATCTAGACCTCTTCTCCCTACATTCATTCCGAGAGATGAACCACCACCAGAAGTTGGGTTACCTTTTGCTGATGATGCTAGGCAAGCATATATGGAGTATATCTCTTTACCCCCTAATATGAGAGATGCATGGACTTTTGATCAAATCATGAATCAAAGGAGTAGAAGAAATGGTGGAAGGAATGAACATCGTCTTCCAATAAATCATAGAAATGATTTTCAACAAGCATTGGGAAAGATCACGTTGGACCACTTTGATGGAAGTAATAAGTGTGTAGCCAGGGCATGGGTGTAGAAATTGGATAACTATCTTTCACTTAGACCAATGCCGGAGGAAGATGCAATAAAGTTTGCCACATTACACTTGGATGGAGTGGTTCACGAATGGTGGACTCACGGTTTGGTCACTCTTGGCCATAACCTTATTCGCACCTATGAAGAGTTTACCAACAAACTGATTGAAAGATTTGATACCAAAGATCTTTAGTTGAGTTTCCGAGAATTGACACAGTTGAAACAACAAGGATCCTTAAAACATTATGTAGCTGATTTTCAAAGGTTGTCAGTAATGGTGTCCAACATTACTGAAAGAAGACTTGTGGTTTTATTTGCTGAAGGTTTAATGGAGCCTTTGAAAGGATGGGTCAAAGCCTTTGATCCACCGTCCTTGGATGAAGCAATTAAGAAAGCAAGGAGCATGGAGTTGGTTGCTCCAAGGCCAAAATTTCAGTCCAAGCCTTTCAAAAAGGATATGAAGAAGTTCCTTCCAAGTCAGCCCAATAAGTATCCCCAAAGGATATCAGATGAACTCCGTGATCAGCTTAGAAAGGAAGGAGTTTGCTATACTTGTCGTGAACCTTGGTCAAAGGGTCACCGTTCTTATGAAAAAGGTAAAGCACATCAAATGGAGGGCTGTTCTGATTATGGATTAGAATCTGATCTATATGATCAACAATACGAAACAACAAGTAGTGAAGGAGAAGAAGCTCCAGAAGAGGAGCTAGAGATTGGAGATGGTAGTGCCTTTGCCTAACTATCTAGTTTCCAAAAGAATGAATCCTTTCGAGTTCGTGTAGTGGTTAGTTCTTAAAGGATTGTTGCTCTAATTGACACTGGAGCAACTCATAATTTCATTGACGAAGGCCTAGTTACCAAAAGGGGATTGAAGATTGAAGAGTTCGAAGGATTCAAGGTAATGGTAATAGATGGTTTTACCATATCTTGCACAAGGAAAATTCCCAATCTTTCCATGCAATTGGGAAATTATGAGGTAAAAGATAACTTTTATGTTGTTGGCATTGGTGATATTGATGCTGTTTTGGGAATACAATGGCTGCGATCTCTTGGAGAGATCACCTTGAATTTACAAACTATGGAATTGAAATTCCAAGCTAATGGAAAGAAGGTTGTTTTGAGAGGGATGTCCAATGGAGGCCCTCGAATAGTGTCTTTGAAAAGAATGGAGAGGCTGATCCGTCATGATCAAGTTGAATGGGCAACAGAATGTATGATCTTACCAACTGATTCAGTTGAAGAGAAAAGGCAGTATCCGCCTGATATTCAAGTTCTACTTTCTAAGAAAAGCAAGGTTTTTGGTGATTTACCTTTGGGAAGACCACCTGAAAGGGGGTGTGGGCATATGATTGAGCTAGAAGAGGGTGCAAAGCCGGTCATCACTACTCCTTACCGCTATCCAAAGAAGTAGAAAGATGAGATATAAAACATCATTAGAGAGCTCTTGGAGGTGGGGTTCATTCGGCCAAGCAAAAACCCTTTTGCTTCAGTAGT
Source organism: Sequoiadendron giganteum (assembly GCA_007115665.2). Classification (NCBI taxonomy): domain Eukaryota; kingdom Viridiplantae; phylum Streptophyta; class Pinopsida; order Cupressales; family Cupressaceae; genus Sequoiadendron; species Sequoiadendron giganteum. Next base: position 331,870,379 of record CM021102.1, read on the forward strand.
AGAGTTGGTCAAAAAGAAAGATGGTACAATGTGTATGTGTGTTGATTATCGTGTATTGAATCAAAAGACCATCAAGAATAGATATCCTATTCCTAGGATAAATGAGCTTATTGATGAGCTCCATGGGGCTATGTACTTCTCGAAGATTGATCTTCGATCTGGTTACCACCAAATTAGGATGAGAGAAGGGGATGTTGAAAATACTGCTTTTAGATGCCACTATGGGCATTTTGAATTCCTTGTCATGCCATTTGGTTTGACTAATGCTCCAACAACATTCCAATCTTGTATGAACAAGACTTTCAAGCAACAATTGAGGAAGTTTGTGCTTATCTTCTTTGACGATATTCTCATTTTCAGCAAGTCTTGGGAGGAGCACCTTCAACACTTGGAAGAAGTGCTTAGCATTTTGGAGGCAGAATATTTGTTTGCTAAAGAATCAAAATGTGAGTTCGGGATGACAAAGCTTCTCTATCTCGGCCATATTATCAGTTCTAAGGGGGTTGTGAATTCATTGGATCTTTTGGATTAAATTATCATGGGGAATTTGGAGAGCTTGGCTTTCAAGAGCTTGAGGACTAAAACCCTTGGGTTCAGAGGATTGGATGTAAACCCAAATCCTTCTATAGGTGGATTTATCTAGGAGTTTGCACAAAGTTTCAAAGTAGTTCGATAGATTGTTCGAAATTTGTAAAGTCTTTGGAAAAGACAAAAGACCATATTTGGTTTGATATCAGGGTTTGAAGATTTTCAGGATATTCATGGTTGAAGACTCTTATTGGAGCTTTTGCAGAGGTAATTGCAGAATTAAATACTTAAGTTTGACAAATTGGAAGAAATAAATATTATTAAATTTGTTCAGCTGTACCATATCCCTAATGGCAACTATACAATTCCTATTTATGTTCTAAAGGAATCGATATATTTTGTGAAGAGTTAAGAGGCTTTCATAGCCTTTCAATGTCATGCCCCCCGAAATTAGAGCACCCTCAAATACAAATAAATTAAAATGAATAACAAAATACATTTAAAATTATAGAAGAAAATATTATCGATTTAATACTTTATAATTACAATTATCATAAGATAATATTGTAATTATAAATGTATATAAATATCAATGATACACTAAACATTGACAACTTTAAAGCATTATAATCATTATAATATATGAGTGCTAAACGATATATAATATAAATAAATAATAAATATATATTATATATATTTCAATAAGAGGAACTTTGTATTCACGCGTCCCCCTTAAATCGTGTTATTAGCTTTTCCGCCACAAGAAGTTATGGTGGTGATTATATCTCATATGATAAATGAAGATAGAAGATATCTAAGTACAACCTTGGAATACGGGATGGACCCTGGCAAGGGGTGTATGAGATAATATCGAAATATACAAATATGTGCCCATCATGGTAAATGGAGCTTTCATTGAAGAGATGATTATCGCGGCTAGTGAAGAAGGCAGCACATGTTCCTGAAGACACCATCATAATATCAAACTTGTGCTTAGAAGATTTCCACACCCTTCGGTAGAGACATCACAGATGAACAATATTAGATTACCAGCCATCGGGAATATCATACAAGAAGTTCAGTATTCGTTGAGAGGCGATCACGTCTGGAGTTTGCAACACCCATCCAATGGAACTATCTAAGAACATTGACTTAACCGTTGTCGACATCTTCAAGAGGAGGGAGTTGTTATCGGTATATCCTCAAACCGTCACTCAATTTTATACTCACCACAGCTTCGAAGGTACTCACAAGGGTATTAGAGACTATATCAGACTGGATATTGAGTGAACAGGAGTCGCTACATTTGCTCGATGTTATTAGGATCATCTTTGACCACAACCTATTGAGTTGACACTCTGACATAGAGAATTACGTCTATACTCATTACCAATTATTCTCTTTACTATCGTGTTCCAAAACTATCAACCATTCAATTAGATATTACCAAGAGTCGACCTGTAAAAAGAATTTTATTTACATTAACCAGTAAATTCATTTATGTCGGCGATTAAACAAAAGACAAAAGGATCGAGTATCAACGATTAGGAAAATTGCAATAACTTAGAGAAGCAACGATTGAATGATAGGTCATGACCATTCGGGCAGTCATCTCAAATACCAAGAGATATATCTCTTCTTATTAGGGATATAAAAGAGAACAGGGAGTATGAAAGAATGATCATGAAAAGAGTGGCAGACATATACACATTCTAAAAGCGAATCTGGAGTGCTTTACGGAGCCATGGAATAGTTTTGGGGATGTATACATTCCTGAATAGCAGGAATCATGACCATCTAGATAAGGGGTGCATAGATAACAAGTAACATTCAGATATCCAACCATTATTGAATCGTTTGAGTTAAGGAGATCATATCAGAAACAACAAACTTATTTGGTCTCTACTCATTCCATCTATATATATGCCTAAAAACAGATCAATCAGAAATTATTTCATATTCACGGTGTATATTCTGCACTTTTAATATCACTAAAGTTTGCAGATTACATATATAATTACCAGGATTAGTAACGGAAAACTACTCCTCTTTACCAATTTATCAATTATCATTATCAATAAATACAGAGGCTGATAATCAAGTTAAGGCAATCTTGAGGGTTACCATTGGGAGCTATGATTGAAACTATCTACTCTAGGGTCCATTTTGAGTATTTGGTTAGGAGATCAAAGCAAATCTGAGGTATATCCTGTAGGGGACATTACATTCAATGTGGAAGAATTAAGTATTGTTAATGTATTCCTGCATGGCACAGTCTTATTTATAGCCACCGCCTTAATCAAATCGGCATAAGGAATGTAATGAGAAATCTTTTGGGTGACAAGGCGTAAGGGAATTGAATGGGACGTGTCATTGTGAAGAGTAATCACAGCATGGTATAGGAGAATAACTGATGCTTATGGTGTCTTAGGACAACGTAGCTATTGAAGTTGTCGACTTCCTTAGTATCACATCATTTTTTGAAGGTTGGATGTAGGTTGGTGAAGGGACAAATTCCCTTGGTGTTGGCGTGAATAGTGGGAAGCTGGTCAAAACTTTATTATGGGCAATAATATGAAAGCTATACTACAAGGAGATAGGCGTATAAATGATTGTTGAGCTCTGCACAAGGTGGAGGTCCTTCGTAAGGTGCAAAAGACAGACCTAGGTGGCATCAAGATTATTTATTAGCAGTGAACTAGAGGCTCAGAGTAAATAGTTTGTAAACTGTTATATAGATAACAACAGTCATTTCATAAGAACATGGTTGCTATTTGATGCTGGTCTGTTATTCTATATTCTTATATCAACATAAATATTGCGAGTTTCCAAACATTGTTGCAAATCTAAATAAACATAACAGAAAATATCTCATTTTTCAATATACCTGCAAACTGTTCGACATAATGTTTATGAGGATAAAGTGGAAAAGTTCTGGTGCAACTTAGACGGAATCTTACAAGCTTGGGGTAATGTGTGGTATAATATATGAATTTAATCTAGATCCACAAACACTAGGCTCACCACTAACATTACTATTGCCACTACCACTGCAAGTCAAAGATCTAGGAAATGGAGGAACCAAATAAGAGTCTCCATGAAATACTATTGTCTCTTCTCTTTCCCTCGTTTTTAGTTCCTTTTGTTCCTCCTAGGTCTCTAATTGGCTTTGTACTTTGCATTCAACTTCAAAAGGTGCTTTTGGACACACTTTAGCATATTGGCATGGTATTTTGTGCAAGGTGATATATCAATTGATTAATACTTCCCAAGCATTTTTATCTTGCAATGTACACAAGTTATCTTCCCTTTCTTTGACCCAAGGATGACATGTTTCCAATAAGGGTATTGTCTAAATCAGTCCAACATTGGAACAATTTATAAATATGAAGTACATTGCAATAAAAAAATAAATGGAAAATAAATAAACATTTATAATTTTCTAGTTAAATTAAGATTAAAAAAAGAAGTAAAATTTCTTAGGATTTGCATCCATAAAACAGCAAAAAAATACAAAAACAGCTAGATTTGCTCATAAAAATGATTAATGATAGCTAGGGTTCATTCTTGGTTCTATGAACTTAAAAAAAACAAATGTAGAAGACAAATGAAATTAGACAAAGAAAAAGCCATAAAAAGATTCAAAATACAAAATAACCTCTTCAAACTTGCTTGAAATTGGTGGCCGGCTGCTTCAAATCAACAATGGTTTCTCCTAAATGCTTCATAGGCTCCTTCAGATGCACCAAGGGCTGCTATAAACCTGGCCAAATGGTATTCAGTCAATGTTTGTTGCTCAACTTGTTTGTTGGTTTTTTTCTTCTATGAGATGTAGTTTTGGCTTTCAATAATTTTTTTTTATCCTTGTGCTTGTAAATCAAATGAGTATGCTTTTGGAGTGTTGGAGTACATTTTAACTGCTAAGTTTTTCATTTATTTTCTTTTACTTTTTTCTATTTTTTTTCACCTATCAGCTGAGTCTACCCACTGGGACCCTAAATGCTTCGGAGGGTCCTTTAGATCCACCAAGTGCTGTTATAAACCTGGCCAAATGGTATTCAATCAATGTTTGTTGCTCAACTTGTTTCTTGCCATTTTTCTTCTATGGGATGTAGTTTTGGCTCCAATACTTATTTTTTTCTCCTTGTGCTTGTAAGTAAAATGAGTATGCATTTGGAGTGTAGGAGTTCATTTTAACTGCTAAGTTTTTTATTTTTATTTTTTCTATTTTTTTTCACCTATCAGCTGAGTCTACCCAGCGGGACTTGTTGGGTTAGCAGGTCACAATCCCTGGGCCCTGTTACAACCTGCTCGCCTCAGGACTTGCTTAGTCTTGTACTTGGAAAAAACGAAATTTCAGAAATCTGTCCAAAATAACCACTTGGATGACCTGAGATGTTTCCTTGATCAGATTTGGTTTACTTTAAGGCTCTCAGAGAATGATATTCACTAGATATTTGTCTTGCATATTGCGTTCTTAGAGATTGGTTGGTTTGGAGCTTTCTTATGTTTGTGTCACATGTGCTGCCACTTATTTTTTGCGCCTCTTGGGCTACCCTGACAACTAACTTTGTTGAAAAAAAGACATTTTGAGTTTTTACTTTCTTGAACTATTGTCTTCACTACATCTTCTTTAATGACAAAACTTTTGACTTCTTGATCTTGGCAACAATGTCATGTTGATTCATGTCACTATTCCAAAATATTTCTTCTTTTTGAGTTTTGAACTTTGATCTTTGATTTGCTTCTTTCATTACTTGCTCTATCGATGGTGTTTGTGTGTGTCAAAATGCTTTTGTTCAACTTTAATACATTTATCTATCATGCATCCATTGTCCTTGCTTACCTTCAACAAATATGTATCTTTGGAGTACGATTGGTGAAATGGGGTCAAGTTATCAATCTGGATCATTAGTGAACTAGGACAAATGAAATAAAACTGAAATCAATATGCAGAGCAATAGGAAAACTGAAATCAATCTCTGGTATGGTGAGCAGTTAAATGCTTTCACTTTACTAGAAAGCAGAGAAAGGAAATAAAACTGCAACATGCGATCCATTCCTCACCTCTGTCCACATAAAAACTCACAGATCCTTCCGAAAAGTAGCAATAGAGATTATAATTATTATGTCTTTGTATTATCTCAGAGGTCTTAAAAAAGTCTTTACAAAGCTGCTACTCAACAAGATTCCAAAATTGCCATACTTGCTAGAATCCAGGTTTTTCAATTTCAATCATGGCATTTAGCTATTTTTATTATCTACAATTTCCACGTCTGCATCAGATTCAACAGGATAGCAACAGTCGGGATACAGGAATTACTCAGTTTTAACCCTTTGCAGATGACTCCAGGCCCAGTTTCTCAGCAATTTTAATTTGTCTCACGGAGTGTAGTCCATCGATTAGAACATGGCATCATATACTATTTTCCTCCTTATAATGATTCACAACAAACTGCAATCTCTATGTTATTATGATTTCCAAGGAGGAGATACATGCCCCTGACATTGAACAAAGAAGTGGCTACAATAGGATTGCAGATTCTATACAATTAACTAGCCATGTTTGTTTCACATGGTGAGTCTTTGTCTGACATTTGTATATGTCGAAAAGTCTGCACACTTCTTAGAAGCAGTGAATATGACAACCTTGGGGTACCTTGAGATTTGGGAGCAGCTAATGCTAGATGTTATCAGAGTTGCCCACAACTAGCTAAATTAGACACTCAAGAGAAAACAAAATAAGGGTCCAGAGTTCATGCAAGCTCAAAAAAGAGGTGGAGATACACTAAAAATTCTTATTTTTCCACAATTTCAAGAGAAACCACCATGGGACTAAAAGGCCCAATGAACACAGAGAAAATGAAGAGAAATGCAGGTTAAAGGAGTCCCAAGAAACTTAGAAGTAGCAAAGGGAAAATCCAATAAGATCATGAAAATGCCAGACTAAGAGAGATTCCAAGGGCAAAGCACCTGGACCAGAAACTAGAGGGTAAGCCAAAATAAAGAATTCAACTAGGGAAAACAGTCTAGTAGAAAGGTAAATATGGATTGTAGACCATACACTATAAAATAAAAACCCCATCTTACAGTTCACCAGTATGATCTAATTGTTTGCAACATTACCAACCATGATAATACAAAATTAAATTAAAGCACTAAGTTGTATAATGCGTATATAACATTTCTGTATTCGTTACTTGCTTTTTCCAGGGTTACTCCTGTAATGAGAAAACTTGACTTTAAAATGCACACAAACATTATCTTTTTTTATTAATCAATGAGGGTTAGAATGGATTCCCACCCATCTAAATCAGATAAAAAAGAAAGCTCAACATTAGCATTTAAACTGCAGTTGCAGACACTCAATACCTTCAAATAGATATCGAAAATAACACGAATGTTCTCTTTCCTCTCTTAATTGCTATTGCTGTTAATACATCATACGTAAAAAGATGCTTCCAGTTATTTTGATGGATCTCCATACCCAGGTCCAAAGCACCATCTTGGGTAGAAGCTGAAAGGATGCAGCTGCAAACGATTGGTCTTACTATTTTCCTGCTAATTTTAATTGGATGAAATGTCTGAGGTATTAACAATCCCATTTGGTGCCTATCTTGCAATCACTGTATTCCATGAAATCGCCACATATTGATGCAAATGTTTGATCACCAATTCATATCCCTTCCATATGCTGTGCCATTTTAGAAATATGTCTATGATGGGTTGCAGATTATCAGACAAAGAACCACTTGCACTGGTATGCACATACTTATTACTGACATATGCATAAATATATTAATCTTTTAATTTTGTATAAGATGATCGTATAGGTTGTGACAAGATTTAAGTGACATCTAATGTTTTTCATTGTAGTATATTTTTGAAATTGTGATTTTGTGATATTGCCAATATGTGGTGGGAACCCACTCTGATATTGTGTTTCATGCCCTTTCTTTAATTTTTTATATTTAGAAATCCAATACAATGGCTATTGATTGTGCAGCTCCATTATCAATGAGTGCTATAGAGCAGGCAGTATTGGAAAGTAAAGAAGGTCGCATCATGACAATGGATCGCATTCAAGCATCCCTTGATCAAATGTCTTCGGATTCTGTTGGCTATTTAACTCGTGCACGTGAAATGGATGGACAATACATTATTAGTATCCTCTATATTTTCTAAGCAATGGCTGCATGTATTCTCTGGCAATCTAACACATAGATCTGTAAAATTTCAGCCAGTATAAGTTTTCAGGTGGTCATTTTTGTTGAACATTGAAATAAGATTCATGCATTTAATGATATTTCAGTTTCAACTGGGTTTAGCTAGCACTAGCAGTTTTCCTTTGACTGCTTACAGACATGCACAAAATCCTTCTAGATGCTCGTAAAAGTGAGGTACACTTTATTTATTCCTTGATTCTTCACTCGTTTTTTAACAAATTTAATTTGAGAATCATTATCTTAACGATTCCGGGTATTAAAAATTTAAGGCAAAACATTCTTTGATATTTAGAAAAGGAAGAGGCTTTTGGAACAACAGGTGAAATTATGAAATATTGATGTTTTGGATAACTTAAGTGGTTCATCATTGGGATGAGATTACTATTATAAGAAATGGACTACAAGCTCCTGATGTACATAATTCTTGTGCAGTCCATGATGCCAATGGAGGAATTCATTTGAAAATTATTAATAAATACAAGTTGATGTTAATTCCTACCCAAATGGAGCACCCATATGCATGTGAGAAATGAAGGCCAAGCAGAGTGCCTCCTCCAAGAAAATCTCAACAATTGGCTAAAAATTGCCAAGTGCAGCACCCTTCTTAATGGGAAAAGTTACTCTACATGTAACTCTCTTACAGATGGCTAAGAATAGCCAAATGGAGCACTTCTCTTTATAAATCATTATGGACAAGTCAAAGATGCTCATGCATGTAAGCCCTCATCAACGATGTGTAACAACCCTTGCCCAAGTTTGTAGGTTTTAACGATATAATCTGATAAGAGTTGACAATATAAACATGTTGTCAACAATTCACAAAATTGTACTTTGCAACGTTTCTTGTAGAATTACTTTAAACCTTGCATGTATTTTATAGGTAAGATATCAAAATATGCCAAATACCAAGAGACTTTAAGAGATGATAAAAATTAACACTAATTGCTTATTGGATAGGCATTTATTGTTAAGAATGAGTAATAATATGGCAATAATGATGCTATGTTCTTTAATATGAGCCTTGAATGAATATGAATTAATAAGTAATTCAAGGCTGAAAATTAGACAAGATGATGAATTCACTGTTCTGATTTTGCTCTTCAATTCATGTGATTGTATGTATGATAGATTAATGTCGTGACGGATTGCTATTCCTGATTTGAAACCTTTTATGCATGTGATGTGAAGTGGACACTATCTCAAATTTTTTCTACTAAATTATGCGTCCATTCATGGCGATTTGCAGGTTCTTTTTTGTAATGTCCCTTAACCGATTTGCCTTATAATTCACTTGTTCATTAGGTTTAGGGTTTTTCTTTCCAAATGAATGATCTTTTTAAGGAAGTAATCTTGGTTTGAAATCTGCATTCACCATATTACCAACATTTCCATATACACATATATCTATTAGCAATCAATATCTAGATATCAAAATATAAGCATAATCATAAATGGAATTTAACAAGCAAGAGGAGTGCCATGGGTGGATCTGCCTTGAAGCCTTCTTGTTAGGCACGGGAGGTTGTTCACCACAATCCTCCTTTCCCAATGGCTTAGTACTTGCATTCTCCACACATGACAGTACCTTGGAAAACACTGGCCCTATTAGGAGAGGAGGGAAACCCTAAGGGGCCAAGGGCCTACGACCTACCACCTCCTATTGTAAATCCCGTGTCTTGGGCCTATGTAGGGCAGAACCCCAGGTGGGACCCCCATCCTTCATGGCCATTCCCATGCCTTGGGCCTACAGGCCTGAAGGTGGGGTTTTTAGGCAATCCACTTGCGGATGCTTCCCCCATCCTAATAGGGTACAAACACGGAACAAACAATCTTTGGACAGTCACTTGTGCATTTACTATTGAATTATCTATATGCTTGTATCATGTTTGAGAGTATCATATGGATGCATGAAAATGTAACATAATGCAAAAAAAAGTACATGGATCAGTATTACTACAACAATGCCAATTCTGATCATATTTAGTTTGTCTATGATCAATGATACTATCCAATGTAATATTAACAATGATGGAAACTAAATGCCGCTATATCATACCCTTTAGTTTCATTCATGGTCATGAATATGATAATGCCAAAGGAACCATCATCAATTCATAAAACTATTATAATATCGATAACATCAAAGGAAAACATTGCACCAATAAGCAAATGAGCAATATTAGTTTCTTATATTCAAAATATGCTAAATATTATTGCCAAGTGAGTACATCACCTGAGTTGTTATATCTCTCCATGTTTTCTGATTTCTTACTTGCCCCCTTCCACCTTATACGGGATTGATCATAGGACGAGGACAATTCATAAATATACATAATCTACTTATGTTTGAAATAAAAAGTCATCATTACTTATAAGGTTTAATAATTGCTGCAAGCATCATTATTACATAATCAGTATAATTCACATATCTAATCACATATATCTATAACCCTTATTAATGAGTCTAACTACATATTCTATATATATATACTTACTCATCTATAAATCCATGTATATAGATATCTATATACTGATAATTGAATGATCTTTTTAACCTGTTGTTTACTTCTTAAGATCTATATATATATATATATGTCTGCATGTTTCCTTGCTGCCTATATTGATTCCTGATTATATCTCTAAGTGCTACCCTTAATTACTCTAATCGCTGCTTCTTTAATCAATTACTAACTACATCCTCCTGTTTACTGGCTGTATATATTAAAATATGTCAGACTTCCCTCCTTATCCCTCTCCTTCTTACTCCACCGTATCTTATATCTTCTTCACTTTGAGAAGGGATGCGATTTGAGGAAGGTTGTGCTCTTTCAGTTTTTGAAGGACATGACTTTAGTTTGGGTTGCTGCGTATTAATCACTTAGCATTGTTGTTTTTCTTTTTATATTCTAATGTCTATTATTTATATTGTTTTATTTTAATGTATTTATATTTAAGTGTTATTCAATATTTACATGTTATATGTCATTCAATGTTTATATTTATATTTATTTTTAAAATATTATCTTTCTATAATATTTAATATTTATAATTTGGTATCCACAATAGTATTATAAATTATAATATTATCTTTGATAATAATACTTATAATAATATTAAATTGCAATTATTTATATTTATGTTTCCGATATTTATTTTATTTGTATTTAAATATTTACATTGCGGGGTTACAATTCCGGGGACATGACATTTTTAGAGCACTCAAGTCTGATGTAAAAGATATATTTCTGAAAATGTCCCATATGTTCTCCCTTTTTCATTCCTCCTTTATTTTATATTTTCATTTCTGACTGAAGAGGTGCATTCTCTTTCATAATTGATACCTTTTCAAAAGGTCACGACTCTTCTTAGCTCTCCATCGCTGCCTTTCCTTTAACTTTAATCACCGTCCCTTTTTACTGATATAATCGCTGCATTATAAGTAAAATACCAATGATTCAATCCCAATCGATGCTCCTAAATATCATCTTATTTGTTAAAGATAATCACTGCCTCATATATGCATTCGACTATCCTTGATGAGTAATGTAACACAAGGCTACGACTTTCAATTATTTGATATGCTTTCACCAGTAGGTGAACTCTGATAGCCAATGAATATGGCGGCTGATCAGACCATTTCATACTTAGGCAGCTTCGATGCAAGTAGAAGATATAATAATCGCTACGTGTGAGGCCCAATAATTTTCATCTTTGTAAGCCGTCGATGACTAATTTGAAGCAGGAGTAATAGCTCTGACCTTCAAATCTATCTTATGAACTTATAGCCGATATCTCCTTGCGATCACACCAACAATAATATTAAAGCCAAATCGTTATGAGCATGACAAAGCTTATGTGGAGATATATGGTGTAACCGATAAGAGATTACATGACTTAGCCATTGAGAATAGTCAATCATTTCCAAATTGGATTATTATGCGGATCGCCCTTGTATATATCCTAGCGATAGAGCAGGAGTGTGCACCATATTGATATTCACTGAAAAAGCTGATAACATTCACATAAGTAGTAGACCACGGAATTGGAGCATGGCTCTTTAAAATAAAATATATATAAATCTGACCCAACCAATGATTTAATTCGACCTAGCAGAATATATAGATATGCACCGATATTAAATATTCAGAAGATATCCTCAAAAATAATCAGCCACCGAACAAGGTTAGCCTCCTCATAACTCCTCCATTCGTAATTGGAAGATTAGTTTACTTATTTAACTAATTATTACCTTAACTTTAGGTAATAAATAATAATTATTTAATTCTCCTTTTAATGTTACTTTCTCCATATATCAAAAATGGGACATTACAAGTCCTTCCACCCAAGATTGCTTGCCCTCAAGCAACCTTCAAGTGTTATGTTGATACTAGGGTCCCAAATGAGTCTGTAGGATGTTTCCACACATTTCCATTACTTCATGTTGAGTCTAGATTTGCATACTCCATCACACCATGAAGCCATTTCATGTCATTCAATGTATCCATCATAGAAATTCTTGGGTCACAAGGTTGGTAGCGCCATCTCGTCAAAACATAATCTTGTTGATCACTAGTAAAGAGGATCTCCTGAAAACTACTGAGAAGAAAAATAATCCAATGTTGTACAAACTCCGTAGAGGAATGTCCTTTTATAAGAGTAAATTTACTATATTCATCATAGATTATCTTACTTTCAACAACTATTGAGTCCCAAATGATTCTCGGATTCCAAGTCAGCCTTAGAAGTGAACCATCACATTGATGTTGTGCTACTCTGATTTTAATAATCTGCTTCTCATACTCAAACTGCCTCCTTTCCCTAAATCATAAGAGGTGTTCATTGTCTAACTTCAAACTGAAATAGATATCATTGTTGGTCTCATTCTTGATTAATGGCAAAGGAACTTTGTTCAACCATAGAATCAAAATCTCGACACATTCCCTCAGGGGTCAAGGGGAAAATTGCCAATACTCCAACTTATTGCAATTATGAATGCTCTAGAATGTTGGTAAGAAACACAGTTCATTGTGGGGGAGATGGAGATTTGAATTGATCTTGGCTGCCTCCACTCTATGAATGGTTTAAAATCCACTTGATCCCAGACTAGTGGTATTAGAGTAGAGAAACTAGGGCAGAAGTAATCTATTGGTAACCTCATAGATGGTGTTAGAGAATCACCTCTCCTTTCTTTCAAGCCTAAACGTTCGATATTTGATCTTCGATCTAAAGAGTGAGTCCAACTCATTGACTTCTCATGAATTGCAATCTCTTGCAATTTGATTGAAGAGAGGTTGGTGATAGCATTACTTTGGTTTGTCTCGCTGCTCCAAGCTTGTTTCCATACTTCACTGATAGGAAATGTGCTGGGGTCCCAAGTTCTACGATTGTCTTCAATCTTGTCACAACATTCATGAAGAACTTCTTTATTCAACTCAAAGAGCAGGTTGTCATAAGTCATTCACTTCAACTTCAAACAAGGGATTATTAACAATTTGGAAGTTATCTTAGACCCATCTATTTCTGAACTTTTATTTTCTGGATGATGGTTCGAGTCATAGGTCTCACCTATGTTGTCCAATTCCTTAATCTCTTTTCTTTCTTTGTCTTCTTGCTCCTTGACGTGTTTAGTTACTTCATTCCGATTTTCTGCATCTTGTAATGCTTGTTGACCATATATCAATTTAGCTTCTCCTTGCTTGTATAGATGTAAAGCCTCATGATCTTTAGCTGCTAATCTCTTCACACTCTCTTCCTTTCGGGTATGAACCTCCAAAGTCTTCAACGTTAGGTGTTGAAAATCTTGACTAGGTGGATGAATGCATTGAGATCTTGTTGCAATATCTGAATTACAGTACTTAGTCTGAAAATTCATTTCGTGTTTATCTATGTGTCCATGCCTTTACTTAATTTTCTGCAAGTTCTCCCTTGCTCGAGCGGCTAACATCTTGGCATGCTTAGCTTTCTCATTCCACCATTTGCATAGTCGAAGAGTCCTCTCCACATCTTCAGCACTATCCATTAGTTCCCCTGGTTTTTTGCTTGCTATTGCTTCATAAAAGATCTTCCTCATTTGCTTGTCTCTATCTTCCTCTAAATTTTGTGCTTTTATTGATTCATTTCTTTCCATCCTCCCTTCAGCGATCCACAACTTTCTTTTCTCATCTTTTAATGCCACAATTCTTTGATAATTTGATTATTTAATCTGTCGTACAATGCATCTTCTGATTTACTTTCATTGGAAAGACTACTCTCATCCATAACTATTGAATTGTTGGTGGTTATCATGTACTCCTCAAGAGGTGAAGAAGAATTAGACTCAATCCCTTCAATGTCATCCTCAATGCATGACTCTTGAGATGGAGTAAGAGCAATCTCGGGTTCAAAAGGAATTTCACATGTATTTTACTTCATAGGCTCATTTTGGAAGTTAAATTAAAAACCTCCTACATCGTGGAAATGAAAAAAGTTATCATCTATAGCAGATGTGAAGCCATTATCATTTTTTGTTGGCTTCTCATGTATTGACTCCTCATTAGTGGCTGCCCCATGACCCTCATGAAACCAAGTACTTATTTCATTTGTGATAGAAGAGACTTATGAAGATTTATCTTTCTCCTTATGAACAATATCCACATCTCGTATTTTCCTGCATTTATCTTCTGTATGTACAACTAAAGGAACTTCCTCCCATTCATCTTCTAAATTGATCCTCTCTTGCTCTTCTTTTTCCAAGTGAGGTTTTAATTCTTCCTCACATTGTGTGAACAAATCGAGGAACAATGCATATACAAATGAAGAGGGAACCCATTCTTGTTTCAAAACAAACCATACTATAGATATGGTGGGTTGGGAGAAAACATCACTCTCCTGGATAGTTAGAATCATAATATCTTTCATGGCTGCAAACACATCTTCATCATGTGTGTTCTTGATTGTGGTGAAGAAATGACGGAACATGTTATAGATCAGATTTTGCAATCCACATGGAAGACTCTCCAGTAGCTCCAACTCATAAGCCACCTTTCTGACTCTCCTAGAGATCTTGAAAGGCACATAGAAACATGGCTTAAGCTTCTCCGCTCCACTCTTCTTGAGAGTGGATTGTCTATATGGATGAAGTCTCAGATATACCATATCTCCAACCTCAAATGCATTCCCAATACGCTGCTGAGCAGCATACATCTTTTGCTGATTTTGGGCATGATGAAGATTGTCCTTCAAAGATTTCAAAATGTCTTGACTCTGCTGCAACATATCCCTCACTTTAGGGGCTCTACTATTACCAAAAAAAAAATCAATAAAGCTAGGAGGTTCATACCCATAGAGCCATGAATGGAGACATTTTGATGGACATATGGTAAGAAAAATTGTAGCAGTATTCTCCCAAATGGAGCCATATCACCCAAGCCTTCTGCTGTCTTTAAACATAATTTCTAAGATATCCTTCAAGTCACTTGTTCACAATCTCGATTTTCCTATCCGTTCATGGGTGATAACTAGTGCTTGGAGTGAGCTCTGTACCACTCAATTTGAAAATCTCTTGCCAAAAAGTGTTTAAGAACTTGTTGTCCCTATCACTCACAATGTTCTTGGACAGCCCATGCAATTTGAACACCTCTCTGAAGAACAAATCAACAACCTAAGCTGCTGTAAATGTGGTGGTAATGGCAAAAAAATGAGCAAACTTTGTCAATCTATCAACAATTACAAATATGCAATCTCTCCCTTGTACCTTAGGCAAGCCTATTATGAAGTCCATGGAGATACTTTCCCATTTTTGATTGGGAATGGGCAAGGGTTGCAACAAACCAATAGGAAAAGTGTGTTCATTTTCGTTATGTTGGCAAATTTGATTCTCCTTTACATAGCGAAGGACCTCATCCTTGAGCTCCTTCCCTAAAAATCTCTGCCGAATTTGCTTGTATATTTTGAAATAACCTTGGTGACCAACCAAGGGAATATCTTGAAATGATTGGAGCACCTTTATTTTGAGCTTTGATTCTGGCACCAAAAACATTCTATCCTTGTATAATATGAAATCATTTACCAATTTGTACTTTTCATCATGCAAGGTACCATCAATTACATTGGAGGCAAAGGAGTTCTTAGCATACTCCACAATGATCTGCTCCTTCCAATCAGCTGTGATCTCCATCAATGAGCTCAAATGTGGCCTTTTTGACAAGGTATCAACCACTATGTTATTCTTCCCCTTGACATACTCTATGTCAAAATCGTAAGATAGCTTGCTCATCCACTTCCGTTGTCTGTCATTGAGATCCTTATGATGTAGAAAGTGCTTAAAACTGTTATGATCAGTCTTCACAATGAACTTGCCTCCAACCAAATGCTACCGGAATTTGGCCAAGATGTGCAAGATAGCAAGAATCTCTTTGTCATAAATGGAATATGTCCTCTCAACACCCCTCAACTTTTTGCTCCCAAAGACAATAGGATGCTTGTCTTGCATTTGGACAACACCAATACCTTCTCCTGAAGCATCACACTGCAATTTGAAAGGCTTGGAGAAGTCTGGTATAGCCAAAACAGGACATGAACTCCTAACGTGCTTGAACTGATCAAAGGCCTTTTGTGCTTTATTTGACCAAGTAAATGCCCCCTTTTTGGTAAGATCTGGGAGAGAAGCAGCCATTTGAGAGTAACCCTTCACAAATCTTTTGTGGAACCCACAAAGACTTTAAAACCCCTTCAACTGAGTGAGGTTTTCTAGTGGTGACCAATCCAAGATAGCCTTAATCTTCTCCTGATCTACATTGACCCCCTTAGAGCTGATCACATGCTCAAGATAGAGAAGCTTGGTCATTCCAAACTCACATTTGGATTTTTTGGAAAACAAGGATTCAGACTACAAAATGCTAAGCACCTCCTCCAAGTTTTTCAGGTGCTCTTCCCACAACTTGCTGTAAATCAACATGCCATCACAAAAAGTTAGCACAAACTTCCTCAAGTGCTTATTGAACACCTTGTTCATGCAAGATTGAAGGTCATGGGTGCATTAGTCAACCCAAATGGCATGACTAAGAACTCATAATGCCCAAAATGACATCTGAAGGCAGTCTTCTCTATGTCTTCTTCCCTCATTTTGATCTGATGGTAGCCTAATTGGAGATCTATCTTAGAGAAGTAAACAACTCCATGCAACTCATCAATCCTCATAATAGGATATCGGTTCTTGATTGTTTTCTTGTTAAGGGCCCGGTAGTCTATGCACATGCGCATAGTGCTAACCTTCTTCTCCACCAAAACTACTGAAGAAGCAAAAGGATTGTTGCTTGGGCAAATGTGACCCATCTCCATGAGCTCTTTGATGGATTTCTCTATCTCATCCTTGTGCCTTTTTAGATGTCGATATGGAGTAGTGATGATTGGTTTTGCTCCTTCTTCAAGCTCAATCACATGCTCAATCCCCCTTTTAGGTGGTCTCCCAAGAGGAATGCCGCCAAACAGCTTGCTTTCCTTGGAGAGCAAAGCTTGCACATCAAGATGATAATGTCTCTTATCTTTTTGAGGATTGAAGGCATGATCACACACTCTGCTGCCCACTCTACCATATCATGCCGAATAAGACTTTCCATCCTTTTGAATGAAACTATGCAAGGACCTCCATTGGACATCCCCTCAAAACCACCTTCTTCCCTTCTGATGTAAACTTCAGCTCCATTGTTTGAAGGTTTAGAGTGATCTCTCCAAGTGATCGCAGCCATTGGATACCAAGAACTGCATCCGTATCATCAATGCTCACAACATAGAAGTCATCTGACTTCATAATTGCCCAAATGGATAGACATGTTAGAAATTTTGCGAGTGCGAGTGATTGTGAAGCCATCTGCCACCATGACTTTGAATCCTTCAAACTCTTCAGTCTCGAGGCCTCTCTTGGCTACTATCCCTTCGTCTATGAAATTGTGAGTTTCTCTGGTATCAATTAGAGCAACAATTCACTGCCCACAAAGTACACCACGAACTTGAAAGGACTCATTCTTTTGAAAGCTAGAAAGTTGAGAAAATGCACCCTCACTTTCTTGGTCTTCTTCCACCTCTTCTAGGGCTTCTTCATCTTTTTCCTCCAAATCTAATTGCTGTTTTGATATATTAGATGCTGATTCATCAGCAAAATACACCTCCATATGGTGAGATTTGCCTCTCTCAAAGCACTTATGTCCTGGGGCCCTTGATTCCTTGTAGGTGAAGCATAGTTTCTTTCTTCGTAGCTCATTTTGGAGGTCATCATCCATCCGAGAAGGAAACTTCTTAGTATGATTTGTATCCTTATGAAATGGCCTCTTATCGTTTCTATGTGAATAGGGCTTTGACTGAAATTGTAACACTCTACCTGCTCTACAGTTTAAGAAAGGAATCTAACTACTAGATTTCAGTTGAAGTGCAACTAACTTGTTTTCATGCTAGGGTTTACTTTGCAATTTGAATGAAAAAATAAACAATTATAAATAATGACATCATATTCAATTTCTCAATTAACTTATAAAATTTTAGTTTCAGCTGAAAAGGAACAACTAATTGATTTCATATAATTGAAAACATAGTCGAACAATAACTAACTTTTCTTTACCTTCAAATGAAAAGAGCATTTATTACAGCTACGCAGTAAACATGCTAAAGTATTTTCAACTTAAATTAAGAGAGAGAAAGGGTTACAAGAAAGTACAGTCTGAAAGCTGAATTACTTGAGCTTGACTTTGCCATCAAGGGAAAACGAATATCATCAAGGGCTTTACTGCCCAACCGAAGACCTAATGCTCTCTCATGTTTCTTCAACTGAAGAAACCCGTCCCTTCACGAGGGTAATCAACAAAAGATCACACATTATCATCATGCCTCTGAGCCTGGTGTCAAGGACCTATACCTCATGGTCAATCCTTCACTATAGGTAACTCCTAACTTAAAAGATCACTTTGACCAGTGGTATATCTGGTTCTTGATAGCTGACAGATGCTTAATCTAGCATCGTAACCTTGGCCAAGGATTTTATTAATAACGAGCACGTATCTCGTGTTGTCAGTACTCTCACCCTTGCTCGGCATTTTTTTTCCTCATTCAAAGTGTTTATATTATCAGAGGCTTAACTCATATTTCTTCTTTTCACAATCAAGAATAGGAATTAATTACTGACTTGCAAATGAGAGTATGAGGTTTTAGAAATCAGCACTAAACTCTGTGCCTTTTCAAATAGAGGTAATAAATTCTATTCATTCTTATAGAAAAGAGAATGATAGTATTCTAATAGTATAGGAATGATTCCTACAGTTTGTAAAAAGATTCCATTTAAAAGAAGACAACATAAAGCTAATGATCTGACCAAGTTCAGCATAAAAAAAGTGTAAGATGAAGACTTCATCCTAAACATAGTTGGAATAATTCACAGACATTTTGGGTCTTTGCTCATAAAACAAGACAGGTTCAAATCTAATTAATGGCTTTAAATCGAGTGCAGGCTGAATACATGACAAATTCCTAACTCAAAACACAATCATTTCAAAGGTCATGACTTAGAGATTTCGCATGGATTGAAGACATAACACTTCATTCAGGACATCGATATCAAAGAATTGTTAACAATGCTTAATGAATTCCTGAATTTAAGTAAAGACTTGAAATACAAAAGATATCAAATAAAATGGTACTCATCTTGTGCTTGATAAAACGCTTGAACTCGACTATACCTTTGTCATCTTCCTCTATCGGTCCTGCCATCGGCTACAAAATAAAGATTTACCTTGTCGTGAAGATAATTGTTGTGGAAAAGAACTTCGTGTGAATACAAATGCTTTTGTCGACCAAGAATTCAGAATGAGGAAGCAACAAATAATGTTTGGCTCAAGAAACAAGAAGAATGCTAGGACAAGGATGCCGAAGCCTATGCCGATGAAAAGGAGAAAGTAAGCTTAGACAGTCGATGTCAAGACAGAGAGGAAGAATAATGAGTGAAGCTGCAATGATGTGGAATGCTGTTTCGAAAGAGTATGGTATGAGCCTCAACAATATGCCAAGTAAAAAAATGATTGCATCCTCGCCAAGAACGGATGAAGAAGAAGTATGAAAGAAGTGTAAGCTTGCAAAACATAATGAAAATCGTCTTGAATCCCTCCAGTCCAAGAGCATGTCACTGCTTGAATTCTATCTTGGGCGTTACAAAAGGCACGAAGGCCAGGATGGCGGCAAGAGATTTGATATTAATATTGCTAACTTTAATAAATTTAATCATCGGACTTAATGTTGTCGTTATTATTATCTTTAATATATTTCTTTTAAATACATGACTAACTCTTAAAATGCACATAAAGCTAATTACATAACTTCTAAGGAGTACAATGATGCTCAATTTAATTGGACTTGTTTTTATAATTTATTTTATTAAGTGAGAAATATCCCAGGGTTACAACTTCAATGCAACCACTTTTCACCTACTCGTGGCTTGATGATAATTTGATTCTTTATAGACTACAACCTCTCCCTAATGATATTTCCCTTTCCCTCAGGTGTTGATGATCCTGCAACCACTTGACAAAGGAATAGGGTTAGACTGTTCTTGATATCATTAATAAAATTAAAACTCTTCAACACTTTCACTATGAACATATATAAGGAAATTATCCATAATTACAGTTATAACCAATTAATTTAAAATTCTTTTCCCAATTTCACATTCTCGTGAAAGGTAGTTAATCATAACTAATATAACGACCATAATTTCATTGTCATAATCTGGTTCAAGACAAAAGGGATGTAGCTGAAATTTTGGCCTAGGGGTAGCCAACTCCATACTTTTTTCTTTTTTGATAGCCTTTGAGAGAGTTGGTGGGTGAAAAGCCTTCGCCCATCCCTTCAATGGTTCCATCAGTCCTTCAGTGAAAAGGACTACAAGTCTTCTTTCAGTGATGTTGGGCGCCATCACTAAAAGCCTTTGGAAATCAGAAATGTATGCATCAAGTGAACTATGTTGCCTCAACTGGGCCAACTCTTAGAACTTCACCCCAAGATCCTTTTGGTCAAATCTTTCAATGAGTTTTTTAGTGAACTCATAATAGGTCACAATAAGGTTATGGCCAAGAGTGACCAAACCGTGATACGACCATTCATGGGCAACTTTGTCGAATTGAAGAGTGACAAACTTGATGGCATCCAACTCTGGCATTGGCCTCAATGAAAGATAGTTATCAAGCTTCTATATTCGAGCTCTAGCGAAACACTTATCACTTCCATCAAAATGTGCTAGAGTCACCTTCCCAAGGGCTTGCCGATTATCCTTTGGAGCCATAAGACCACGATTCTCATATCTTCTGCTACCTCTCTTCTTCTTTTGGTTCATGAATTGGTTTAGTGTCAAAATCTCTCGTATCTCAGTAGGAAGAGTAACGTACTCGATGTAGCTATTTCTCACTTCATTACCTATAGGAATTTGAGCTTCTTGCTCAGTTGGAGGTTCCTCCCTTTGAGTGAAGGTCGGTTAGAGAGGTCTAGGGGTGGATCCCCTGGTCACTTTAACAGTATGTCCACTTTGTCGCCCATTATGGTTAACATTTGAGGCACTAGTCTTAGTATCCTGGCACTATGGCATGGGAGTCACATTTTGGTTAATCTTAGCTAGCAACAATGACATCATGCCCATCATGACATCAACCATCCTTTTTGCTCTAGTATTCAGGCTCTCTAGTTGGGCTGATCCCTCATCCCTTTCTGCCATGGTTTCAACTACACTATCGCTGACAACCTCTATCTACTAACAAACTCTAAGAACTTTTTAGAAGGTTTCCTCAACTGGAACTGGAGGAGTTTGAAACCATTGTCTCTTCCGCTCTCTGTTGTAGTATATGATTTCTCTATCGCTCATAGATATATTTTTCCAAATGAACGCAATGTAAGGTATAGGTTGGCAAGATGACCAGCTCTGATACCACTGTAATATCCACCCCAAATTTTTCAAAACTTCACCCATTTGCATTAGCCAAATAATAATAAGTAACAACTGAGTAAGCAATCTTTCACTTTTTGATCACCCAGATCCCAATGAGGGCAAGGTGAGAGCATATGGTGAGAAGGGGACCTTCGCATTAACTGGAAATCAAGCTAACTAAAGAAAATAACTTCCACTTTTTGATCACCCAGATCCCAATGTGGTCAAGGTGAGAGCATACATTGGGAAGGTTTCCAATAATTGAACTTCTAAGCAAACCACTTCTTCAGTGGGCTGAGTAAGCAACCCAAGTGCATGAAGGAAAATCATCCGTTTATTCAACGAGAATTACAACAAGCAAATAAACACTTGGTGGCAAGTTGACCAATCCAAAGAAAAGTCTCCACTTGTTCAATAGGCATAACATGAAAGCAAACTAAAACTCAACCACTAAAGCTCCTACAATGCTGCAATCAACACTCCACACCAAAACATGTCTACAAAACATCATAGCAATTAGAAATTGAAAGAGAAATGAAAGCCATCACCACAAATATGCTCAATAGTAACCCCTGCAATGGAGCTACTCCAATGTCCAGCTAGGGTGTGTCTTGCAACTTTGAAACTGAAGCCAACCTTGAGGGTTTTTATCCTCAAAGCCCAAGGATTCTCTCCACAATTCGACATCTCTTTGTTATCATAAATTTGCATAATGAAAATGAGATCAAGAGGGAGGTATATATAGGAATTAGGGCTTCTAGAATTTCAAACACTTTTCCCTCCAAAAGGGACGCGAACCTTGGAGAAAATAAAATACTTTATTAAAATTCTCACTTAAGACACCAACTTAGGCGTCCACTTGATCATGCTCCAAATTTGCCTCTTTAAAAACAACTTAAGTTGCTAATGCTAGGTGTGGGGGTCCAAGGGGCCTTTCTGACTTTATAATTTTAACGTAAGTTGCAATATTTCTGTAATGTCCCCATTATAGCTTAGTTCAGGGGCATGTTGAGTTAGCCCATCTCTTGGACCCTTGTAGGCTGACAGGATCTGGTTAGAGGGCCAGTGGACGTTTTTGGTACGAGCGTTTGGAGTTCGTACTTGGTGAAGGAACCGGCTAGGGTTTCTGCCATTCTTCAACATTGGAGAACGAAAACTCTTCAGTGACTGCAATTTTGAGGCTGTGCAATACCAGCTGATATTATTGCTGATTGTGGACTTCATTTAGGGGTTCAATATGTGCTTAAATTGGAGAAGAAATACAAAGAATACAAGGGTTTGATGCATATCTACTTGCAGATTATAAAGGCCTTGAGGATTCATTGTGAAATATATTTATTGTTGGGTGCTACAGTACCCGCTACAGTAAACACTACAGTAATTGAAGCATTGTGAAAGGAATAAGCAGATTATTGAGGTTCACTATTAAGGCATTTGGTGGCTTAAAATATCCATATTTATTGTGGGAAAAATCGTGGGTTTTAGAGGCACATTGGCAGCCATCGATTGTGTCATGTCCTCGAAATAACAATGCCATAAAGACCAAGTGTTAAAATACAAATAAATTAATAAATAAAATAAATAGCAATATTAATATTAAATATAAAATAAATGTGTACCATATCAATATAAAAATAAATAAATATGAAATAACAAATATAATAATAATATATAGGCCAATTATTGTTATTACATTCTAGTATTAAATAACTTAATATAAAAATAAATAATAATAAATAAATATTATAATCATTACACATCAAAGATTGTAATACATTAGAATAAAATAATAATAAGGTATTATCAAATTGGTTTTATACTTTAATGTTAAAATATGTTCAATAAAACATCAAAATAAAATAATAAAATAAATATATAATCTGAAATATCATAATTATTAGTAATAATATCTTATTTTCAAAAATAAATATTATTGTGATAATAAGCCTTTAAAGGCAGCAATTAAATCTAACAAAGGGATATATTTTATGAAAAGTCACCTCTTTCACCAAACAATACATTCCCCCCATGAGTCACCTACCTTGAATGGTATAAAATTTAAATAGAAGGAAGGAAAATCAGGAAGAGGGAGAAAAATTAAGAAATACGATCTGCAATTCAGAACAGCAGCAACAAGGATTGTTATGCATTGGAATATAGAGTCATGTAATATATATATATATTATTTAATACGCAGACAAGTATATATGCATAGATATAGATAAATTTTATAATGAATAATATGCAATGAATAAAGAATATATATAAATAAGGAAAGAATAATTATATAAACATATATATATGAATACTAATGGATATAAGTAAAAGAATAATTATATATATACATACAGGATTATGCAATAATGATACTTATAAGTAATGATGACTCTTTAATATAAACATAAGTAGATTATGTATATTTATGAATTGTCCTCATCCCATGATCAATCCAATATAAGGTTGAAGGAAGACGATTAAGGAATAAAAAGTCATGGGAAGACCTAGCCGATCAGGTGAGACTACTCACTTAGTTTTAATGTTTAGTTATCTTCAATCTGACATAACCATGATGCATGAACCGTGTTGCCCAATCGATCTATGTACTATTAAATGTAACCAATAAACTCTATTCATTGGAATGCACATAGTCACTTCTGATGTGTTAGAACCATGCCTTCTTGATATCGAATCTGGAAACAAACTTCACTAGACAGGAAATCAACAGTGTATTTAAGCGGACTATGTAGTCCTTGACTGATCATAGGCCAAATGGTTTATCTTCTATGGATATGGTTCTAATGATGATCAATTTGCATTTATATTTGATTTTTGCAAATATTGGACTTGCAGGATGTATTGAATTGCAAAAGAACATAATGAACATGTAGATATGAATATTGCTTAATTTAGTTTTGTATTCTGATATACTTTCATATTAGGATTCAAGGAACTTTTTGATCATATTAAATACTCTTATTGCATAATATGTGTAAATACAAATGAAGTACTAATGACTGCATATCAATTGTCTGAATTATGATTGTAATCCCGCCAGGAGAGCTGAGCCATGACTTAAGTGGTTTGTCTAAAAACCTCTCCTAGGCTTCCACCCCACAGGCCCAAGGCAAGGGTTGGGTAGATTGCCCCATAGGCCCATATCATGGGTTGGGCAGCCTGCCCCACAGGCCCATTGCAAGGGTTGGGTCATGGAAGGCTGAGGGTCCCACCTAGCCTTCCTGCCCCACAGGCCCAAGATAAAGGTTGGGCATTGAAAGGTGGTAGACCATACGCCCCTTAAGGGTTCCCCTCTCCTGATGGGCTGAGTGACTCTTCTTATGTTTTCAATCTACAAGTATGATTATGTCTGCATAATTGCATTATGATCATGTCTTTTTTTGATATCTAGATATTAATGCTAATAGATATGTTCTCAATATGGATGAATACAGAATCCCAATCTAGAGTTATGGAATTAGGAGAATACTCATTTGGAAGGAAGAAACCCTAATCCTAATCAACATACAAATTTTAGGGCAAACAAGCGAGTCCTAGGACAACGTTGGGTAAGGGACATTATAGATTGGCATATCAGACCTCACATATTTGCAAATTAGGAGCTTAATACTAATCTTTTTCTCCTATCACCTTGGGCGCTCCCTTCCTAAGGTTGGGACAATGATATTTGATGCATATTCTAAGGTGTATAAGGTGTGAATATTTTATTATCTGCAACTTCAGGTCTGAAACAGGGGCGGCACCATTAAGGGCTCTATTTGGCTTTTGGAGAGGATGTTTGGTTCCATTTCATTGAAGCTGCACCTTCTCCAGCATAGGCGACTTCATAACCAGGTTCTCAAGTAGTTTGCATTCACTTTTAGGGACATATGTCATTGTTAATTGCTGCAATTTAGTTTCAGACTTGCATAGCTTTGTATGCCAAGAGTCTTGGCCAACATTTTATATCAGCATTGTAATTAGAGTAGTTCATCAATAAAGGAGTGATTAGATGCATGACACATACTTGTAGTAATGATTACGTGATGAGCCTAACTGGCTCCAATCAAACCCAAACTGTTTCTGACTGTGTTTTTGAGTTTTAATGTTGTTTTTAGAGGAATTTAGACAGAAGTAGAAGGGGCGCCAAGCATATAAATGCACATAGAATTGAAATACAGTAATTTTTCGAGCAATAGATGTACTAGATATTATTTGGCAATACGTACAATGAGATTTCAAACAAATAACATACCCGAAAACCTCCAAAATAATTAAATAAAGAAATTTGGCACATGCTAGGTAGAAAAGCTGTAAAACTGATGAAATCAACGCCCAAGCTAGCATAGTGACTTCTCCACGTTAGAAACTGGACACAATGCTTGCAAAGGCTAGGCGACCAATCTGCAGAAGAAACCAGGA
This sequence comes from Sequoiadendron giganteum, assembly GCA_007115665.2. Taxonomy (NCBI): domain Eukaryota; kingdom Viridiplantae; phylum Streptophyta; class Pinopsida; order Cupressales; family Cupressaceae; genus Sequoiadendron; species Sequoiadendron giganteum. The sequence goes on from CM021102.1 coordinate 331,896,482, forward strand.
GCAAAGGTGATGCGTTTTGCCTCAAGAATTCCCACGCCTCTCCTTGTGAAGCACGCCTCCCAAGGTGATTTGTACAACCTTTGAAGAAGACAGGCAGTTCTCCTGAAAGATGAAGTCAGATGCTGAATGGAGGTGTCCAAATGAGTAACCCCCTCTCCTAACGCTAAAGTAATGAATACTTGCTCAAATAAATCCAGATGAAGCTCAATGGACTCCTAAATGGAAGCCCTCATAAACGCACAAATTTAGTTGATCTCTCACAACCTCAAATATGCTCAATACTGAAGAAGATCTCGCTCTCCAATCACAGAAAATGCTGAAACCCTTGTCTTAGAGAATATCACAGAGAAGCCAAATAGCAAAGTCAAATAATCATAAGTGAATGAGTTTAATTTGCCTTCATTTTGCTTTATAAGCCAAAATGCACGACTTCCAGGAAGTGACGCCATTTTTGCCATTTAAATATTGAAGTCAGCTTTTTCAATAGTCTCCACTCGAATACTTTGGGCACCCAACTTTAAATGATTTAATTAATCACTTTATGAAATATTTTATAAGTGGCGTCACTTTATAAAGTCAATTTGACTTTATAATAATCCATTAAGTTAAATATTAATATTTAACTTAGCCACTAAAAAATTCATAACTTCCTCCAAACTCAGTATCTTTTCGTGCCGTCAGAAGCTAGCGAACACTGAACTCCAAACGCTCATACCGAATCCCATACTGAAGCTGAAGGGGTGAGAATGACAATACCCACCAAAAATGTCTATTGACCCTCTAACCAGATCCTATCAGCCTACAAGGTTCCAAGAGATAGGCTAACTCAACATGCTCTTGAACTGAGCTATAATGGGGACATTACAATCCGCCCTCCCTGAAATTGCTTGTCCGCAAGCAATCTCTCACGAAAAGCTCAAAACCACAAAACCACTAGACCCACCAAGATCCCATAGGTAGAACTGTGAAATGTTCCCAATCCATTCCTGCAACACCATCACTAAGACTTGCCAAACTGAATCATACTCAATCGCAGGTGCCACAAGAACATGAGCATTACTTAGAAGCAACTTTGAAAACTGACAATGCTTGCTTCCAAACCATATGCAGAATAAGTTGTCGTACAAATCATCTAATCCATGTGCAACTGAACGGTGCATCCACTAAATATCATGTACATGAGGGTCAAAAGAAAAACTATATGATCTCCTCACCATGCACACACCAAAAGTCTCCTCAACGAGCCTTGTCTGAAATCTTGGTACAGTGGTAGGATCCCAAACATCATGTTCGCTCATCTCAAGAGTGTGATCAGTACCAACCTCGTAGAGCAGATTATTGTAAGGCACTATAGCATCCACATCAAACAAAGGATTGTTCACCAAGTGAACTATACCATAATGCTCATCAGAACTGCATCTCTGTGAACTGCCCGAGTCATGAATTGTGTCACACCCGTCCTGAATTATATGGCTCTTCGCTCTGATGAGAGAAAACTAGCGCAAAATCCCCTCTTCCAGTCCCCTCAACACATATTTCCTGCCCTGAACCTCAAATTTCATTTCCATTTTCTGTGTATTGAGGGTAAACTCATTAACGTCCTAGAGCCACCTCATACCCAATACTATCTCCATTTCACCCATGTTGACTACATAAAAGTCCGCTTGTAACGAATAGTGACCGAACATAAGTGTGAGATTGCAAATCCGTCTAGAGCAGGTAAGAGTATAACCATCTGCAACTCGAACACGAAGTCCAACAAAATCCTCTGTCTAGAATTTGCACCTGTTAACAAACTCCTCATCAATGAAATTATGTGTGGCTCCTATGTCTAACATAGCAACACATCATTGACCATCCATTGATCCCCTAATTCTAAATGATGAATCCTTGTGTGTATTGGTAGATAATGCTAACTGGGTCAAAATAGCATCGTGTCCCAATTGTGTAGAAGCTTTTCCAGTCTCATTCTCTTGCATAACAGCTTGCTGATCTATCATTACAGTCATGTCTTCATCCTCATAAAACCACTCCATTCATCTGTTATTACCCTTAGGCTTGAGTGGACAATCATGGTTTATGTCATAAGGTCCTTTGCAATAAAAGCAAAGCTTCCTTCTTCGTAAATCATTGATAGTTTTTCAATCTAAAGGAGCTGCAAATTTTTTCTTTGGCTCAACATCCTCTATTCTTTTTGGATCAGATTTGCTATCATGAGAAGATGAAGATGATTTTGTGTTGGACTTACCATGAGGAGCGGTAAGTTCCATGCTACGAGCTTTCCTCATAGCCTCCTGCAAGGTAGGTGGATTGAAAGCCTTGATCCACCCTTTTATGGGTTCAAATAAACCCTCAACAAAGAGTATTATCAACCTCCTCTTTGATATGCCGGTAACCATGACTAAGAGTTTTTGAAACTCTCCAATAAATGACTCTAAACTGCCCAACTGCTTAAGCTGAGCCAAATCCCTGAAGTAAAGTTCTGGGTCACATTTATCAAACCTCTCAACCAATCTATCAGTGAACTCTTGATAGGTAGTGATCCTGTCATGGTGCAGTGTGACCATGCCATGGTACCACTAGTCATGAGCAACGCCATCCAAGTGAAGAGCTGTGAACGTATGGCATCCTCTTCTGGCATAGGACGTAATGTCAAGAAAGTATCCAATTTACTCACCCATGCACGTGCTATGACTCTGCAACTGCCATCAAAATTGGATAAGGTGAGTTTGTTGGTAGCCCGTTTAAGATCATAGTTTCTATTTTTGGGCCTCTTGTCTACCCTGTTCCTGCCATGTTCCCTCTTCTGGCTCCTAAATTTATCGACGTTAAGGTGATCCTCAACTCTCGGAGGCAAAGCATCCAACTCATCATGCATAGCCATGATGTTATCTACAAAGTTTATCTCTCCACCCTCCTCAGGAACTCAGGAGCTCCTCCTCATCAGCCTCATTCCTAACGAATGTGGGTCGAGTGGGCCTATCATATGTACGCGCTGGAGTCACCCTAGTGCGTGGTTGACCATCAACACTGGCATTGTCATCTTGGATCAAATTTTGACGCCTAGGAAGGGATAGTTGTTGAACTACTGCAGTGAGCTCTTGCAACACGTTGGCCACTTGTTCCTGTCCTGTCACCAGTCCTCTCATGACGTTTCTTGCTTCCAGTTCATCATTTTTAACTTGATTCCTGAGTGGATCTCCATCATTTTTGTCTCCCATGGTATCAAAAGGAATATCTTCAAATTGGTTATCAAATTGAAACTCCTCAAATGGATCACGCTGATTTCCAGGCCCCTTGCATGAATAATACCTGTTGAATCTCCCTTGGTAAGGCCGCATATGTGTTTAAAACCCTACAGGCTGGCAGGAATAGAGCTTTGATACCTCTGTGATGAGCCTAACTAGCTCCAATCAAACCCAAATTGTTTCTGACTGTGTTTTTGTGTTTTAATGTTGTTTTTAGAGAAATTTAGACAGAAGTAGAAGGGGCGCCAAGCATATAAATGCACATAGAATTGAAATACAGTAATTTTTCGAGCAATAGATGTACTAGATATTAGTTGACAATACGTACAATGAGATTGCAAACAAATAACATACCCAAAAACCTCTAGAATAATTAAAAAAAGAAATTTGGCACATGCCAGGCAAAAAAGCTGTAAAACTGATGAAATCAACGCCCAAGCTAGGATAGTGACTTCTCCACGCCAGAAACTGGACACAATGCTTGCAAAGGCTAGGCGACCAATCTGCAAAAGAAACCAGGAGCAAAGGTGAGGTGTTTTGCCTCCAAAATTCCCATGCCTCTCCTTGTGAAGCATGCCTCCCAAGGTGATTTCTACGGCCTCTAAAGAAGACAGGCGGATCTCCTAAAAGATGAAGTCAGATGCTGAATGGAGGCGTCCAAATGAGTAACCCCCTCTCCTAACACTAATTTGATGAATACCTGCTCAGATAAATCCAGATGAAGCTCAATGGACTCTTGAATGGAAGCCCTCACAGACGCATAAATTTAGCTAATCTCTCACAACCTCAAATATGCTCAATACTGAAGAAGATCTCGCTCTCCAATGGTAGAAAATGCTGAAACCCTTGTCTTAGAGAATATCACAGAGAAGCCAAATATAAAAGTCAAATAATCATGAGTGAATGAGTTTGATTTGCCTTCATTTTTCTTTATAAGCCAAAATGCACAACTTCCAAGAAGTGACGTCCTTTTTGCCATTTAAATATATTACAATATATTTAAGTCACCTTTTTCAATAGTCTCCACTTAAATACTTTGGATGCCCAACTTTAAGTGATTTAATTAATCACTTTATGAAATATTTTATAAGTGGCGTCACTTTATAAAGTCAATTTGACTTTATAATATTTCATTAAGTTAAATATTAATATTTAAATTAGCCACTAAAAAATTCATAACTTCCTCCAAACTCAGTATCTTTTTGTGTCATCAGAAGCTGGCAAACACTGAACTCCAAATGCTCATACTGAATCCCATACTGAAGTTGAATGGGTGAGAATGACAATACCCACCAAAAACGTGCACTAACCCTCTAACCAAATCCTGTCAGCCTACAAGGGTCCAAGAGATAGGCTAACTCAACATGCTCTTGAATTGAGCTATAACGGGGACATTACAATTTCCCTTTTTGAACTCCAAGGATGGTGGAAACACAAGCTACCAAAAATATCATGACACCAACAACTGAAATTGCCACTATTGCTAGAAATAGAAATCTTGCATTGGACCACTGCAAGGACCACTGTCAGAAATAACACTTACTTAAAATAGCATACTGCTAAAAACGTTAAGTGTGTTTAAACTCAAAAGAAGCCCAATCTAAGATGCAACTGTTACTAAAAATAGTAGGTATTGCCCAACAAGGATCTCAAATAACCCAGAAAAACCCAAAAAGCTCTCTGACAAACTATTGGAATGACCCACTGAAATGCAAACAAGAATCCTCTAAGAATCTTGGAATTACCTGAAATGCCTTCAAATAGCCTAATGGACTCAAGAAATAGGCTACTAATAACAAAAAAGCTTAGGATTGAAAAGGGGACATTACACATTATGATTCCATTATTCATCTACTATTCTAAATCCACTCTTGGATGAGAATGATATTTCATTTAATTCCTTACTTTCATTTCTACTCTCTTTTACATCTTCTTCAAGCCTCTTTACGAAGGGGATCAACCCCTTTTAAAAACAAATTATTTATTATTATCTAACATATTGCAAAGAGAGGACATATGGAAAGGGGTCGACCAACACATAAGGATCAAAAACTTGTCTTTAGTTCTCTAATTTAATATCTTTGAATATTGGTTGTGTGGTCATTTGAGTTCAATTTCCCTCTCAACATTAATGATAAGAAACCCGTTCATTTGCTTTGACATCAATGACTAACAATCTCCACGACAAACTCTTTGACATCTATTACAACCTTGTCCATTTTTGACATCAATGACAATACATTCCAACAAATATTTTGTGGTGCATATAGTTGGGATTGAGGCATATGTGCCTTGTTGACTTTAGTTCTGAGAAGACATTATTAATATTTATATTAAATTATTATAAACTATTAATATTTATATATCATAATATTATATTTATATATTTATATTTATACTTATTAAGATTTAATAGTATATTATTTATATTTATATATTATTATATAAATATTTTTCAAGGTAATAATATTTTTTATTATTATATTATATATATGCATGTTTTTTCTATGGACGAACCAAAACAAACGCAACCCCCCAAATTTTTTTGCCAGATCCATGAACTCAAACTAGAATCGATAACATAGATCTTTGAAATCTTCATTCTTTGGTGGGTACAATTACTTCATTTATTTGAATCCAACTACTTGTATCCTTGTCTTTGTGAGCAATAAATTCCTCTTGCACAATGCTTTGACAACCTTGTCAGTTATCTACTCCTATTTTTTAGCACACACGAGTAGTTTTGGAGAAACTCTACCCACTTCGCATGCCCTTGGTTTAGCTTCCTTTGGTTGTTGATGAATTATGGCACCTACTGGTCCATGCACTACATGGACTCATTGGGACACAAATAATGTTGCCCTTTCTTCAATGTTTGCACATTGGCTATTGGTCATAAATAAAATATTTCCTCTTAGCATTATTTAGCTTCTAATTGAAGTATGGAATAGGTTCTTCTTGATTCAATAGTGCTCCTATTGTCATCCCACTAGTATCATAGTCCACTTGAAAAACTTTGTTGAAGTTTGGTAATGCTATGATTGCTTATTTTGTCACCTATAGCAACTTAAAACACTTCTTAGTTATGACTTGCATTTGAATTTTCTACCCTCTCATGGTCTTGGTGATAGGGTGCACAAATACTTATGAAGTTGCAATTGAACTTTATGTAAAAAGTGGCCAAAACATGGAAACTCCTTGCCTTGAACATACTTTTGGGGATGGGCCAATCCAAAATTGCCTTCCTCTCTCAATCCATTTTTATGCTTCCTTTCATAATCACGAATCCTAGGTACAACAACTTTGTTTTCATGAACCTACATTTCTTTAGATTTATTAGCAACTTCGCCTTCTTCAGTCTTTGTAAAACTTGTTTCAAGTGCTCCATGTGCTCCTTCAATTTATTCAAGATGAGGATGTCATCTAGATAAACTATCAGATTTTTTCTAGAAAAAATTTCAATACCTCATTCATGAGCCTCATGAAGGTAATTGGTGCATTCATAAGTCCTAGTGGCATGACTAGCCATTTATATGATTCTTCTTTAGTCTTATAAGGTTGTCTTTCACTTGTCACCCTCTTTGAGTGTGATTTGGTGATATCCGCTCTCTAGATCATTTTTTGCAAACTAGTGGACCACACTTAAGCAATCCATTAGATCATCCATCATTATGAAAACTTGTATTTGATGGTGATCTTATTTATAGCTCTTTGAGTTTTTACACACTATTCTCCACCTTTATTTGTTGCTAGTGCTCTAAGTACCTCACATGGGCTCAAACTGTTTTTGATTAAACCCTTCCTCAACAATGACTAAACTTGCTAGTTCATTTCCTCATTTTCCACTAGTGTTGTCTTATAAACAACCTTGTTTGGTATGCTAACCTGTGGTGTTAGATCTATGTGCCTTTTGGGTAGGAGCCAATCCAGGACATCACTAGAAATTACATCATCATACTCTCCCAGTAGTTCTTTTACTTCTTGTAGTAGCTTGTTGGTCTTCATTGCCACTTCCTTTCATGTGGACTTAGTTATGAATGAATAGCACATCTCCTCCATTTTCAAAACTTGGAGAAATTCCTTTGCAGTGACGAGCATTACTTCAGAATCTTTCTTACTTTCTTCATCCCATTCCTTCACTAGATTTAATTTCTTTCCATTTTTAATAAGTGCGTAGGTATTAGCCCTACCGTTGTGCATAACCTATATGTCAAATTGCCATGGTCCACCGAACAAGATATGCCATATGTCCATAGGCATGAAGATCCGTTTAGGAAAATCACAAGACGTTTTTATTGAGCACATGGTCATACTGAGAGGGGGGCTGAATCAATATCTAACAATCCTCTACTTTTCAAAATTCAGTCACAATTAAAATCATTCGAGTAAGATCTAGCAATTAGGAACACAATGAAAACACATGATTTACATGGAAATCCTTTCGGGAGAAAAACCACGGCACAATATTGCATATATATTATAGTTTAATCTTCTGCTTCTTGTAAGCTCCAACCTACTTTCAAAGTCTCAAATCTCTATACAAACTGAGCTTCAACTCAGTAAGGGGCTCTGACCTCAACTTGATAGGCTCTGATCCCCACACAAAAGCTGAGCTCCAACCTAGCAAGAGGCTCCAACCTATTGGAGGCTTCAACTCCAACAAATCTGATCCAAATTTTCTTCCTTATAAATCTGATAACCAATCACAAATCTGATCCAATTTCAAGTCTGATTCAAATCATGCAATCTCTCATTTCACAAATCTGATCCACACTCCAATATCAACCTTTCTTTCAAATCTGATCACTATTTTTCACAATATCTCTCACAAATCTGATCCAATCCATGTACCGATTATTTTCACACAACTGATCATAATCATGGCAAAATGTTCACATAATTTTCTGCCTTACTATCTGCTCAAAATTATTTCACAATCTGCTCTTACTCTTCATATATATATATATTCATTAGATATACTTACATTTATTATTCAAACATGGGCTGCATATGCACTCAAAATAAATTCGAGTTACACTTCATTTTTCTGCCCTTTTGTCCCTTTTTAATCTGCTATTTTCTTCAGAAATAAACCATTTTATTGCTTGCAGTTTTTACTCAATCCACCACCTATTTATACCTTACATAAGGCACCTCTTCACCAAAAGTTACAACTACTCAACAAGGTCGGCCAACAGCAATATATATTTTTTATTGTTTTATTTGCTTGCCCAAAGGTGGGCACCCATTCCCATGAAGTTGTCCCACTTTGGGACACACCAATAAGTTAGTTAAAAATTAATTTAATTTCCCTTAAATAAGGGCAGGACTATTAAGGGGTCAGCCCCTTTTAAAACAATATAAATTTGTTATTTTTAATTCCAATTTAGGGCACTTCTACATGGGGTCGGTCTACAATAATAACTATATTGTTTCTGCCTTACATTCCTTCATTGGTCGGCCAACATCATGATAATTAATTTTATTTATTTTAATCTTACACTCCCTTTTAGGAAGTCGGCCCCATAGTCTTTGTTGTTTGTTATTGCTGCCATGTTGTCTTGATTCTCTTGAATGTATTGCTGCCTTTTGGATATTACTCATAGAGAATATTAATCATTGCTTTCCTTTTGAAAACATTCACTATCCTTCTTAATAAGTTTGCTCCCTCATATCATTTGTTGTCCATAATTTCTGTCTTAGACAAATACAAATCATTTGCTATCCATAATTATTTATCAAGGTACATCTATTCTTTGATATTAGCAATATGTAATGTCCCCATTTCCCCATTTTGGCCATACACTTTTCTATGACTAATAGCCTATTTCCAGAAATCCGTAGGCAGATCAGAAATGAAAATTAGGGTTTCCTATTTTATAGGAGGTTTTTGATGCATTCTTGAAGGTTTGCATGTATGAGTTTCTAATGCATGTCTGGTGGAGTTTTGGGTTTTCAAAGAGCTTCGCAGTGATATGTCATGGAAAGGCATTGGGCAACTTTTCAGAGTTTACTATTTTTAGTAAGCTCTATTTCTGACAGTGCTATCTTGGGCAGTAGCATCAGTAGTCAATTCAGTTTCCATTTCAGGCAATGCAGTTTGGAGCATATTTGGTTTTCAGCATTTTGAGGTTCATTTTGGGTGAAACAAGTTATTTTAAGTCATTAATGTTATATTTCATATTTGGGCCCCTTGACCTAGTTTAATGACTTGAAGTTGTTTTAAAAGGTGGTCATAAAGGGTGGACACCTAATGGAGGGAATAATTGATATTTTATATTGTTTTAATATGCCTTGGGTTTTGGACGCCATATTAAGGGAGAATTAAATATTTTAAAAAGTAAAATATTTCAAAAAAGAGAATGGGCATCCTTTCTTGGAGGGAAAAGGTGGAAAGTGAAAAGTCATCTGAAAATTCTATTTAAGAGAGTGTTTGCTCCAGCTTTTGGTATCCGTTGTTTTATGCTGTCGAAATGACTTCATGAATTTGGCTTCAAGGAATGCTTACCTCCTAGCATTTGTTCAATTTCGTGTTTGAAAGATAACATCTAGTTGGTTTATGGCTGCTTCTCATTCAGACTAGCAGATTGCGCTTCATGGTTAATGAATTTTGGAGATATCTTCAGTTATTGGGTTGCTGGTTCATTCATGGCTGAAGGACGTTTTTGGTTTGCAGCTTTTTGTGTGATTTTATTTTGGTTGTGGGTATTTGCTTATCATTTTCCTATGCTAGAGGCAACCCTTTCCTTGCAATTGCAGATTTTAATTTGAAGATTCTGATTTTATCTAAGGAAATTACCCCTCATGAAGGTTGTACCATGTTACAAGTGTCTTGGAATTCGTGTTAATTATTTAGAGAAGCTTTGAAGTAGTTTAGGGGTTGAATATTGGGCACCATCCTCTTTGGGAGCATTTGCAATTCTTTTCAACTCATTCGGAGCTAGTTTGAAAGAGCTATGAGCATTTTAATGATTTCTAGTTTGCTGGTTAGACATTTTCAGTTTGTTGTTTTTTGTTATCAGACTTCAATAAGTTCAGATTTTGGTTTCAATTTCAGTATTTGAGAGGTTTAAAACTTGAAAGATTTATCCTTCACATATTTGCATTGATTCTGTCATTGTAACACTTGTAAATTGCAATTTTCTTTTATTGCAAGGCTTAGAATTAGTAGTACTAATCCAGCCATTGTTATTACTGCATTTACTTGTGAATTCTAATACAAACACTTTAACCCCTGGACGGTTTACCGCCAGTGTGGAGGAAATTACTTTGTATTTTTACCTATCAACCATTGTTAAGTGGAGAATCCCCACTATTGAGTGCATGCCCGCCGCAGCGGATGAATTAGTTTTGAATTGTAATGTTTTTCCCCCCATTAATTAAGTGGTAGTGTGGAAATCTCTCATGGCTGGTTCACCACCTCTTTCTGCTTTCAGTTGTATTTATTTTCAGTTATAATTCAGTTTCCTCCGCCATATGTTAGCACCTCACCCACATCGAGTCTTGTGTGCACATTCTTGGCGTTGAGTGCATTTCATTTGATTCTCTTTGAAGCTAATGCTAATCGATTGGCGTAGTGCTGGTTTGTGTTGTGACAATTCAAGGAAAAATTGGTTGGCATATTTCACAATAACATTAATTAATGTGCCATACACCTTTCACATTGATGACAATATTTCCGTCTATCTCCACATTAAACTCTTTGGCATCAATGGCGATCCTATCCACCTTTGACATCAATGACAACATTTCCAACAGTTTCTTCACCACCACTTGATGATCCTTTTGTAGCCGTGAAACTTTGTATTGATTTAAATGTTGTACCCTCGTTAAACCTAACTTGTGCACTATTTTCATAGACACTAGGCTGTTAGTGCTACCATTGTCAACAATAGCCTTGTGACACTTACCTTTAGACTTGCAGATGGTTTGAAAGAGATTCCTTTGTACAAACTTGTTCTCCTTGGGTGGTTTCAACAAAGCGCTCTTCATCATGTGTGCATCTCCATGCTTTGGCTCTTCTATTAATGAAGCAATTGATTCTTCATTGGCCTCCATAATATGAATGATGTTTAACTCTTTCCATGTCCTTTGGGTTGTTTTTGGGAGAAAGTTAAAGGCTATGTGACTAGTTTGGCCACATTGGAAGCATGCTATAGGAATCCTTTTCGACATCAACCATAGTGACCCTTTTTTCTTGAAGGACTAAGTCTCCTCAGCTCATAAATTTGACTTTGAGAAGCACTACCTTCTCCATCTTGTTTTTTCTAGTTTCCCTCCCAACACTATTTTGACCTCTACATCTAGAAAATCTTCTTCCTTTTCCTTTACTTTGCTATCTACTAGACAACTTTTCTTTTTCCTTTAGGGTAAACTAATAAGCTTTTTCAATTATATCTAGTTTCAACATAGTCATCTCATATTGAATATTGAGCCTTATCACCTTCACATATCTTGCCACCTTCCCCCTATCTATCTTCTGGTGATTTGACCAAATAACTATCTTGTAAAATGATTTGATGTAATCTTTGACCCTAGGTTCACTTTTTCTTAGGCTTTGGAGCTTCTTCTGTAGTTCAACTAGTTATCACCACATAGAAATTTTCCCTGTCCTACTAGCTAATCTTTTGCCTTGCACTTCTAAAAACCACATGTCTGTGTAATGTCCCCTTTTTGGGATAACCCTAAATCTGCCCTAATTTATCAATTCCAAGTGATTACCTTGCTGTTGGGGATGTTTATAGAATGATTGGGTTTCTGCAAAATAGAGTTAGAGAATATTTATAAGATAATATTAATTAGCATGCATGTAAGGAAGTCAAAGAGAACATGGTGAGGGATACAACTACCTGTTGACCTACAAAGATGTTAGTAGACATTTATAAATAAGACAACATCATTTTATAAGCATATTGGATCTTTTTTGAATTTTCCTAATTCATTCCTCCTTGAGTATGATAGTTTGATAGTGTGCCCAAGAAACCCTAGGCCCAAGAGCAATATGCCCCTCTTGGCCCCATGTGGCCTTTGCCATCCATATGGGTGGTGTGCCTAGTGTTCTACTGTCGTTCCCTTGTACCAAAGCTATCATTACTCAATCATATTGCGAGGTTAAGGGTGCAACTATAGTAGGGTGTCCTAGATAGTCATTTCCTCTAAAACCCCAAGAGCAGTATACCCCTCTTGGCCCATGTGGCCCTTGCCATCCAGATGGGTGGTGTACTTAGAGGGTGACCCACATGCTGTTTCCCCTCCTCGTAGGCCCTTAACTCATCTATTCTGACTGGTTATTTACAATCAGATCTCATGAACATTATCCATAGTGTAGACACACAAATTTACATATTAAATAAATGAATAGATCCATCACATAACATGAATATAAATGCATAGATTCTGATCATGCTTATCAATAACATGATATGAATTTAATCCCTAGTTTGTTCGTGCATATTACATTCATAACACAAACCTATTATCTATACTCAGTAATAAATGACAACTCAAAAATACATAGATTGTAATGCCCCGCCATGTGACCCTAGAGGAAGTTTCAATTCACAATAAAAGCGTACAATTTTTTTTCTAGTATTAAAGTGAATTAAACATACATGTTCATCTACAATTGACAACATCCCCTAAGGCTATGTAACCGAGATTACATAAACCCAAACATACATCATTAAAAACCATTGCATTTAATTACCTTATGAAATAAGTAATAAAACAACATAAAGATACAACATATCATAATGAGATAAACATCCAAGATTTAAATCCATTAACTTAAACAACTGGTTACATCTCTCATTCCCAGAATGAGGCAATAATACAATATGTGTTACAATTACAAAATTCCACCTCGTAAACACAAGAGGGGTAAAATAGCTTATAACAAAAGAAATATTATAATGCTTGAATTAAAACAAGAATCGCGAGCTGTCCAACTGGATGTCTCACCACCAAGTACTAAAGATAAAGGGGGACCCAATAGTGTATGGTGCATGTTCCACCCAATCAAGTGGTACCCAAAGGCCCACCCCCATGCTAGGAGATAGTAACAACGTAACAAGGACAATCTCTATAACCTTCTAACCACAGGTTGACTCATATTGACACATACTGACACAACCAAACAAATGAACTAAACAAGTACAACTCACACATCACTGACATAGGTCACATTGCTTCCAGATATAGAATTGATCAAGTATGTTTAGAAAACCATACACATAAAACAAATACCAATTGTTGTCCTAGACAGAGTGTTATCGCACAGTTTGTCATGAGATCTTCTCTGGGTATTCTTCATAGTCTCCGGTAATCTTGGTGACCTCAACCGAATCTCGACCCTCATGCTTACTCATGCAAAATCGACTACCTCTCGTAAGGACAAGATAGTTGACCTTGCCATTCTAGGCCTTCCCACTCATCCCAAGTCTAAATGAGCCCTTGTGTCTATGAGTGAGGCTAAATTATCTTGATTAGTGTGAAATGCATCCTAATCATCTAAGTACATTAATTTAGTTACCACTTGATTAAATCACCTTTACCTCTTTGGGCTCTGGCGCCTACATAAGCCACTCTTCTACTTGACAACATACATACAAACCAATCACCAAGGGAATTTCAAGTGCACACAAACTAGATAACATAACAACTCCAACTCTAGGAGGAAACATAAATTGAAACTCACTTCAAACATTGGAGGCAACAAAACACATAGTCCACTCCTTCCAAAGGAGGCACAAAACATCTTCGTTCGTGGAAATCGGGTAAATTACTGAAAAGACACCATGTACTACCCAAGGGAAATACAAATGGTTGACATAATGAATTGACAACCCCCATCCTCTAGGATCCTCTGGAAGACTTACAATTTTGGACTAACACTTAACCCATTTCCCAAAACGCAACTTGATGAAATAGTTACGAAGAGCATTCAAATCATAATGCAAATGTAATATTTGGATTTCCTAAATCCATCCTCAATCAGTTGATAACATTATGAGAAACAATTACAAAGAAATAAATTAATTTTGGATTCACAAAATCCATTTCCCTTTCATATTCTATTCATAGTAAAAATAACAGCTGCCCTTTCAAGAAAGTTGAAATAACTAATTAATTGTCTTCTCTATTTACAAAGAAAGTTAAATAATTAGATCAAATTCATTGTTTACTTTTAAAACCAACATAAATCCTCTACTAATTAATTTCTTTCATTTGCCAACTCAATACTATGTCCATTTCATCTAATAGTTCACTCTTTCCAACTTTTATTGCATGCACCCAATTATTCACAATCATTAAATAAACATTTTAATATAAATATATTCCTACAATATAAACATCACATATATTTTCATATATTTAATTATATATATCAACTTTATATATATATATATTAAATATATAATATTATTTATTACATAATAAACAAATTATTTTAATCCAAATTTAATATATTAAAAATATGACATATATGACATATATATATGTATCATATATTTTTTTATTAAATATTAACTAACCTCTATATTTCCTTTTGGCGGACGCCATTATTTCGAGCGACATTATATAAAATAAAACAGGGAAACTATATGATTGGGGAGGGGTCGGCCACAGCCAAACCCTCGCCCCACCTCATATTGTCGGCGGCCTCCAAAGGGGGTTGCGCTGCCTCAAAGGCAGTGCTTCCTCCACTTAGTGGAGGGTGCTGCCCTTGGGACAGCCGCACCCTCCATGGTGTGGAGGCGGTGGAGTGTGCATTGCACCCCCACCAATATACTTGCAAAACAAAACTGCGAACTAAGATTCGCCCAGTTCAAAAACTCATCCGCCATTCTCAAAAGTACGGACGACGATAACAAATTTAAATCAATATTTTATCAAAATAAAACATGTATATATATATTATATATATAAAAAAAAACGAATTTAATATAATAGATAAATTGGGGAAATTTTTTGAAAACATTCACCTACAGGTGAAATTATAAAAATTTCTGAGGTTTTAAATTAAATCTTTCAACTAACTTTTTCAAATTCATACACAAGAAGAGAAAAAGGTAACTATAGGAAGATTTTGATTTCTTTCCAGAAGCTTTCAATAAACATATCCTCTAGGTTTCTCCATTGCAAAATTTATAGAGGATTCAAAGAAGAATTCATTTTTCTACAGAGGTTTGAATTTTCTAAAACAAATCTAGATATTGTTTTCCTCTTAAGTTTGATTTACAGATTGGATCTATTAAATTTCTCAAATATATTAATTCCTATTCAGAGGTTTAATTTTCTAAAAAAAATTATGGCAACAACAGAAGCTTTAAATTTTTTCTTTCTCTAAAATCAAATCCTTTCCTAAATGGATCTAACAATACAATTCATTTGAACAAAACAATTTCTAATCTAGATTTTAAACAACAAAATATCACAAGTAAAGAACCTGTATCAAGAAGCTTCAGACAAGATGAATCTTTGATGTCAAGCTTCCTCCAAAGCTTCCACAAATTTTGTCTAGCAATCCCAATAATTCCAACCAAAGTAGTATCCAATAATCACAACAAACACACAAGAATAATTCCAACCAAATCCTACAGCCAAGAATTCTACAATCCTCTGTGTATTTTTAATTTCTTCTCCTTCTTCCAAAAATAACTGTCTCCAAAAATATCCACACCCGTGAAGAAGCTTTCCTATTTTTTTTTCCAAATCCAAAATTCTCTCTGTGAATAAACTTTCAACAAACTCTTAATAAATTCAACTCTCACATGCTGGCATAATTGAAAATATCTTCTAACAACCAAATCTAATTTCCATATAATTTAATAATTCCAAATACTAATTTAATTCCAAATTCTAATTTAATTCCATATGCTAATTTAATTACCACTAATAGAAATTAGATTCCAAAATGAAATTAAATTATATTTTTCAACTTTCTAAATAAGTAATTTAATTAATTAATTTTAATTATTTAATAATTAAATTCAACCTCGTGGATTAAATTTAATTAATTAAATTAAATTAATTAATTTTAATAATAAATTCTATCAACAATGTATAATTTTAATTAAATAAATATCAACATTATTTAATGCAATAATTCTAAATATATATTTCCATAATTAAGAACCCTTCAGAATTAAATAATATTAAAACAAGGCAATCAACGACTCAACAAACACGACTGACGACACACTATGGCTAGGGTGTAGACTTGACACAAGTTACCTAGCTACTATCTCCTGTTCAACTTAACCATTGAATCGACACGCTGAAACCTATGAAACCAGGTGGAGTCGATGTCATATACCTGCACCCTTGAAAACCAAGTAACCAACCTCATATATATATAAGCAGCATAAAATACACACCGTGAAGAGGAAATCAAGGAATTGCAGGGCGTTCACAAGCGAGTGATGCGAACTCGTCCCCTTCACCAATACACTTATCATAAACTGACATTTCCATCATAATCCAATAATCTCATATGCAACAAACATGTTATATCCACTAACATCATTACACCAATTAAAGCATGTAAAATAAAACATCATATAAGATACATCACATCACATAAAATAGTCTATCGCTCTATAAATAGCGATCAAATCTCACACACAAGATAAAGTATCTGAATATCAAGAAACACAAATCAAAGCAAAACAAGGACACACTGTCCAGTCCAAAAAGCAAAATGGAGGGGTATTACATAGATGCACAAGCTACCATAGTTGGAAAACTCACCAATTGCAAGTACTCGTCAAGCTCGAAAAATTTGGCAACTTAAAAAATTGCTTAAATTTCATTAGGTTTCTTTTTGCTAAGAGGCCGAGTTGTTTTTTAAAACTCTCTGAGTTTTGTGATAAACTTGCCAAATACTCGTGAGTTTTTCCAGGCGAGTACTTGCACCAAAAACTCGTTTTGAAAAAAAAGCTCGCAACCCTTCAAGCAAGTGTTGTATGATTTCTTGGAATCGTTTCATTGTTTGGTCGGCTTCCTTACTCATGGCTTGTCTATTTCTTTGTTTGGTATTTATTTTTGGTACTATATTTTATGGTATCTCTTTTATTTTATTTTATTATTATATTTTTGTTTGAAATCATATCAATTATATAGGTTATTGTATTTTAAGAGAATGACTAAATATTTTTTTTGGATAGATTAATAACTGGTAAGGCCAACACCATATATATTAATTGCCAAAAAAGATTTACATCGTAGACTTGCAGAACGGAGTATGCTTCATCACTACTTACATACCAGGAGCTTTACTATACTGCTCCTAACCTACCACCTAACATATATACTAGTTGCTGTCAGATTTACTGCTAAACTTCCCGACTACCCTGACTACTTGGTCCTTCTTCCCTTCGACTTCCAAGGCCCATGCAATGCAGTGAATAGAGGGTTGGTAGCATCATAACCAAGACCCTGGGCAGAGGCTTCCTTGCGCATTTGTTTAGCATGTGCCACTCGATTCTTTACTGGGCAGTCTATTTTGCACTTTTTGTGAGCCGGGCCATTGGCTATATCCTCCACGTCCCGGTCATCATCCTCAACCCAATCTTCCCCTGACTCTGGGAGAGACGGGAGTACAAGACCGAAGAGCTCCTCATCATCACTGTCCACATCAAAGCCTTTTCTTGCCAGATAATTACCCATCTCCTCTTTTGACATTGGCTCCATGAGTCCTGCCGCCATCAGGAGAAAACAAAGATTCCTATCAATGTCTTCGCCATGCTCAGCCAGAGCCTCAGGTTCCACCGTACTCAAGATAGGGAACTTTGGAACAGGCCTTCCACCACTCCGCTTTAGCAGGTAGTAGTGTTGCGGCATTGGAATTTGGCCATGCTCATCGATGTTGTCCAGAACAACGTCAATTTCCCCCAAGTAGGCATGCTTGAAGACACGCTGGCAAAGATTTTTAACCCTTGCTTGAAGATGCGCTGACTAAATATTATAATAACAATTAGAATTATATTTAAATAGCAATTGCCCATATTGAGATTTTAATTATTGTTTGTATTTTGATATATTTGGGGTATATTTTCAAGGGACATGACAGTCTCCCCCCCCCTCCCCCCCCTTAAATTTTCTTGTCCCCAAGCAACTTTAAATTAGGATGATCAAATATCTCAGGCCCCTCCCAAGTTGCATCCTCGATGGGTAGTCCCTTCCACTTGATGAGGTACTCTTCAATAGTCTTGTTTCTCAATATTTTTTCTCGCACATTGAGTATAGTTTTTGGTTCTAAGATCGATTTGCCTTCATCATGCAATGGTGGTAATTTTGGGCATGGAATGATGTGTTGCCCTAGAACCTTTTTGAGGCGAGATACATGAAACATGTTGTGGATTCTACCTTTGGTGGGAAGTTTCAATTCATAGGCCACCTCTCCAATTTTCCTCAATATTTTGTATGGTCCATAAAATCGGGGCTTAAGCTTCTCGGCTCCATTAATTTTGATACATGACTATTATGGTTGTAGCCTCAAGAAGACCGTGTCTCCTATCTTGAACATTCATTCAGTTCTTTTCCTATCAACATATATTTTTTGCTGATTCTAGGCATGATGTAGGTTACCTTTAAGTGAATTCATGATATCCACATTCTGTTGTATGATATCTTTAGCTCTTGGTGCACGAATCTTTGTTCGGATCAAATCACCAAAGGATGTGGCCTCGTAGCCGTATAGTGCTTAAAAGGGACCCATCCCTATGGACATGTGGTGAGTGGTGTTGTAACAATATTCTCCCAAGTGTAACCATTTAATCCATCTGCCTTGTTGCCCGATGACATAATTCCTCAAATACCTTTTCAACCACTTGTTGATGATTTATGTTTGTTCGTTTGTTTGCCGGTGATAACTGGTACTTGGGGTTAATTTTGTCCTTGCTAGTTTGAACAAATCTTGACAAAATATGCTAAGGAAGCAGCTATCTCGATTGCTTACAATATTTTGTGGGAGGCCGTGTAGTTTGAAAACCTCCTTAAAGAATATCTCGGGCACTTGGGGAGCTCTAAAGTCTGTGGATATAGCTATAAAATGTGCATACTTGGTGAGGTGATGTGCTACCACATAAATGCAATCTTTGCCTTGTACTTTGGGTAGCCCTGTTATGAAATCCATGGAGATGCTCTCCCACTTTTAGTTAGGGAAGGGTAGTGGTTGAAGTAGTCCTACAAGAAAGGTGTTTTCTTCTTTATTCCTCTGGCATACCATACACTCATTAGTGTGTTTCAATACTTCTCCCTCGAGTCCCTTCCATGTGAACCTTTCCCTAATTTGCTTGTACGTTTTGAAGTACCCTTGGTGTCCAGATAATGGTTTGTCATGATAAGTTTTCAAAATCTCCTTCTTTAACCTTGACTTTGGAGTCATATAAATTGTATCCTTGTAAAGTATGAGGTCATCCACGATTCGGTATTTCTCGTCTTGTACTTTCCCTTCCATCAGATCACTTGAAAATTTGTCTTTAGCATATGTAGTGATTAGAGTTGTTCTCCACTCTATGGATATTGCTACCATTGAATCAAGGTGGGGTCTTCGTGATAGGGCATTTGCTACTATATTGTTTTACCCTTAATATATTCAATGTAAAAATTGTATGCTTGTAGTTTACTCACCCATTTTTGTTGTCTGTCGTTTAAGTCCTTTTGACTTAGGAAGAATCTAAGGCTATTGTGATATTTTTTTACAACAAACCTCCTACAAACTAGGTATTGTTTAAACATTGTGAGGGCATGCATAATGGCTAGCATCTCCTTGTCATAGATTGAATATGTTTTCTCTATATCCTTGAGATTCTTGCTTTTGAAAGCTATGGGGTGCTTATCTTGCATTAGTATGGCCCCAATGCCTTCTCTTGAGGCATCACAATATAGCTCAAAGGGGGAGTTGAAATCGGGTATTGCTAACACGGAAGAGGAACTCATTGCATCCTTTAATTTCTCAAATGCTGCTTGTGACTTCTCAATCCAAGAGAATGCTCCCTTCTTGGTTAGGTCGGTAAGTGGTGCAGTTAGCCTTGAAAATCCCCTTACAAATCTTTTGTAGTAGTTGCATAGTCCTAAGAATCCTCTGAGGTGGATTGGGGTCTTAGGTTTTGGCCAGTTTCGGATTGCCTCAATTTTTTCTTCATTTACTTTAACTCCTTGGGCACTAATTTTGTGCCCCAAGTATAAAATCTCCTCCATGCCAAACTCACATTTGGACAACTTGGCGAATAAAGAATGTTCCTCAAGTATACTTAACACCTCATCTATATGCTTTAAGTGTTCCTCCCATGTTCTGCTATAGATTAATGTCCTCGAAAAAAACCAATAAGAACTTCCTTAGTTGCTTCCTAAAAATGTGGTTCATGTAGGATTGGAAGGTTGTGGGTGCATTAGTTAGCCCGAAAGGTAGGACAAGAAATTCAAAATGCCCATAGTGGCATCTAAAAGTTGTCTTTGCTATATCTTCCTCCCTTAATCTGATTTGGTGGTATCCCGCCCTTAAGTCGATTTTTGAAAAATAGACTGTCTCGTGAAGTTCATCAACTCTGGGAATAGGGTACCTATTCTTTATCGTCTTTTGGTTTATAACACTATAGTCTATACACATCCTCATAGTGCCATCTTTCTTCTTTGAGAGAACAACTGATGAGGCAAATGGATTGGAACTGGGTTGAATGTGCCCCATCTATAATAACTCTCTTATGGTCTTCTCAATCTCTTCCTTATATTTGTGAGGATGTCGGTAAGGGGTGGTAACAACTGGTTTTGTTCCTTCTTCTAGTTCCATGGAATGTTCAAAGCCTCTTTTGGGTGGAAGACCGAGTGGAATGTCACTGAAGACCTTTTTCTGCCCTTTTAGGATTGGTTGTATGTCTATGTGGATTGAATTTCCCTTGGAAGTTGTTTTATCAAGGATTAAGCATTGAGCCACCCACTCAACTTGGCCATGTCTAAGGGTTCTTTCCATACTTTTTGACGAGATTACTCTAGGGGACCCGTCGTATATTCCATGTAAGGTAACTCTCTTCCCTTCATGTACAAAGCATATCTCTAACTTGTTGAGATCAAAGATAAAGCGACCCAAGGAATGCATCCATGGGGTGCCCAAAATCACATCTGTGTCTCCCATATCCACAACGTAGAACTTGTCTTTAACTAGGTGCCTTCCCAAGGTAATGTTAAGTTGGGAGATTTTCTTCCTACTAGGAGTGGTGGATCCATCAGCCAAGGTTACATTCAATCCTTTGAAATCTTCTATCTCTAGCCCTAGTTTTTTTACCAAATTTTCATCAATAAAATCGTGTAGCCCCACTATCTACTAGGGCTGTTACCTTTTGTCCTTTGATTACTCCTCCAATCCTTTAAAGGATGATACTTGGATTCTTTTGAAATGCAAGCTAGGGTTCATGCTTCCTCATTACTTTCATTACTTTCATCAATTTTTTCCTTTTTGCAAGGGTTCTCCTCCTCTTCAATTGGGAGCATTGCCTTCCCATGAGCTTGGCTCCCTCTTTCACACCTATGTCTTGGTCCCCATTTTTCCTTGCAGTAGTAGCATATGTCTTTCTTCTTAAGAGTCTTTCAACCACACACATGACTCGGACCCCAAGGTTCATTGCACCTACGACATTTCTCATGGTCTTCTTTTTGCTTGCATACATGACCGGGTTCCCATTGTTCTCGACAATCAAAACATAGTCCTTTCCTTCAAAGCTCTTCTTGGTCGTTATAAGGGGGGAATGTTCTTTTGTGTTTGTCCTTCCTATGGAAGTGTTTGTCTTTTGATGTGGTTTTACTTGAGGAGGGTTTTCCCCTTGTTTGGGCAATATCTAGTCGAGTGGCCGTAAGGATTGCTTCTTGAAGTGTGGAGGGGTCTAGAGCGCTTACTAGGCCATGGGTGGCATCTGACAACCCTTCTATAAAAAGGTAAGTGAGTCTATCCTCGGATATTCCTAGGACCATGATTGCTAGTCTTTGGAATTCGGAAATGTACTCCTCAAGGATCTCTCTTTGTCTTATTCTGGTTAGCTCCCTAAAGTATTTTTGGGGATGAGTTTGGTCAAATATTTCAATGAGTCGTTTCTTGAAGGTCTCATAGGCTTTGATTTTTTTGTGATCTTGGGTGATTAGGTCATGATGCCACCAGTCATTTGCCCCCCCTTCTAGATGAAGTATGGCATCTTTTTCTATCATGGGGCAAAGAGTTAAGGTAGGTTTCTAGTTTTTGTAACCATGCTTGGGCTGTAATTTTTCCCGACCCATCAAAGTTAGGGATGGATAGTTTTCCTATCTTACTTTGTATATCTTAGTTTGGTCGGTTGTTTCTACCCCTATGATGATTTTTCGTCACAACCTCACAATATGCTATGAAGGGGATGCGTCTTTGGACTTTGGGATCAAGACTTGCATATTCTAAGGCGAGTTCACATACATTTGGGTTGTTAATTCTTTCATTTTCCCCTAAAGAGTTTTCTTCGGCCAAGAATTGGGGTCCATTGGTACTTGGGTTTGATCCTATTGTAGTATTATGATTACTTTCAAATTGGCTAAGGCTGCTTTCTCTTTCATGTCTTGTATTAGGCCTAAGGTTATTGTTTATGTTTTTGAGGGCTTGGAGCATGGCTTGACTACTTTGTTCATTTTTTTCCATGAATGCTCTCAATTCCCGCTCCATAGTTCTCTTCTTTTCTCTTTCTAGGGCTCTGAAAGTTCGTTGGCTTGGTTGCATCAACTATTACCCCCCAGGCTGGCAGGAAGGTGCTCTGATACCACTTGTAATGTCTTGTTTTTGGGATAACCCTAAATCTGCCCTAATTTATCAATTCCAAGTGATTACCTTGGTGTTGGGCATGTTTATAGAATGATTGGGTTTTTGCAAAACAGAGTTAGATAATATTAATTATCATGCATGCAAGGAAATCAAAGAGAGCATGGTTAGGGATACAACTACCCGTTGACTTGCAAAGATGTTAGTAGACAATTATAAATAAGACAACGCCATTTTATAAGCATATTGGATCTTCTTTGGATTTTCCTAATTCATTCCTCTTTGAGTATGATAGTCTGATAGGGTGTCCAAGAAACCCTAGGCCCAAGAGCAATATGCCCCTCTTGGCCCCATGTGGCCCTTGCCATCCATATGGGGTGGTGTAACTAGTGTTCTACCGTCGTTCCCCTGCACCAAAGCTATCATTGCTCAATCATATTGAGAGGTTAAGGGTGCAACTACAGTAGGGTGTCCTGGATAGTCATTTCCTCTAAGCCCAAGAGCAGTATACCCCTCTTGGCCCATGTGGCCCTTGCCATGCAGATGGGTGGTGTACTTAGAGGGTGAACGACACACTGTTTCCCCTCCTCGTAGGCCCTTAACTCCTCTATTCTGACTGGTTATTTACAATCAGATCTCATGAACATTATCCATAGTGTAGACACACAAATTTACATATTAAATAAATGAACAGATCCATCACATAACATGAATATTATTCCATAATATAAATGCATAGATTCTGATCTTGATTATCAATAACATGATATGTATTTAATCCCTAGTCTGCTCTTGCATATTACATTCATAAGACAGACCTATTAATTATACTCAGTAATAAATGACAACTCAGAAATACATAGATGCACAGCCTACGATTATTATAACCAATCAGTATTGGATCCTTTGCAACTTACAGTATATACAATACTTAAATACATATGCTATTACTTACAGCCTGTAATATATTTACAAATATTATTTACAGACTTACCTTGCTGGAGACTCCTTTCCTTTCCTTTGATGCTGATGTGGTTTATTCTCTTTTCTTTATGCCATGCCTTTCCTTCATGTATCACTCCTCATTTATAACCTTTAGGGAGTTTCTTGACGTGACCCTTCAAGCAAGCGTTGTGTGATTTCTTGGAATCGTTTCATTGTTTGGTCGGCTTCCTTACTCGTGGTTTGTCTATTTCTTTGTTTGGTATTTATATTTGGTATTATATTTTATGGTATCACTTTTATTTTATTTATTATTATTTTTTTGTGTGAAATCATGTCAATTATATAAGTTATTGTATTTTAAGAGAATGACTAAAGATTATAATAATAATTAGAATTATATTTAAATAGCAATTGCCCATATTGAGATTTTAATTATTGTTTGTATTTTGATATATTTGGGGTATATTTTCAGGGGACATGAGAATCTGCATGACCCATTAGTTTGGTACATGCATCTCTCAATCTTTGTGAATCTTGAATATTTTCATATTTGAAGTACTCCAACTTAGTTAGCCAATCTATTAGCTCTTCTGGGTTGGAAGTTGTAGTAAATTTTGGAACATCTATCCTTGTTCCCTTTCCAATCCTTGTAAGAGCTACCAGGAATCTATTTTCTCCTTCATATAACAATGGTTTGTTAGCCTCCATTTGTACCTCTCTTTGTTCTTCTGAATCATTGCTTTCTTCCTGTCATGCAAAGCCTCTTTGGCAGTCCCTTTCAAACTATTCAAACACACACTAGACCGAATTCCCTTTTTTTTTTAAATGGACGATGTTGACACATGCATGCAAGATGCATCTGCACTCACACACAAATACTCAGTCTCACAGGAACTAAATCACCTTTGATGCCATTTAATGATGTATAGGATAAGGGGGCCAAATGAATGGCAGTCTTATCCTTGTAGCAAACACTAAATAAGTACACCAATAGGATTTTCAACTAGTCAGAAATGTTAATACAACCCACACAAGACTTCACAACTCAGATTAGCATATGCAGTTTCAAAGATCCAACCTTGCACAAGGAATCACTAAACATGGATCTGGTTTTATCGATGATACGAGATAGATATATGTACATTGGATTCTAAGGAAAATTCAATAGTCTCCCCTAGAGACTTGTTGATGCGTGTTTTGTGACACACCAAACACTCTAGAATAAAGTATCCATAGATGCTCTATCCTCTCTTGAAAAACTACCTCTTGTGCTAAGATTGCAAGAAAGGTGACACGGTAATTCCAATGTTTCGAAAATTGGGGTGTGGATAAGCTCTGTGGTCATTGTGATTTGCTGGTAACCCAAGGGGATTTACTTTAGTAAGTTACTTGAAAGCAAGGACTTGAATGCAGTGTTGTATTTTTGGGACTTTTTTGATTTCGGATAAAAAAAATAAAAAAAGGAGTGAGGGTTAAGAAATCTTATACTACTCCTACGGAACTAAGAGATTGCAAAGATTGAATGAAACTAAACAAAACCATGCTTTGTTTCGCCACATAAAACGACAACTACACAAAAGCAGGTGCAATCTTTTGGGATTTGTGCTTAAGATTTTCTACTACAAACAATACCATCAATAGAACAACATCATTTAAAGTAAACTTTGAAGCATCCACATTAAAAGCTCAGTCTAACTTTACGCATCGAATGAAAAGCATCCATTCGAAGAAAGTATGAGCTAAATTACACCAATCTTTACTATCAATCTTTCGTTCCACTAATATTCAAATAAATTTCTAATCTAGAACAATTCTATGAGAAAGAGAAAATACGCAACCATGCAACCATTTGACAATGAAAGGATTCAAAGCATCTCATGCATTTATGAACTTTATCATCATAATAGTTTTTGCAACAATTTCATAAAAACTCTCCTCTTATTTCTATGCTCTACAATTCTATCTTTAAATCTCTAATCTAACTTCTAATTCCTCTGATTTTTAATGTTGTAATTTCTAATGCCTTTCAAATGAAAGTGGAGGGGTACTTATAGAGTTCCCAAATACAATAAACGACCAAGATTAAATCAAGATCAATGGCCCAGATTTAAAACAAGATAACCCTAATTAGGGTTGCCAAAATATCAAGCAGTTGACAAACAGATGAGTCATCCACTGAGAGTTGTGTCCTTATCCGCTTCCGCAATGTTCCGTCCGATGAATCTGGACACAATGGCACCAACTTCCTCGATGGTGATGTCTGACAATGTATTGACTTTGTACTCCAGCAAGTCTAAACTATCCGCACAATCGGCAAAGGCAACCATCCACTTTGATTCATGCTATAGGAAGGTATTTCGAACGGTCAAGAGGTCAAATGCCTTAGTCAGATTTTTTCTCAAGATTGGCATGGTGGAGAAAATCTTTTGAACTTCTTTTTGCATATTGTCTGGCTGCAAGTCATTCTCCCAGACAATGTCCTTGTCCAACACGTCTGTTGTCATGTGGAAAATATTACTTTGAATTCCTTTCACCTGCTCATCGATTTTAGCACTTTCTGCCTTAACCTTTTCCAAGACCTCCCCACGTGAAACCAGTGCACAATACCAATTGTTGAAGTCGTATGCCGCTCCAGCTGCAATAATCTCCTCGTCGATCAACCTTTGCTTAGGAATTCCCCTTATGTTTCGAAGACACGAAATGATTCTATTTTGGATGTCTTGGAGTCTGTCCCATGCTTCAGCCAAGTTTGCAACTCGTGTGAGTAAAGAAGAAGTTTGCCCATGAGCATGTGCCAACTTTTCCACAAATGCCATTACTTCTCCCTCTTTCCCTGCCATCCATTCTTTAGTTTCTCTAGCGGTAGTCAATTCCTTTTCAAAATTTCTTGCCAGCTTTGTTGATGTTATAAGCAGCTTCAGGCTGCTTCTTCCAGCTTACACAATGCAAGAATAAACCAAATTAAATAATAGCCTATCGGCTATTTAATTTGATCTTGAGTGATTTAATAATTGAGGGTCGACCATCATTGAGATTGCTAATATTCATTTGTAATTGGGCCAACCTCCTTGGCAATTTATTTGTAATCTTCAAGTGGCTGACCTGATTGAGGAGACATTACATTTTGTATATATACAAGGTCGGATTGCTCATTTGAGATCATCGAGTTCATTCATTATAATTCGCATTCCTACAGAAGTTCGCACTTGAGCAGCAGATCATCGTCTTGCAGCAACAGGCTGATTTCAAGGAGAAACATATTCACTTGTCTTTGCATCTAGGAGAGGTGCTAATATTCATTGTATCAAATTCGCCCTTGTGCTGGGCTTGAGTTGTAAGCAGATTTCTGCTCTTGTTCCTACAATATATAAGAGAAATATTTGTTGGGTTTTTCTCCCTCAGGAGGAGGGTTTTCCTAGGGTATCTTGTTGTGTTTATTGTCTTATGTGTTGCAATTTTCTCAGTGCTTTCAGTTGTTTATCTGAGCTATAAAAACACTAACAGGGCTGATTGGTCACCTTGATTGAGTGGCCTTGTCATATGCCGAATATATTCTTTTAGGCGCTCAACCTCCATTTTATATTCGTTTTTCTTCAAAGTCTCCTTTTCTAACCTGGATTTAATGGTAGAAATGGAGTTATCCAGGTCTTCCACTTCCTGTTATTTCGTTATTGGACCAATATCAATAACTGTAATGGCATACTCACTTGGAGTAATTTCGTCCTATGGCTTCTCAACTGTCGGCATTGCAATTTGCATAGTACGATTACCAGTTTCATCTCTTTGTATGGTGGAGAATTTCTTGTCTGGTTTCTTTGTATTAGCTTGTTCTAGCCTTGCCAAGAAATCTGCAATATCATCTTCTTCTGGTATCTCGACTGGTACCTTGACTTTAAGCCTTTCCTTTAGCCAATCTGGGATTGTTGGCTGTTCAACTCCATCATCCTCATAATCCAGAATGTCTTGGATATCTTGGACTTCTCACACTGATGGATCCTCCTGAATGCCTTTGAGAGTTGAAATCATTCCCTCTTGGAAGTCGCCTCCCATGACATCCACATCCTCATCTAACTCAGATATTTGTGCCTGTTGGGGAGTGATGATAATCATCCTCTAGCTGCATCAGCTCCTTGTCTCTTTCCAGAACTGGCGAGGGAATTCTAACCTGTCCCCATGATTCTTCTTCCATGATCAATATCTACTCCACATTCCTGGATGTGGCTGAATGAAGGGGTTTGGACTTTTGCACCTTTTGGACAGGTTCCACACTTGCCGCCTTTTCCTTACCCTTTCTCTTTTTCGGGTTGGTAGCCTCAACTATCTCATCTCCCTAAGAAGCACCGGCATTGGAAGAACAGGACTCAGCTTTGCCCATCAAGTCATACATGAATGGCATATTCTGTTGCCGCAAAATTTGTACTTGTTGGTCTACCCACCATTGCGAGTACTTAACCACAAGCCTCATAAGAATTGTCAGGTCACCAAGTTTCGGCTCAGACCATTTAACAGGAGGAAGCGGCAGTCTTTCATCAAAGCCTGGTTGCACGTACACTTCATCATCATCCAGTTGATCAGGCACACAGAAAAGTTTCGTTGTCCAGATCATATCTAAAGGCAATCCTTACCAAGATCTCTTCCTTCAAATTCATTAGCAGCATTCACCCAAAAGTCCTCAAGGTCGATTTTGTGCTTGTATTTTCTTCCGTCCACAACTCCAATGTGATTAAGTGGATCAAAGTCACTTCTGGATTTGTATGAAGTGAATGGATACCATTGTATTTCCACTCGAGCACTTTTTGCTGCCTGTGTTGATGGACAAGATTCGACCATGTTTCTAATAAAGAGAGGAAACGTGACGACCGTTTTCTGTTTTGGCCTTTGGATGTTTTGAAATGTTTCCAATTGCCTTAGGACCTCCAGCAAAATCATTTTGTTAGTAGGATAGATCAACAACTTATAAGGAGAGTCCGTGAATCCTTGGATTCACATGTAGGTGAATCTAGGAAATTGGATAAACCAGGATCCGTATTTGCCAACTAAACTTCTCTCCTCACGGGTGAGCCTTTGATGCGTTCCACCCTGAAGTATCCGGGTGATATACATGAGAAAAGCATCGTGCGCTCGGTGGAAGTGTGACTTCTCGCTCAACTGCAATTGAGGATAGCAATTATAAACCTTAAACTCTCTTTCACCATTGCTGACTACACCCTTGCAGATTAGACCGGCATATTGGTAGGTTCGAGCAAGAAAGTATATAATAAAGGAACTAATATGAAAGGCTTTGGTCTTCTCCAAGTTGACCAACTGCTCGTGAATACTATCACTGATCATCCTTGACCAGTTAACCATTTTTGCTTCGGAATTTACTTTGTCAATGAAGTAGTACATCCAAGTTTCAAATGGTGCACCTTGAGTATCACCCACTATTTTGTTCAGCAACAAGACCATATCTCCGTAATCTTCCTTGAAATCCGGCCTGAGCAACTTCTTAGGCACCTTTTTGGCTGTAGGTCTAGGCTTTACCAACCAATTCTTGTTCATGTTTGTTGCACAAATGATTTGTTTGTCTTCATACAATTTTTGTGCATCGTCCTTTGACCGGTAATATGTTTTATGGTAAGCTGGAATTCCAAATGCCACCTGTATAGCTAGCTCACTTAGATATGCCAACACTCTACCATCAAGCGCTTCAATTTGCCTTTCCACAACATTGTAATGCAATGCACACTCCACAATTAATTCTGGACATTCGATTGCCAACGGAAATCTTGCAGCTTGAACTATGTCGTTCCGCATCATTTTCCGTGCAATTGGTGTACGCAAGAGTTCATCACTTTTGTACATCCTTTTCTTGAATTCGTCAAAGTCAACATGGCCAAGGTTGGTATCCGCAATATTTTTCCATTTGGAGACAATCTTAGGCTCCAGCAACAAACCTTTACTGGCGAATTTCATTTTCTTCGATGATTCTCCTTTGTCCAGCATAAATCTGCAAAAGAAAATATTAAAATTTAGAATTTATTTATGCCATTATTTTGAAACAAACATATTCCAGCCAGCTTGATAAATTAAATCTTGAAAGTGACTATTGCTGGAAATGGAAGAATTTTATCAAATCGAAAAGAGAATTATTTGTCGGAATAGAAAAAGTAAATCTGCCTGGCAATAAAAGTTGTATTGCTGCTGAATAAATTCGCACTTTTCAGCCTTTACTTTGAAAGAAAAATCACTATCTTCACAAAACTTCTCTTGCCTTAGACAAAACTTCTCTTCACAACTTCATTTTCGAAAGAATGATTGAGAAATGGAATGCAAAACCAATTTAAGGTTGAAAAATCGATCCATTTAGCAAATTTTACTTGTTTCCAATTAATCCAGTTTGAACTTGGCCTGCACTTCTCTTTCGAATAGTAATTTCAATCTTCAACACCAGTTGGTAAAGAAAGTTTCTAAATTTGTCGCCAGCTCAGTGAAGTCCTTTCTTTCTTTCTCTTTTCAAAATTTGGCTAGAGAAAATTCAAATTTTCTCATTTTAATGGCTTTGGAAAAAATAATATTTTATGTGTTATTTCCAACCCATTTGTTAAAAATAATTAAATCATGGTATTTTTTTAAAAATTATCCAAAAGCAAATTTAAATTTTGTTTTTCCAACCTTGTCATGATTTTGCCGTGATCTCTCATTTCTGGCGAATTTCTTTATTGTCTGGACATGCCATTTAATTTTTTATTTTATTTTCCAATGTCTAGACTTGGGCAAAATTTTAAATTTCCTCATTTATCCAAGGTTTACACTTAGGCAAAAAACTTTAATTTCAACTTCTCTAAGTGTTTTCCATGCCATTCAAGGCCTAGGTGGACTTGCCTTGTGTTTTTTCCATATTTTTCAAGCCTAGGGCGGACTTCCACTAGCCATTTGCCATCTCCCACCCTCTTGGAGTGGACTTTGCCTAGTCTTTAGCCAACTTGCTTAGGCTGGGCGGACTTTGCCTATGTCCAAGCTATTTAACATATGGCGGACTTGCTTGTGCCATCAACCATCTTCATTTGGTAGGGGTGGACTTTGCTTATGTCCAAGTCGTTTCTTCTAAGTGTTGGGCGGACTTGGCCCATATCCATGCCATCTTTTCATGGTGGACCTGCCTTGTGGCTTAGCCATTTTCTCATATGCCAGGGCAAACTTCCATTAGCCTTGTGCCATGATTTTTTCTTCTTTTGGCAGATTTGTCCAATATCCATGCCATCCAACTTCCTCATGCTTGGGCGAATTTAGCACATGTTTTTCTTTTTAGATTTTTCAATGTTTTCCATTTTGGAGATTTCTGAAGTTGATCCTGACGAAGCCATGACCTGCACACTTTCCAAAGATAGAAACCTTGCCAAAAATATAATTTTTTCCAAAAATAGAAACTTTCTAAAAATAGCCCTTAAAAAATAGGAAGTCCAAAATGGGCTAAAAATGCCAAAAAAAAGTCCCTAAAAAATAGGGGTCAAGGTGAAAACCCTAAAATTTAGGTGTCAGAATTGACTGAAATGACAGTGGATCTTCGTCTTTAGGGCCTCCTGAACACTTTGGTGATGACCGTGCACTAATTCGGGCTCAAAATCATTTCTTGACTTGGGTGACCCTTGAAAAATTCAAATTCTAAGTACCCAACCAAAAGACCAAAACGCAAAGGCAAAGCTCAGAAGGAAAACTACTAGGATCCCCATTTGCAATGGGGCAATGTGTGAAAAGGTCACAACAAGACTAATGACTCACAACAATACCTGCAACTCAAGACACCTACAAAATAACCAAATCCAAGCTTGTGCTTGCAGGTAACCTACAAACAAAAGATGACCTTGTTGCTTCCTCCTTTCCACTTGCCAACTTTCTACAATGAAAGCTCCCTCTTGAACCTCTAATGCCTATTTAAAGATGCTATTCTTTCCCAAATGGACATTGCTTATGCATTGAAGTGAAGGCCAAGTGGAACACCCCTTCCAAGAGAATCTTAACAACTAGCTAAAAATTGCCCAGTAGAGTGCTTCTCTTCAAGGATCAGTATGGACAAGTCAAAGATTGTCATGCATGTAACTCCTAATCAGTGACATGTCATGGGTAACCCCCACACTGAATGATGTGTCATAACTTGTCATGCATTGTATTACAAGTGGCAAAGAGGGAAATACCAAGATTCCACCAAGTGGGATGCTACAATTTACAAGATGGACCAGATAAAATACAAAATGGTAACCTAGAGAAGTTGTCCCCCTTGCCACCCTGCCTCCCTCCTGTGGGAAGCCCATGGTCACTATTAATCATACACACAAAATAATGGAAAATAATATTTTTGGTTGATTACTAATACCCTAGATGCTTCTAAATCATATCTCCAGTAAGGCTTATATGATTTTCCAGGGAAAAAACATGTAATCTAGTTCTAAGGACATTGAAGTTGAAGGTAATTATTTGAAGGGTCGCCTAAGGGAAGCTGTAGAGATCAACAAATGTGAAAAGAGCCTTAACAAATATGATGGTTTGGGTCTTAGTCAAGCTTGGAGGCCCATTGTCAACAAGATTTGGAAAACAACCCTTACTTAAAAAAATTGAGCCTTGGGTGTAATTAATTAGCAGCTACAACTATTTTTATTATTTTTGGGAATTGACTAATTACATTTAGTTTTTGTTTGTAATGGGTAAGTTATATTTAGCAGTTTTTGTAATAGCTGGTTAAGTTAATTAATAATTTTTTATTGAGTTCCCATGTTGGGTTCATGTGCTGGAGCTCTTAGTCCATTTTTATCTTTTTGATGTTAAAAAATTTCACACAGCTGTTCCAAAAGCTTATATTTTCTAAATCATAGGAATTCTTAGACTGACTTTGTTTCATCTATTCTAGGTGGAGGCAATTGTGCGTAAGAGATATGGCATAGAAAGTTGCAGGATATTTAAACTCTTGGCTATAAAGGGTCAGCTCGAGCAAAAACAGGTATTTTTGCAGAATAGTTGAAGCACATGACATCCACAGTTTTTCTTTGAACATGAAATGCATATGCATATACCACACTCCATAAAAGTCCTAGATTGGACATCCTTTTATTTAAATTTGCCATTTTTTGGTTGCCTTTGTATGAATATATAATAAAGATACTGATAGTAAATGCATTAATGACATAGAGGCAAGCCAACATTTATTATGTAAAATTTGTAATTTTATACTAAATTAGGTTCATGATCTTGACACATGATCTCAATTTTTGTTCTCTCCTTTGTTGATTTTCATCATGAGATAGTTTTAAATTCCATGTTTAGGGTTTTATTATCAGTGTATGCCATTGTATACATTCACTTCCAATTTCCTTCCAGAATACTCTAATATTCTCATATATTGGGGCCCAAGGAGTTTTCTAATTTTTTTTGTGAATATGCTTACATATTTTGTACTTTGAACTTACATCTATGGGAATCTAGTTGTCTGACATGCAAAACATGTTGGAAGAGAGTTTGGCATGCTATATATGATGGCCAAAATTAATGTGTAACATATGAATAATGTTATATATTACTAATAACTCTTTTTTGGGTCTTGTTGAGATTTATGTGCTAATGGTTAAAGTATCAAGTGTTCATGGATAACATTCCTTGAATCACAGCTCACTAAACTTGATTTGTACTCAGCAAACCAAAAACTTCTGACTTAGCAAAAAATAAATGAGTACTCAGCTAAACTCAACAACTTAAAAATACTTAAAATTTTGAAAAAACCATAAATTTGTGGAAAATACAGCTAAAAATGTATCAAATGAGTTTGGGGTTTGTGGGCAGTGCTCCTCGTGGGGTCTAGAGGCAACACAGATTTAAGTATTTTCATACCTTTGAAACTACACAGACCTACATGGTGCACACCATTTTTGTAATTTTTTAAAAGGAAAAAAGCTGTGTATTTTTTTATTTTAGTTTTGTATTGATGATAGTTTACCATTAACAAAAAAATGTTACATCATAGATTACATCTTCTGTCTAATCTCAACCTAACAGATCACATATAGTAAAGAGTATTGTTTTTGACATGAACTTCTCAAAAGTATTCCTCCATGTCATTCCACCCAATTGGTGGTTCAAGTTTTGACATGTCTTGATTGGATCTCACCACCTCCACCATGAGGTCTTCTCCCTGATTTACAAAGAAACTTGGTCCTCCTTGAAATCCCAGATCTTTTTCAATTTTTCCTCTTTGTATTTCTTGTTGTGCTTCCTCCTTGAAATTCCAAATAGTTTCTCAGAAATGATATGTTTTCTTCCTTGCCAAATGGCCTGTGCCTTGCATATTTGATATCTTCATCGCTGAGCTCCACTCTTCTAGTTTTCAATAGCTTGACAAACTTGCTTCTGGATATCTCCATTGTCATTATAACCTACTTTGAAATGTTCGAGTATCTTAGTCTTCTAGCAGACTCAGTAAATGCTCTCTTTTTGCCTTGGAACCATTCCTTATTTCTAGCTTTCCATATAAACCACAATATTTCAGTAAATAACTATAACCAAAGAAGATTCAATTT
Organism: Sequoiadendron giganteum; assembly: GCA_007115665.2. Taxonomy (NCBI): domain Eukaryota; kingdom Viridiplantae; phylum Streptophyta; class Pinopsida; order Cupressales; family Cupressaceae; genus Sequoiadendron; species Sequoiadendron giganteum. The sequence continues at coordinate 331,930,993 of CM021102.1, forward strand.
TTTATCTAATCCTTCTACAAATCCCATCAGAATTTCCTGCCATTTTATCTTACCTAAATCCCCCCAACCTCCTAGCACTGCATAAAACATGTACCAGACCTCTTTAGCAAAGAGACATTCAAAGAAAATATGCATGACAGTTTCAGACTTTCTACAAATTTCACTGATTTTCACGCTATGGAAAGAAGTACCTGGAAGTCCATGCAATATAAGCAACCATTTGAAATAGGCTTTCTTAGGTTCAATAATTCAATTCCACAACCATTCAAATGTACTAAGCCACTTTTTATCCTTCATTTCAATAGTCCATTATTTGTATAGATTTCTATGCACTAGCTGCAAAGGTTTACTTGCACAATGCTCACTAGCATTGAAGGGTGTTTGATGTTGTTTTCTAGCGAGACAATTGGAACAAATAGCACTCATCTTCTCAAATGAGGGAAGACCTTTTACCATGACATTCTTAGTTAGAGTAAGCAAATAGCTAGTGCTCAAGTAACCAAATTGATGATGCCCAGTGTTCCCCGGGTCTAAATCCCCCTGTCGTCATCCTGAGGACAGGATACTTCTAGTGGGCGGCAGCAGTATCCTATGTTCTTTTTATTTTGATTTTCATATCATAATTGAAAAAAAAACTATATGGCAGCAATATAGCCTTTGGGCATTTTGGTATACGTTTATAACTTGTATGTTATTGTTTAATATCACACGCATATTGACAATGAATTCTGAATGCATATTGAGTATTGACAATGAATTCTTAAGGCAAATGTTATATGATAAGGTTCTATAATGTATATATGCATGCTTTATCCATGTTTTCATATGAATATTTAAAATTTCCCTATATATTTTAAATTTTCCTATATTTTATTTAGCCGTCCCCAAAATTGGCTTGAAAATTTGGGGACTTGGGGACCCATCCCATAGTCACCGTCCAAGAAACTCGGTGTAACATTGGTGATGCCATAACATAGCAAGATCATTATTCTTAGTCAACAAAGCTTTATTATGGTTGATGATATCAAACCTAAATGTTTTACCATTTTTAGAAGCACCTGCAACAATTCGCAAACTTATAGATTTATCATGAACGAGGTATGCCTTCTTATCATCATTTTTATCAAACTCAATCCTCAAGTTGTGGTCAAGAAATTGATTGACAAATAGGAGATTTTGGGTAAGTCCTAGTTCATATAAGACATTAATGAGATTGCAACAGTGTATGCCAAATCGCATGGAGATTTCACCAATACCTTTAATGGAATAGGTGGTATCATCTCTAAGAGAAATGTTACCATCATGAGGTTTCATTTTGAGAAACCACTTCTTTTCTCCAGTCATGCGCCTCATAACACTTGAGTCCACATACCAAATTGAATTTGATTGTGAACATTCTTCAAAAGTGTGGGCAAAAACACATACTCCTATGCTTGAGAGTCATCTTCTTCAACAATATTGCCATGTTGTTGTTGTTTGTTCTTCTAATGCCATTGTGCATTACCACTTTGAAATGGCTTCTTTTGATGCATTTTGTTGCTGGACAATCCTTTTGTAATGTCCCCATTTTCGGGTTCTCTTGCTCTGCAATTGGAGTTGACTTTCTAGGTTTGTGTCAGCCTAATCAAATGGATAATTTGATATTACTAGTGACCTCGGATAGTTTAGAGGAGGTATATGATGCTTCCAAATGTTATTTTCAATTGCTCGTTTGGGCTCCAAGATTCTTGGAGGGAGTGTCTATTTTTAGTAAGTCACTTAGCTAGGCCTATTTATCATCTTTCATCATTGGGATCACTCTTGTGCAGTCAGTTTTCAGTTATGATGCATTTCAACTATTCCTGTAATTTGGAAGTAATATTGAGCTTTATTTAATTAATTTCACTAAGGTTGTTATTTTAATTAAAATATTTAAGGCAACATCTTAGTGTTATAGCTCATTGGAATCGGGATGAAAAGCTTTAAATGTTGGGATGCTAAAAAGTGACTTCCAGTGCTCGAAATTGTCCTAAAATAAAATAAATCACTTTTGGGAGTTAAAAGGTTTAATAAATTAATAAAATAATTTTAAAAAGGAGTTTCTAGAAAGTTCCCTAAAAAGCTTATAAAAGGAGAATAGAGAGCTCATTTGGTATGTTGAAGTTTATTATCTCCTGGTTTGAAAAACCCTCGTGGTTCTAGAGATTGGACTTGGTTCATCTCAACCTTTTTGAGGACGAAAACCCTCTTGGTGAAGATTGACTGCGGTGGTGAAAGATCTACCTAGGCTAATGTTTGTTGGAGATATCAATCAGGTATTTCACAATGCATTCAAAGATTTGGTTTCAAAATTTGTGAGTCTTCTCTGAAGACAAATTTCAAAGAAAAGCTTCAATTTAGGGTTTGAAGAATTTATTAGGAACTTGCAGATATATTGATCGGAAATTCAAAGTAAAGGTATTCATAGAGGTTTATGATAAATTTCAGAATATAAAGATATGGGGTTATTTGCAAGAGAAAGCCTCAAATGATATTCATCTAATATTTTAATTAAGCTGCAAATGGTATTGGAGGTTCTCTGAAATTTAAGAGGGATCACACCATTTGATTTTACTAAGCCGCCATATCTAAAGGAAGTCATACTTTATGCAATGAAGTGCAACTTTAAGGAAGAGGGAACCATATATTATTTGGAGTTAATGAGGTGGGACATAGATTTTGAAACATCATCACTAGCCTTGCTTGCATTCCGAGTATGGTCGTATCTAGTAAGGAGTCAAAGTTAATGAATAGATGGCAGTTTGTGACTCAAGGGAGGTTGATACACCATTCCGCCAACATCTGAAGCTGCTGCAACTATGGCATCACATATATTCAGACCTTCTGAAGCTGTTGTGATTATGGCGTCACATATATTCAAACATTAGAGGTTGTGTGGGTAATGGAGCTACTGCTGCATTGAAGCTTGTACCTCATTCTTGGGTTGGCATCATATTTCAATGTTTACGACCTGTGTATGGAATGCTCAGGTTAGAAAAATGTAATAAGCATTGAATGAATACTGTTGCAACATTGTAATTGTTGTTGTGAACAACTTGTCAATTTGTTTGGTGTTAGTAGAGTTTGAATTTCAAACTCATCTTATATTTATGCATTTGAGTCCCTATCATTTCATTTAAGCTTAAGATCAAAACCCAAATCAATATAATGCGAATGTTTGACAAAATGTCCACATTGTCAAAGTGAAATAATCGCAAAAATTTGCAAATTCGAAACCCAAACTAGGGTGGGACACTACACCTTTGGCCAAATAGATGTACCAACGATTTTGGACATCTTGTTCAGTCCCTTCACAAATTGGACACTTCCTCTGAGATCAAGATTGATTACTAGATTTGGAAGGTCAACCACAATGCTTCTTAGGCATCTTGTCTTTATGGTGTGTGGTCATTGTATGATCCTCCTCACTATGGTCCTAACTTAGAAACTCCTCTTTTTGAAGTAGATTTACTAGCTTCTCAAAGCCAGGTGTTTGTTTTGTGACATTCATTGTTGTCACAAACACTATTTATTTTGAGGGTAATGCTTGTAGAATAATATGCACGAGGGTAGCATCTTTAATTGCTTCACCCAATGCTTGCAGTGAAGCTTTTAATTCTACAATCCTTTTGAGAGAGGATTACAATTGTTCTACATTCTTCATCTTTAGACTATGTAGTTGACTCTGCAAATTCAGGATTTGATTTTGATTCTTTGCCCCATACACTATCTTGAGCTTGTTCTATGCATCTTTGATTGTGGGCGAGCATTAGATAAAGGGCTGAACTTCATTGGACACACAAAACATAATGATCAATTTGGCCTTCATGTTAGCTTGATCAAATTTCTTTTGTTCATCAACATCACTCTCATGTCATGTAGTGACACCACCAACCACATTCCAAACTTCTTCAAAGTCAAATTGAGCTTGGTTTTCCATGCGGAATAATTATTCCCATGCAACAATTGGGAATTTGGAAGAAGAAATTTTGGAGAGCTACATGCAATTGTGTTAGCAAGATATAGATGTCATTTTATCCTATTTCTTGTCACTTAGCTTAGTAATTTGCCACGAAGGAAAAGATAATATAGGAATAAAATAACACAAAAATATAATTGAATTTTTATGCTTTTAAATATGCCATTTTTCCCTTATTTCTTTTGGTTTTCTCACAAATTTTAGTAAAAAATAGAAATAAAAATCAATGCATTGGAGGGTACCTATTTATTTCCCTTCTTTTCTACTTGTTTGACCTATAGTTGCATACCAAATATGTGTTTTATGTAGGAGTTGTCTCCAACTATAGGCATTAACATCGTTCAATATTGAAACTAAACTTGACTCATTACAATCTTTAGAACAAGAGGGCAATGGAAAAATTGCCTCATCCACAATTATCATAGGAAACTCCTTGTCACATTTCAAGGCTAACAAAGATTGAGGTGTTCCCTTGTTATCGTGCTATGATGTAATGCCCCCTTTTCCTTGGCAGTTGACAAATGCAGTGGTTAGTACCAACTAGTCCTTGTAGGCTAACATGGTGTTTAGGGAACTCCTTTGAGGGTGATCTATGGTTCTTTAGTAGGCCCTTTGGTGTTTGTTTCAGTACTCTTCAGCTCAATGTCTCAACTTATTTGCGGTGTGCCTTCTGGAGTGCCATTTTGGGTGTTTTTATCCACACTTACTATTTTTAGCAAGCCACTTGGTTGTATTTCTCATACTGACTATTTATAGTAAGTCATGGTTTGGTTAGATGTCAGCATGCCTATATCTGAAAAATGTTGATGGATTACTCCCATGAGTTGGCGTTGGTGTTATTTATGGAGTTAATGGTTTAATTTATATTATTAAAGTTAAGTTTAACTTTAATAATATGGCATTTAAGGAGTTAAAAGGGTGATATAAGGCATTTAAATAAAGTATTATATTTTAATGTCAACTTTATGAATGTCATCAAAAGCAAATATATTTAAATGCCATCAAAAATAGATATTAATAAAAAGGTATTATTTGGCCAAGTGGGACGTGGGGATTTGGAGGAGATATAAAAAGCACACTTAATGCTTGTTCTTCATCATTGTTATTTGCACAAAATTTGAGAAGAATTGAGGAAGGGTTTGCTGGTTGAAAGCTTTCGTGAGGATGAAATCCCTCGAAAAGGACAATGTTTGTAGGTGTGAAAGATCACCCAAGGGCACTTGATTGGATAATCTCATTTAGGGGTTATCATTGAGCTTCATTGGATTCAAGAAATCAATCATTTCAGGCATTCAAAGGAGAGTATAGTAGATTAGGAGGTATATTTCCGTTTGTTATTGCTGATTCATACAAAACAAGCTAGCACATGGGGTCTTAAGATATGCCGTACAATTTGCAATTGGCATGTGAGGGTTGCAACTAGCCGTACACCTACAACAGGCCATGTGGGAGATATATAGGCCAAACGCCTAGCTTTGGCAGTCGAAATCAATCTATTTTGTGGCATCCAAGATCGAAGATTGGTTGTGCACCAATTTCGAGGCGAGATTTTGAGGAAATAAGGAATGGCGTATGAGTTTATGAGGCATCAGATTGCTGGTCATACAATATGAAATATTCTCTTTCAATTGTTTTTGATTTTTAACAACAAATACAATGTAACCAAGCACCCGTTAAGATTAGCTTAACTCAAAACGTTTGCATGAAAGAACTCTAACCAAGAATGCGCCTTAAAACCACTTAAGGAGGAGGGGCAGGCATATGGTTAGAGGATCCCTAGGATCTACTGAATCAAAATTACAAGGATTATACTTGAAAGAAAGAGTCTAAACTCAACACCAAGAATGTGCATTCAAGATCCTTTGAGAGGCGAGGTACTAACATATGGTGGAGTGCTAATTGTTGAATTGAGAAGAAATAGGCGGATAACCAGCCATGAAAAAACTTTCCACACTACCACCAAACAGTGGGAGGAAAAGATTACTATTTAGAACACTTCATCTGTTGCGGCAGACATCCACTCAAGAGTGGGAATTCACCACTTAACAGCGGGTAAGAGAGAGTTTACAATTCAAATTATCCACACTGGCGATATACCGTCCAGGGGTGCTTAATGTGAAATTAGAAAGATAATGCAGCAATAATAAACTGAAATAGTACTACTGTTAACAGTTTTTACAAATTAACAATAGCTGCAAATTACAAGGATTTCACAATGTTCAAGCATCAAGATATAAAATGTTTTCACGTTAGATAATAACGAGAATTGATGAAGAAAGATGAAGATAGCAAACGAAAATAATTCTGATTTAGAAATCTGCAATTCTAGAAATGCATTATCAGCAACTGCAGAAATAATCAAATGCTCATAACTTCACCAAATTACCTCCAAATGAACTGAAATCTTTTGCAGATGAACTCTAAGAGGATGGCGCCCAAGAACCAAACAAGAAACAACACCAAAGTCTTCAGATTATTTAGGCACGAATCCCAATGCCAAATGGGAAAGTACGGCCTCCTTGCAAGGGCGATTTTGGCACATAAAATCACAAACTTCAAATTTAAATCTGCAAATCTCTAAAAATGGTCCCCTCTAGTCTAGGAATGAAAAGGTAAAACACCCATAACAAAATAAAATTCCCTCACAAAGCTGTTCATGAAAACGTACTTCAGCCAGGAAGAAATCAGCAACCCAAAACTGTGGAAAATCTCCAAAAATTCTACTACCATGAAGTGCAATCTGCTAGTCTGGATGAGAAGCAGCCATAAAGCCAATTAGATGTTATATTTCAAACACGAAATTGGGCCAATGCTAGGAGGTAAGCATTCCTCGAAGCCAATTACATGAAGTCATTTTGACAACATAAGTTTAGCATAAACATGAGACACCAAAGCTGGAACAAAACTTCTCTTTTATAGAAAAATAGGTGACTTTTGACATTCTCAAAACTCCTCCAAGAAAGAGACGCCAAAAGTTCCCTTTTTGAAATATTTAATAATCCACAAATATTAAATCGCGTCCACTTCAAGGCATAAATAAACTTTATTAAATGTTTAATATTTCCTTCATGAAAGCGTCCCCCTTCATGGCCACCTTTTAAACACAACTTAAAGTTAATGAGCTAGGCCAAGCGGTCAACTTGAAATTAAAACATTAATGCCTTGAAATATATTATTTCACCAAATAAGGCTTTTAAGCTAGAACTGAAAACACCTTATTGCTCCGACTGAAGAGAAAACTCATTGAAGTACTAACAATTGAGATACTGCCAAGAATAGAATTTACTATAAATAGTAAATTTAGAGAAATGCCACAAAACCCTCTAGACAAGGAAACCCTGATCTGCACATCTGAGTAGCCTATGGATTTCCGGAAATAGGCTAAATCCAAATGAAGAGCATAGGGCGAAAATGGGGACATTACACAATATGAGACCTGCAAGTCTGCAACTTTGCAATCTATCAAATGGGTATGATTTGAATGTAATCTTGATGCAATAAAATTATTGGGATCTTTTCCGTTTATGAATTTCCTTAGTCTTTTAGCATTTTGCAAATATTTGTGATTTCTACATTGCCTAGCAAAATTACAAAAAATACAAAAAAAGAGAACTCTGAACACGGGGGATATTATAAAATAACACAAAAATATAACTGAATATTTATGCTATTAAATATGCCATTTTCCCCTTATTTCTTTTGGTTTTCTCACAACTTTTAGTAAAACCTTAGAAGTAAAATAAAAATCAATGCATTGGAGGGTACCTATTTATTTCCCTTCTTTTCTAAATGTTTGACCCATTGTTGCATATCAAATATGTGTTTTATGTAGTTGTCTCCAACTATAGGCTTTAACATCGTTCAATATTGAAACTAAACCTGACTCATTACAATCTTTAGAACAAGAGGGCGATGGAACAATTGCCTCATCCACAACTATCTTAGGAAAGTCCTTGTCACATTTCAAGGCTAACAAAGATTGAGTTGTTCCCTCGTTACCGTGCTATGATTTGTCCAGCTTATACAAATTCTTCATGTCCTCCTTCAAGTAGGTGCTGCAAAATCTACAACACACATCTTGTTCTTTGGAGCCTATGACAACAACAAAAGATGAAGGTGCTAGCAAGCTCTCAACGATGAGCACCAGAATGGCAAAAAGAAAATCTTGTCTTACACAGTTAGAAATATAATTAGAGTATGTATATCTCTTGCTTGAAGAGGCTTTGATGAGGTATGTTGCGGGTACAAAACTTCTAAATGTAAGGGCACAATGAAGTGAGAGCATTGGCACCACCAACAACATGAACGAGACGTTTGATTCACTTTCCGTCGTCAAGCACCTAACATCCTTGACATTCGTTCTAAAGAGAGGCACCTCCAACATCGTAAATGTTTGCTCCGCCAATCAGAATCTCTAGAATGAATATATTGCAATAAGGCTGCCCCTAAGCCCCTGGTTAAATGGACCCTTTTATTGCCAAGGGTCCTATGTCAACCATATCGAGATGGAGCTGCAGGGTTTATCTACACTCACAGCCCACAGGACTTACAAAGCCCAAGATTTGAAGTGCTCTAATAACATATTAAAGAATTGAACTCAATTAATTTTTATTGCACTAGGTACCATGAATTTATACATGGAAAAGATGAAGAGCCCCATGTATTTGCTGGCAGCCACAGGTTCAACAAAAAACCAAATATTCATAAGTATCCTAAATATACAATAACAAACCCAAAAAAAGCAATATACATGATACAAATGATGGAAAAGCTTAGAACATTATTATAATACAGCAGGTTTAGTCATGGTGATCAAAAAAATTACCGTTGGTTCATAAAGGCAATTCATTGGAGGAAGAGACTAGACATTTGTAGGTGAGAAAAGTGAGGCAAACTGTTGACCTAGACATATTCTTCCTCTAGAATTAGAAGCTTATCAAACCTTCCGTCTATATTGTGGTTGATGGAGTTAGGCCTAGTTTATCCCTGATGATGTATCTTGTAGATAGGTCCAAAATGTCAGAAAAAATTCATGCAGTTGAACCGAAAAGACCCCTATTTATTACACTGCAAAATCTGGCTCAAAGACAAGATGGGAACTCCTTAATAGAGGAAAATGAAAACTTAATTTCAGTCTTGCTTCTAAAGATTACCTTAGTTAAATCTTATATTCACATCAATTTTGACACTCATATTGCGGTACGGGTTGAAATCTGCCTTGTGTAGAGGCCTAGAGGAGTTAATTGTGGAATGCCATTATGATTTATTTCTAAGGGCCATGAGAGAGGCTTGACCACAAATTGGATTTTCTGCCATGAATTGATATCTAGCTTACTACCTAGTTGCAGTTAAAAAGCATTGAAAAAATTACATTACTTGTTGTTTATGCCTCTTCATTTTCAAGGTTTATAAAAGCATGGCACAAATTGTGTCCGGGCTGTGTAATATGAATTCTTGCTATCACATATTTTGGTCACACAAATGTGTTGAATATGGTCAGACAATACATTAAAATTCATGATCAGTTTTTTGTTTCCAATTCTAGAAACTCACACTTAATGCATTTTAAGTCTTTAACCAAATTGTAATCAATTAATGATTACCATATCCAGATTCACGAAAAGAGCATCATTTAAATTTTATTCAATAATATTTGCATGTACTCAAAAAAGTGTAACTTCCACAAATGCCAACATTATCCTTTCAGAAACATTACATTGTCAAGAATACACAAGTTACTGCATTTTGATATAGACCAAGGGTTTAATGTGAACTCCCATTTTTTAAGCCAGAGACTGATTGATTGCCTTGGGCTCTGATATCATATAGTCAATCCAAACTCCAAATGAGAGAAAAAATAACTTGTCATACAACTAGAGCCAGGAAGGACAGTCGATTGAGATTTTAATGTCACATTTTTACATCATCTAGTTGTTAAGTACATAATGATCATTTTTCTATTACACTTACTAGTATCTTTAACTCTTATTTAATGATAGTTCTATTGAATTTAATAAATTGACACAAATCGACATTCTTATCAAATACCACAGGACTGTACCCCCAAATGGATATTAATTCTTATTACTTCTCCGTGGAACTGTCATTTTGTATTTGTAAAAGGTTATTGTGTATACAATATATTGTTTTACTCTCCAAGATGGAATTGTTAGTATTTTTGCTTTTCATTAGTATGTTTAGGGCTTACTAATGGCCACTGTCCATTTCAGATATCTGAGCAGGCTTTAGTTGGCAGGAAAGAGACATTGGAGCTATTGTATAAACTCTTCAAAGATGGCTACTTGCAGATGCAGGTATTACAGTTTTTGCACATTGCCTTTTTCCAAGTAGCTGTACTATTACTCCTTTTGATAGGTTAACCTGTAATGCTTAATAATCGACATTGTCATGTTACAGTGAAATGTGTTTCACAGGTTCCTGAGCACAAAAAATAAAAATCTATAAATAATCAAATATTTGAGAATTTGTTACACTGGTCTAGTTGTGAATCACAGATAATGTAAATGACTGACGTGAAAACTTGTAATAACAATTAGACATCTTTGCAAAGATCAGAATAATAGAGTTTATGATCCAAAGATATATCTCCTATAAGTTTGAGCAAGATACATTTGATACATTGGTCTAATGTTTATATATGATGTTTTGAATAATCACTTTTCAGGAAATTGCAAAATCTCAAGATCATGCTCCATCTAAAACTTTCTACTTATGGCGGGTAAACTACCCCAACTTGATGGAGCGTATTGTTGATGATATGTACCATGCTGCTTCAAATCTTGGTCAACGACTTGCCCACGAGCTTGAACAAGAACAAGAGGTGATTGCTTCCTTGGTTGTTATCATTCATTGTGTACATGTGGTGCAATGCTTAGTGTTTAAATTGGTTGATGGTGAAGAGCAATATTGACGGACAACCAATGAATGTTCAAATTTTTATTTGTCCTAAGGAAAATCACAGTGCTCCCCAAGGACGTGTCCCCTGCCCTGGTACACCCGTCCCCATCCCCAAAACGTTTCAGGGACTCCTCGGAAACTCCCCCCCTTGCCCCCGCCGTTGCATTTGATGGTGACTCAAACTTGAGCTCCAATTTTGATACAGAGCTGCCAATTGCATCTACTGATTAGGGACCGTCATATATTTTCTATGTTGTCATTTTATAGTTAAAACTTGGAGCCTTTGGGCATTTTGTTATAATTCTTATAAATAAGTGTGCACATTGACAATGAAAGCATTTGAATTTTGTTAGTCAATTCTCATGTGAAATCTCAATTCAAGTCTAATGTTATGTATTAATCTTCTACAATGTGTATGATGAATGCTTTATCAATGTTATGATATGAATATTTGAAATTTCTCTATATTTTTTAAAATTTCCCTATTTTTAATAGCCATCCCCTGCCGTCCCCTGAATAATGACCCAAAAGTACCCCTGTACTAGAAACACATCCTGTCATCCCTTGCCATCCCCGTCCCTGAAACTTAGGGGAGCATAGGAAAATAATCTATTGATGTCTCTTCATAAGAAAATTTATTAACATCCAAGAATGTACTTTATGTATACTAAATCTAGAGTTTACAAGATGAATTATAATATGAAATATTTATATGCTATAGAAAATGAAGTTATGTAGGTTGAAAAATCAAATTATTGTGGTATTTATCATTTTCTGCTTCGTGATTCATTTTTGTTAGGCTCAAGAATGGAATTTAAAAAAAAGACTGACAATTGAAATGTACAGGACTTAGATAAGCAGAAAGATATTCAACGAAAGCTTTACCATTCATCTATTCACACATTAATCAAAATGAGACGCAATGCACATATTTAACAATATGAAAATGATTGTTCAATTCATCTTCTAGATGACTGCTCAACTTCTAGTGCAACTAGGAAATATAAAATATTATCCTAGTACACCTAGTATTATGTACATTAGTGTTAATCCCCCTCTTAATCTGTAGGAGTAGTGGTAAAACCATTGTTTGTGTTGTGCATAAGGCAATTTGTTTATGTCATCTTTTCTTCCGAATGCAAAGCTTCAATGTTTTGTAAAAGATTTTGTCTGACTGATAGCGTGTTCCCTTTTGTAGTTTTTCAAGAACAAGATATGGACTTGGTAAAGACTTGAGTTTGTTCTCACAAGTCAAGTCAGCTTTATGTGGTGCTATATCCCATTTTGAGAGAATACTGCACCCATTTATTGTGAAAATTTTCACCACCATTTTCTATTTTGAGTGATGAAATTTGCAGAAGGTCGTTCAACTTCTGTCTGTTATTGGTATGAGTGAAAATTGGAGAACCTAGGTTGATTGTGCCCACAAGTAGTCCAAAAGTGTGCTAGCTACACCATGTGACCTAAAAACTAGATAACCTAAGCTGATTGTGCCCATGAATAACCCAAAAGCGTGGTGAAGCATGCATTGAATAACATGAATCTATCAAGATAAAAATGTGAACCACTTGCTGTCCACCATGCTGTTGACACAAAAAATTTCTCGTGGTAAGAAAAATTGTGTCGTAAATGAGGTATATGATGATCTTGCTCTATGCATATTCATCAAAAACTAAAATGTAGTGTGTAAATCTTAGGTGTTTGGGCAAAGTAGCCGGATACGCCCCTGCCCCTCGCCGTGCACGCGTATCCCCGTATCGGATATGGATACTTGTGCGATACACCATGGATACACATTGGATACTGTACCCACACATGCCCAAAAAATCTTGATTTTCCAACCGTGCCAGATACTATGTGATTTGATTTTCAAAAAAGCTGCCAAGAATCTTCCAAAATATAATCTTAAAAAACTTCAATCATGCAATTTTTTGTTTTGTTTTGTATAAATAAAACCTACACCAAATGAGGAAGACAAATGAAATGTTTTTCTATTTCAGCAACCCATTTTTCTAAGTCTTCTTCCAATACAACTCTACTATTTTTTTGGTGGTTTAATTTTTACAAATTTAAAAAAGTTAATTGTTTATAATTCTATATTCATATTATATTGTTTAAATGTTAGAGATTTAAAAAAAAAAAAACTTATTCTTTAATTATAAATAAAATTTATTAATATATATTTAACTATTTATTCTTTACTAAATTATTAATATTTAAATTTTAATATTATTTTAATTTATATTTTCTTATTTGCTTTTAAAGTAATGACAATCTCCTCTAATAACTTAGAAAATTATGTGTATGTTTTTTTTATGAATCCGTATCCATATTGAGGGTCTTAAAAAATGGCCGTATCCATATCCGATACCGTATCCGTGTCCATGCAACTTTGTGTTTGGGTGCTAAGTTGAACATTACTTGCTGAAATGTTGTAGTGATAAGTGGCAGTATGTTGCAATGACAAATTTGCAATTGATTATATTAGAGGTCTCCAAGGACTATTCTTGAAGCTCAAAATCTAGATCTTGATATTTCTCCAAGTACCATGTATGAGGAACTCAAAATCTAAATCTTGATTTTCCCCCTTGTCAAAGTGCATTGTTGTTGCAAAGGCCCCCTTGGAAAGAGAACAACATATATTAACTTGTGTATAGAAATGCACAACTCAATGTCGCTTGGGTTTTCATCACAAGTCTCCATTAAGCTGCCTTTTGATTTTTTAACTTAATGGAGATAGTTTGTAAACCACCTTTTTGTGTTTTCAACTTACAACTCAAGTGCAAAAGTATAATTAACAAGAGGTAATGTTCATAGCCTCAAATAATCTACATTGAGCTGCACATTTGGTGGTCTTAGTATGTTCATTACCAATATCCCAATCATAGGCACACAAATTCACTTCTCTTATCAATACCATTGAGATTGAGTGCATAATTATCCTCTATGGGAATTGAGTGCAACTCTCCAATTCTTTTAGGAGGTTGTCACTCAATAGTACAAGTATCAACATTTGAATTCCTCAGTTTATTATCAACTATATTGACAACAACATATGTATCATGAGTCAACAAGTTCAACAAACTTTTGTACCAATGCTCAACAATATTTGTAATGTAGAGCTCATTATCAAATAGATCGATAACAACATCCACATTAGGAGCAACAACAACACTTGATCAAGAGTAGACGAGCTATCATTTTAAATGGTGGATTTGACTCTCCCATAAGAATTTGATAAAAGGCAAACCTCAATTTTCCATCTAGAATGATCTATCCATCCAAAATGCATATGCCTCATTGAATTTTTAGGCAGATCTCTGAAATAACATTGTTTTGTAAAATGTATGTGTTGATTGCATGATAGACAAGGATGTAGATCAAAATAGTCTCGGGAGATATGTCCTTGATGTCCACAATGACATGTTTGGACTTGTTGGGTTTGTATATGTAATCAAATCTTTATCAAAGTGGATCCTAAAATCTAAGGTTAAAAACTAAAGTTTGAAATTCTATGTGAGAATTCTAAGTAAACACGATTTCCAGATTTCTTCTTAAACTCGAATGTGCTGATTGCAGAACATTTATTGATTTCTATATTTGCATATCAACCAAGGAGTCGCCATAAATACGATTGTAGACCCGCCTCCAAAGGATGCGCCTCATGAGAGGACGTGTCTCCATAAGTGGAGACACGTCCGCTCATGGGACGTGTCCCTTGAGCGTGCGGGTTCTTGAAGAACCGTTTAGCATATGGTTAATGTCTAACACACATAAACCTTTACACTATGGCGGATAGGAGAATTTCGATTATATTAATTGCAAATAACAATATCTTTTATTAATACGAATTTATATATATATGCTCATAAATTCGATTTCCATTAATATGTGTATTGAGGATAATCTTTGATCACATATAAATAACGAAGATGCTTTCAGCATTCGTTACTTATATCTGACCGAAGCTATCATCCATTAACACTCCCTCTTAGCTAGGGAAGATATTTCAAATCAAATAAGTGGAGATATCACCTTCACAAGTGATATCGAAGATATGATATGTTTTCTTAATGTTGTCAAGTCACATGACATTCTTCATAACACATCTTCATTATGGTATGTGCACTGACATCAAGTCACATGATGTCTACCATAATTCATGGCATATCCACGGATATAAATATCCACCATGATTATCTCTTAAGGATCACAATGATCTTCAGATGATATCAAGTCCCATGATATCCATCAAAGTGTCCAAGAGATACTATCATGACATGTCCACAGATATCATGTCACATTGTTGGAAATAAGCCACACCCGGACTGACGATTGGCTGGCCACAAGGGGCCAGTAGCTAAATTGATAGAGCACTCCTGCTGCAAATGGAAATCTACAGATGTTTTACTAATCGGAGGATCGACATTCACAAGAAAAGGAATTTAATCTGAACATTCACATGGTATCAAAGCCACGTTTGGAAAGATTCGATTAAATTCTTGATCTTCGGGGTACATACAGACAAATTCATGAAAGAGGTTACCAGTGGAGAATTATCTATCAAGAGATTATCTGAGCTCTAAGAGTCGCAAATGAAGGAGTGTCGCTGCCGTATTATTTTAGCCTGTGGTCGGGAAAATTTGAGTGTCATCCTCATACGACATCCAACGGGGACGATGTCTTATCACTTATTATCGGGCAACGATCTGGTTGAGCCTCTGGCTCTGACCGTGCTCAAGGAGATACATTTGCAGATTCACAGTGTCGACGAAGAAACATTCAAGTCAATTCATGGTTTGGAGAATCAACTCATGCACCCTGACGAAGAGTCCACATCACCGATGACTGTGGTAAAATTAAGATGCAAGTCCATCCCGATGGAAATCAGGATCCATTTTTTTTATTTATTTTTTTGTCTATGTGATTGGCATCGGGAAGTGACATTGAATCATTCTTACGGACTGTTCCCAAGTCCGTTTTGGGACGGACATCCAACTCCGAGAATGTCATTTCACGTTTGGAGCGACTACCAGTGCCACTCGTGTTCCCAATGTGCGTTTGATACCGAGAATGTTCTAGGACGGCGACGGAGCCACCACATAATGTCTGAGCGGAATGTGGTCTCATGGACAATCATGGTGTCGGGATATGCACAAAGTGGGATGGTTGATGACGCACGCTAGCTGGTTGATGGCTTAGTGTGATCAGGTGTATTGCTATTGGGTCCAAATCATTTGAGTTGGATATTGACCTATTCAGAGATCTATATATAAGGAATTTGACTGGTCATATCAATTACTCTGCAAATTAGTGACATGGGTGTTGTTGCAGATCTCATGTGGTCAAACCAACTGGTGCTTTAAGTGTGAGCGGGTGTAAAGCCTGATCACATTACTTTCGTCGGTGTCCTGTCTGCATACAGTCGTACCGGCTTGGTAGATAAAGGCTGGCAGTATTTTGATTCTATGAGCCGAGATCTTTATAGACGACTCAAGTCTATGATTCACACAGGGGATGTTAGTATGAAGAATGAGTGTTTCGAGGTTGCTTAGATATAGAATGGGTTGTGTGATGTAAAATAAAAATTAAAGAAAAAAAAAGAAAGAACGAATTCTGAGTCAACTATCATTATTTGCTTCTGTCTTTGCCGTATATGATTCTGGCCGCCTTCACATCTGATTCTTTGGTGGAGTTCTCTATCTGGCTGTGTCAACTTCCTTGAGTCAGCACTTTGTGCACAGGAATCAAATCATGGAAAATGGTCTCTGGTCATCTGGGAACATTTGAGTTGATTTCAATAAAGTTCAAGCAAGACAAGCTTTAAACAAAGGCTGTATGGCAGTGTGAATAGGATTGAAAGTGATGTCACTAAGATAGTGGAGGGGCAGTACCTTGTAGTGTGATAAGAGCAGATGTGTTCATTCTGATAGTTGTTGTTATAATCAGAGAAGTTGCAATCAAAGCCAAGAGTTTGCATTGAGAGCAGCAGCGATCGACGCCACTGCAAAGGGCGGAGAGAGCAGATATTGTGATTGTTGATATCGATTCCTCATTTTTGCATACAAGATTCTAATTTTAATGAGATAAGTATTGCATGGTTGAATAATGTTCCTAAATTGTTATGTAGTTATTAAATCATGCTATTACATTGAGATAGTCAATCATGTATGCTTCTAGCAATGGT
This sequence comes from Sequoiadendron giganteum, assembly GCA_007115665.2. Taxonomy (NCBI): domain Eukaryota; kingdom Viridiplantae; phylum Streptophyta; class Pinopsida; order Cupressales; family Cupressaceae; genus Sequoiadendron; species Sequoiadendron giganteum. Next base: position 331,948,095 of record CM021102.1, read on the forward strand.
ATTTCTTGTTTGAGATAGTTGACTCTCATGAACTGTTAGTAATCTCTTCTTAATGCTTTTAGGTCGGATAAAGAAATGAAAGAGATTGCTTCCAAGAAGAGCTTGATGCATCCTGTAGGTTGAAAAATGGAGACACTGCTTGCAACCTTGAGATTGTGTGAATGGTTGAAGATATATTTTGCAAAGGAAACATTAACCTTCAGAGGGAGCTCTATGTCTTGCTGAGAACAAGTAAGGGTTGTAATGTTGCAAGGCCAAATGCTAAATCCTTGAAGTACCTCTTCAGAAATTGAGATCAGAATTGCTCATGTCAGTCAACTTGGATTCAACATTGGTAGCTCCTCAAACATATTCATAATAGAGTGATCTCGGATGAAGGTTGAAGAGAACAACCCTGAATCTCTACAAAGGTGTGAGTTAGAAACCATCTCTCTAAAGCAAGTATTGCTGATGATTTTGGATAAGGAGGTCAGAAGGCTGATGCAAGTACTTAGAGCTTCAGAGGGAGTAACATCATCACTCGTTGTAATGCATAATTCTCTAAGATAGAGAGATATGGGGTGAAAGCCCTTATTCATCTTTGAGACTGAGATGAGGCATCATGTTGAGAGACTCCAAGATGACAGGTCCCAGGATCTAACTTCAGAAGAGCCCCAAGCACCCGCAGTGTGGCTTAAAGGGGGGTGTTGGAAATAAGCCACACCCGAACTGACGATTGGCTGGCCACAAGGGGCCAGTAGCTAAATTGATAGAGCACTCCTGCTGCAAATGGAAATCTACAGATGTTTTACTAATCGAAGGATCCACATTCACAAGAAAAGGAATTTAATCTGCACATTCACACACATGATATCTATCATGATAGTTTATCATTGTAGAGTCGTCACTTTACAATGTCAAATACAAGTGTTCATTATCAGAAAGATCATCACCTTTCGATAATGCACACAGGGGGAGTAGGCCCATAAGGTCATGGAGTCACACACATGACAAAAGAGTTTACACATTAAACATCTTTATATATTAGTACAATTTATAAACAATTTGTATTTCAAACATAAATACCAAATTACATTTCAACCATACCAAGTTTCTTCCTGAAGTGCTCTACCTTGATTCGGGAGAGAGGTTTGGTGAGAATGTTTGCAGTTTGATCATTTGTACTGATATACTCCAACTGGATCACTTTCCTTTCCACCATATCTCTTACATAATGATAGGGGATCTCAATGTGCTTAGATCTATCATGAAAGATAGGATTCACAAAGAGTTTGATGCAACTTTGATTATCACAATGAATAATTGTAGGATTCAAGGGCTCACCAAAGAGTCCCACAAACAGTTTACGAAGCCAAACTGCTTCTCTTGCTCCCATTGAGGCTGCAATGTATTCAGCTTTTGTTGAGCTCTGTGCAATTGAAGACTGTTTTCTGCAAATCTAGGAGATCATAGCCGATCCTAAACTAAAGCAACATCTTGATGTGCTTTTCCGATCAGTTACACGTCCAGCCCAATCTGAATCAGAGTACCCATGTAGATCCAGTTGATCATTCTTGTAAAGAAGACCATATCCAATAGTGCCTTGAAGATATCTCAAAATATGTTTCACAGCCATTAAGTGAATTTCCTTAGGTTCACACATGAACTGGCTAAGAACATTTACTGCATAGTAAATATCAGGTCTGGTGCTAACCAAATACATCAAGGATCCAATCATTTGTCTGTAAAGGGTTGGATCTGCACACTTGGATTCTGTTGCTGCTTCTTTCAATTTGTGAAGGTTGGTTTCCATAGGTGTAGACATTGGTCTACAGTCCAACATTCCAAATCTCTTCAGAATATCAATAGTGTACTTTCCTTGGTTTAGTATAATGCCCTTTGATTTCTACCATACTTCTAAACCTAGGAAGTAGTGTAGAATGCCCAAGTCTTTCATGTCAAATTCAGAAATTAGATCCTGTTTCCCTTGAGCAATGAGGTGATCTTCTCCTGTTATCAGCAGGTCGTCAACATATAAAATAATTATTAGCATATCACCTTTGATTACCTTGAAGTAGAGATTGGAGTCAGCATCATTCTTGGAAAATCCTAATCCCAAGAGATAGCTGTCAATTCTTTCATACTAGACCCTGGGAGCCTGTTAAAGTCCATAGAGAGCTTTCTTCAACCTGCACACATGTGAGTTAGATTTATGTATCACAAAACCTTCAGGCTGTTCCAGATAGACTTCCTCTTCAATGGTTCCATTAGGAAGGCAGTTTTCACATCCATTTGATGGATCTTCCAGCCTTTAGCTGCTGCAATGGCTAATACTGCTCTCACTGATGTGTAACGGGCAACAGGTGCAAATGTTTCTTCATAATCAATGCCTTCCTTTTGAGAAAAGCCTCTAGCCACAAAATGTCCTTTATGTTTTTCTATATTGCCATCAGCAGCATGCTTGATTTTGAAGAGCCATTTAGAAGAGACAACAGATTTCTCTTTTGGTCTAGGCACTATGTCCCATACATCATTCTTTAGGATGGACTGATATTCCTCCGTCATTGCATCCTTCCAAGTTTGATGTCTGAAGGCTTCTGTAACACTGGCAGGTTCTGAGTTTATGATGTTGCTCATTAAAGCAACATAGCTAGAGAACTGTTTGGGTCTTTTACTCTCCCTGAACATTCCTTTGGGTGTTGTATGATCCTCGGCTTCCTTGATCATCTTTCTGGCCCAAAGTGGTCTCTTTCTGCCGTTGTCATTTGTATTCTCATCTGCATTAGAAGGAAGTTCATTTGCCATTTCCTCAGGATGCTCCCTCTGAATCTCAGGAGCAGGTTCCTCTTCAGGTACTCTAGGGGAATAGGTTTTTATCTCACTAGAACTTCTTGCCCTCTTGAATGCAATTTCTTCTTGAAAGATGACATCTCTGCTCAATTCGATTTGTTTCTGCCCGGGTATGAATATCCTGTAGGCTTTGGAGGTTTCACTATAACCCACAAAAACTCCCTTCTTTCCAGAAGGTTCTAGCTTGAATCTCTTCTCTTTGGGCACATGAATATAGACAGGACACCCAAAAATCCTAAAGTGACTAATGTCAGGTCTTATGCCGGTAAAGGCTTCTTCAAGAGTTTTGTTATCAAGATGAGAATGAGGGCATCTATTTTGGATATAGACAATAGTCCTAGAGGCTTCTACCCAGAAAGAAGTTTCAATGTTTTGGTCCAGTAACATTGCCTTAGCAGCTTCTACAATGGTTTTGTTTTTCCTTTCAGCAACCCCATTCTGTTGAGGGTTGTAGGCAACTGTGAACTCCCTCTTAATTCCAACACTTATGCAAAATTCTTTAAGGATCTTAGAGGTGTATTCTTTCCCATTGTCTGTCCTTAAGGTTTTTATTTTCTTCCCAGAGAAGTTTTCAAAGAGGGCTTTAAACTCTTTGAACCTTTTGAGGATTTCTATTGACTCTTTACATTTAAGGAAATAGATCAAGGTTTTCCTAGAGAAGTCATTTACAAATATGACATAGTATAGAAATCCTGCTTTAGAGGGTACAGACATGGGTCCACATAAGTCTGAGTGAACCAATTCTAACACATTTAGGGTTTTGCTCACACTATTGGGAAGGGACCCCTTTGTATTCTTTCCTAAGGCACAACCTTTGCAAGTTCCTTCATGAGATGGTTTCAACTTAGGTAAGCCTGTTACAAGTTTTTCCACAACAGGTAGAACACGGAAATGAAGGTGTCCTAATCTTCTATGCCAAATCTCATTTGAATCAAAGGTGTCAAGAGTAAGGTCTTGTTTAACTTCAGTGCATAGTTTGTAGAGGTACCCTTGTCTTATACCTATGGTTTGGGCTTTCTTGATTGTTGAGTTCTTAGGCCATACTAGAACTTTCCCATCCATAAAGGTAACTCTATATCCATTGTCTTCAAGGGCAGAGATGGATATTAGGTTCCTCTTAATTCCAGGTACAAACAAAACTACAGTGAGTTGAAGAGAAAGGCTAGATTTCAGTTTGATGGAGCAAGTTCCAACCCCTTTTACAAGGTGTGCAGAATCATCCCCAATGGTTACTTCTTCATCAGACTTTTCAGTCATAGTGTCCAGGTGTTCTCTGAATCCTGTGATGTGTCTAGAAGAGCCACTATCAATTACCCAGTTGTGGGTGTTGTCAGATGTTTGGCTAGATAAGGCTGAATAGAACACAAAGTTTTCAGGTTCATGATCTGAATTTGTCTTTCCTACTTTGGCAAATGATGCTTGTTGCTTTGATCTGTCAGGGCACTTCATTGCATAGTGACCATATTGATCGCATCTAAAGCATTGTACTTGAGAGATAGCTTTCTTCTTAGAAGATCCCTTTCCATTGGGATTTCTCTTTCTTTTAAAAGATCCTCTCTTGTAGGAGTTTTTCTTGTTCCTTTTATTAGTTGTTGTGTTGAGTACATGAATGTCTTCATCCATGTTTTTCTGTTTATTTTCCTTAGTGGAGAGTCTTGTTTCCTCTTGAAGACAATCAGTTCTCAGTCTATCAAACTTGGGGAGTTTAGATCTTGCACTTATTCCCTTGAACAAATGACTCCCATGAGTTGGGTAGGCCTCCTAGTGCAATTAGGGTTAACTCTTTGCTATCAATCTGATATCCAATTGTGGATAACTGATCCCTTAGTTCAGTGATCCTCATGAAGTATGCATTAATTGACTCTCCTTTGTTTATTTGAGCATTGTTGATTTGCCTCTTTAATGCAAGAGTCCTACTGGTATTGTTGATCTCATAGGTGCTCTCAAGGGATTTGAACATATGATATGCAGTTTCATGTTTTCCTAAGATAGGCACTATATGATCCTTAACTGCATCTACTAGGATTTTCATGGCTCTTTCATTGTTTTCAGTCCATTGAGTTTTCTCAGGTTCAGCCTCTGGTTCCTTTTCATTTTCTCTCACAAGTGAGTCTAGTTTATTCTCTTTTAGGATCATCATGATTCTAAATTTCCATGATGTAAAGTTGTCTGCTCCTGCAAGACGATCTTCAAATCTGATCACACTTGGCATTATGAAGAAAATACGAATTTCTGGAGCAATCTGATATTTAGATTTGATTTGGATTCACACAACGTGGCTCTGATACCATGTAAATGTAATCAAATCTTTATCAAAGTGGATCCTAAAATCTAAGGTTAAAAACTAAAGTCTGAAATTCTATGTGAGAATTCTAAGTAAACACGATTTCTAGATTTCTTCTTAAACTCGAATGTGCTGATTGCAGAACATTTATTGATTTCTATATTTTCATATCAACCAAGGAGTCGCCATAAATACGATTGTAGACCCGCCTCCAATGGATGTGCCTCATGAGAGGACGTGTCTCCATAAGTGGAGACACGTCCGCTCATGGGACGTGTCCCTTAGAGCGTGCGGGTTCTTGAAGAACCGTTCAGCATATGGTTAATGTCTAACACACATAAACCTTTACACTATGGCGGATAGGAGAATTTCGATTATATTAAATGCAAATAACAATATCTTTTATTAATACGAATTTATATATATATGCTCATAAATTCGATTTCCATTAATATGTGTATTGAGGATAATCTTTGATCACATATAAATAACGAAGATGCTTTCAGCATTCGTTACTTATATCTGACCGAAGCTATCATCCATTAACAGGGTTTTAGTGCAAGTTGATTTTGATTGACATGATAACTTGTTAATTTCATATGGTTGACCAACAAGTGAAGAATCAACTTCGCTATTGTTTGAATACGAATCAAATTTGATAGATTTTGAATCTTATAGTACATGAAAATTTACAAAACCTAAATACCCTAGACCAATACGATGTTTGTTGCATTCTATTATCTCCTAGACCGACACAACATGTGAAGATTCAACCATAGTTGCAAAATTCATTAGGCAATTGCAAAACTTGTGAGTACTCATGGTCCAACAAGCCCAACAAGTTACTAACCATATAGCTCATTGATGAGTTTTTCAAAAACTAATGCTGATTTTACTAGAAAAAACATGTGACTAACCTATAAAACTTGCCAATTTTTTGAACAAAGCTTTGCGAAATCACTATAATTCATTTTTCACTTGTGTTGGCGTTTCAATTCGCACCTCTGGAATGTGGATTAGAAATAGACAGCTATGCACAGATAAACTGCTCTTCAAATTAGGAGGGGAAGCTTCCTCTTCGTTGATGATGCTTGAACGAAAGAATACTAAACTATTACTAATCTTTTTGTTCTTGGCTAAGAGCACAAGGTTATAAGCTTTTTTGCATTGAAGTTGAGGTTTTCTCTTTTAAGTTTTAAGAACTTCAACTACAACTAAGCCTAAATTAATGATGCTTCTGACAACTCAAGTAAACTTAGAACTCGAGAATCAAAAGTAAACAAGGAATGTTTTAAACACAAAAACTTAAATAAACTCACTTCCAGAACACACCCAAAGACTCATTGTACTTTAAGATGTAAGTTGAAATAAAGATTATGTAAGCAAAACGCATAAGACAAAATTTGAGACAGTAGATTAAGGCAAAATAGGCATATGACATTTCCTTCCTCAAATTTCCAACAACAGTTACACTTATGGGACAGCAGATTTGTAGCAATGACAGGTTTACAGTTTAGCGATCAAACCAGATTACACTTGACACATATTGAACATTAACTGAACAATAATTTGCAACGAAATAGGCTTGCAAACTTGCTCTTATACAAAGTGAACAGACACTGAATAACAAAGTTGCAGGCAAAAGTAGGCTCAACAATTTGTTATCACAATAATAGTTAAAGAAATATGGGCAAGGCTACCCTTATTTATACACAAACAAGGAGTAGGGAACCCCAAAATGTCTTTGCTTTTTCAACAAGAGTTGCCAACTCACAAGCTTTATTTCTAAAACTAAAACATGACAGCTGACTAACAATCTACTGAAAACAAAAAGCAAGGAAAGTTCCAACTATTACAATTTGATTTTTCCTCTTTCTCAAAGAATAGATAAGCGTGAGACAAGAATAGCAAGAAAACTTGGAAAAAGCATTGAGTTAACTACTGCTTTAATTCTATCTTTGGAAATCTTCGCTATCTAAAAAGATGACTCACTCTCCGCCAAAAAGCAGATTTGTTCCTAATTTCAATTGGAGAATACTGCATTTTTTAAAAACTCAAGTTTTGACTGTGAACACGCATATGTTCAGAAAACTTTTGTGCAAACTACTGAAAACAAGTTGCCGATTTTTCTTTAGAAAAAACGATCTCTCGGAAAAAGATGAGGTCTAGGTTTTGTAGAGAATCATGTTTTGGATAGACCCAGTTGATCAGATTGCAAAAAAGTTGAGGGTTTCCCGAAAAAGTGCGAAAAAAGCAGACTCTTGAAAATATAAAAATTTCCAATCTTCAAGAGGAGTAAAAAGCAAGCGGACCCAAATCGATGGAAATTGAAAAAGATGACCACCTTTTTTTGAAATGTGATACCCTATAAATTTAAAGCATGAAAAAGCGTGCCTCTGTGCTTCCAAATCTCGAAAACACGAAGAACACTAAAAAAGCACCACGTTTTGGCCTCCAAATCTTGATGTGAAGAAAATTTTATGTTTCCTCCTCTAGATGTGAACTTGCAAAATATATGAATAATGAATACCAAAAGCCTTCTTGAATAGAGTCTTAGGGTGAAAAAACACTTTCTTCTCCAAGCTTTAAAACTTTGAAGTCAATCCGGAAACAAAAACATTGAATGTAGACATTGTTTCAAATGACGAATGACAAAAACTGAAAAATGGCTAAGGCATGATGTCTTGGGAGTGATGACTAGACAAGGGCGCCTAAGCTCTCTAGTGTTAGACATTTTTCAAGATTTTCAATTTTTTGCTTGTTTCTGTTCCCGACGGGACCTGCCTCCGACTTCGATGGGTTGGGAATCTGACACTACCAACTTATAGAATTTGTTTGACCATGGCAAGTTCATGTTTGACCATTGTTAATGTGATCTCCAACTTCATAGTGGCATCCGAAGTCATTTGACCATGATTGTACATGCTTAAAGCTGTTGTTGGAGGCCGAAATGAAGGAAAGCATGTCAGAGATTGAAAAATTTCTAAGTGTTGAAACCTCGGGTGCCCTTGGCTAGCTGGGGCGCCCAAGAATCCCAAAAGCCATTTTTTTGTGATTTTCAATATTTTGCTTTCTCCATTCCGCATGAAGCTAACGACCCCTTTGATCTTTGTTTTCGAGTAGTCGGAGAATAACAAGGTTTGAAAGTCAATCATCTTGGCAAGCCTGTTCATATCTAAGTTGAATGATACTATCTGCCAGCCTTTATTACTGCATCTGGCAATCTTTCGAAAGTCAAAACAAGGTAGATGAAGAAGATTTGAACCTTTTCCTAAAAACATGAAAAACATTCTAAGGCATGGAAAGTTGGGTGCCCCTCTTGGCCAGGGGTGCCTAGATTCTCCAAACTTAGCCAAAAATTTGATATCTTCAACTTTCTTTTGACCTTCTTCGTTTCTCGTGCTTCATTCTCTATTCGATCTACAATTGCCAATGTCTGATGGATCCTTTGGTCTGGCTAAGATATTCATTGGAAAGCCTGAAGAATTTTGTAAAGAATGACTAGTTTTGCAAACTCTAAAAGTTGCCTTAGACTACTTAAAACCCTAGGCGCCCTTGGCTGACTGAGGCGCCCATGTGTGCCAAACATAATTTTTTTTATGATTTTCATAATTTTCACTTTGTTCTTTCAATACAATCCCTTTGTTCAATCTAAGATTCTGGCCGTTTGACTGATCTAGTGAACCTGCTAATGGATTCGTTGTGAAGCCTAAAGAAATCTGAGAAGGATCCCAAAATGGAAAACCCTAACAACTGCTTTTGGTCCCTTAAAATGTTGGGCGCCCCTGGCTAGCTAGGGCGCCTTTCTTCTCCAGAGTTAGTTTTTATTCTTTTTTTCAACCTTTTACTTTGCTCTTCGTCTTTGCTCTGCATTTGCTAGCTGCTCGTGCATCAAATGTTGGGAATTGAAAATATTCTAAGGAAAAGAAACCTAGGCACCTTCCTTGAATTAAGGCGCCTGGACTCTCTAGACTTAGTTTTATTTTCATAATTTTCAAGATTTTCAGATTCCCCTCCTTCGATCTTCGTTCCTCGAGCATCTTTTGTCGTTTGTTGTCATTTGTGCAACATTGAGACCTTGATTCTGACTCCTAGCAGTTGGCCATCCTCCATTGATGACATTGTAGTTCTTGTTTTAGCTTCTGAAAAAGCAGAATAGACCCACCAAAGAAAAACTGATATTTTGATGATTCTGACTGGACCAGCCTGATTGGGAAGTATTTTAAACCAATCAAAATCAATTTGAGCCCTAAAAACAGAAATTCTATTTTTAGAAAATTTTGCCAGTGTCCATTTGAGAAGAAACCCAAAAAACCCTGTCAAAAGTCTATTTTTAGAAACTTTCCTAAAAAGTAGGGCCGAAAAATTGAGATCATGTTTTGTAGACAATTTCGTTTTGAAGAGATCCAGATCGTCAGATTTTGAAAAATCAGAGTTTTTAACCAACATGCATGACATGCAAATTTCTATTTTTTTTTAATCTTTCGACAACTTCTATAAGACTTTTACCACTGTTTCAAAATGCCTTAATGAAGCAAAAAAAATTATTTTAGGCATTAAAATTGGTTCTGTTTGGGGACCATGTCAAATACTTACAGCATAGTTGAACCAAGAATCTCTGAACTTTTAAGCATAGACCAGTGTCTTATCAATTGGGCATCAGAGTCAGGACCATTTCCTAATCACCTATCACAAGACTTTCCCCTAAATCACCCAAGACAGAACTTCCTAAGTCACCTAAAAGTTGGAACTCCCCTAAAATCACCTAAAACAAGACCGCCTAATCACCTAGAACACGACAAAACTTCACGAAAAGGGGAAAAGCATCACGACATAACTAACACATGATGGAAAGGGGAAACACATCACGAAAATAGAAAGGAAAATTACTCCATTCTCGAAGGGATGAAGTGCTTCGTATATTGACCGTTGTATGGCAACAGGAATGGATTACAATGATGTCGCTTCCACTTGAAGGGCTTCACTTCTCTTCTAATGGGTATTGCAGGAGACAATTCCTCTGGGATGAAGATTATCAAATCTTCATACGAGGCAAAGGCACCTTGGCAAAAGTCAGAATATGGCGTAAAGAGGGAAGTAGATACCACCAAGGCATCAGTTTTGTTGTTGTTCATCCTCGGGATGTCTCTGATGTCGAACACTTCAAACCAATCAATTGCATTCCAAACTTGGTTTCTATAATGTCGTAGGTGATCCTTTCTTACCTGGAAATCTCCTTTGATTGGCTCATCGATCAGCTCTAGATCCCCTTTAACACATAAGAGTTTGATTCGCATGTGTTAGACATTTTTTGAGGCCTAACAAAAGCACCTCTTTTTTAGCTTTAGTGAATTCCAATTGCAAGCAATATGCAAATGGGTACAATTGTCTTGTAGGGGAGATGATTATTTCCCCTGCTCCTGAACCTGCAGTTGAACAACCCCCATTGAGCTGCATTGTCCATAACTTTGTATCCTCTGTCAATCTCTTTTTCAAGACAAGCAATGTTCTAGTCTTCAGTTTCTATCTCTGATAGCAGCACTTGAAAGTGTAGCAAGAGTACCACCTAAAACTTTTTTAAATTCCTCTTGCTCTATCTCTACAACTCAAAGTTCTTGATCCTCTACTTTCAATTCTTTCTTTGAAACTGCTTCAATGTAGTGTACCTATCCTCTACCAAGGCATCAAGGGCCTGACTCCCATGGCTCCTTGCAAGAGAGGTGTAACTTTTTCCTTTTAAGTTCATTCTTTGATTTGGCTTGCTTACTTTCTATGGTCTCTCGCTTTGATGTGACACTTCCTTCTAAAATATTTCTTTTGTGGTGCTAGAGGTGGTGCCTTGTGCTGAAATTTGATCTTAGAAATCAAAGTCCCCAAGGTTAGAGCTTTCCTAATGGCCTTCAATAATGATGGTGGATCAAATGCCTTAACGCAACCTTTAAGAGGTTTAGTAAAAGCCTCCATGAAAAGGATTGTGAGTCTCCTCTCTAAAACATTTGGAACCATAATTAACAATTTTTGAAATTCTTCTACATAGCTGTCCACAGTACCACTTTGTCTAAGTTGAGTCAATTCTCTAAAGTAAATCTTTGAATTCTTCCTGTCAAAATTGTCGATCAATCTTTGGTTGATCTCATCATAGCACCACTCATGTGCTATGCCATCCAAATGTAGTGTAGCAAATTTGATAGCTTCCTCCTCATACATAGGGTTTAGTGAAAAATAGGTGTCTAGCTTTTGGATCCAAACACAAGTAGTACTATTTGAGCGATGAAAAGTGGGTTTGGTTAGCTTACCCAATCTATTTTTTAGATCTTTATGAGGTCAATGTGTATTTGTCCTTCTTTCCTTTTTATTTCCATGCTTTAGCTTTAAGCTATGGAAATCATTGAGTGATGTTTGGGCATGAAATATTGGTCCAGAAGCTCTATACTCTGCAAAATAAGCTGCAAAATCTTCCTCATGATTTGGCTCTTCTTCATGTGGATCTTCTTCTCTTTGTGGAAACTTGGGTTTGAAGGGTCTAGATGTGGAACTAACAATGGCTCTTTGATTTTCTATAGCTCTCCCTTCACCTCTAGGGGATGGTGTTGCCTTTGTAGCATTCAGGTTTTGTATTGTTTGAAGTAACTGTGCCAATAAGATTTGTCATTTGTTGTTGGCCTTAGCTCATGCTAACAATAACATTATACTGCGTATTTGCCTTCTTATTGTTTATTAAAATCTTTTGCCTCTTTCTCCCATTTTTTCTTTTATTTCTTTGATCTCTGGATCCCTTACTTTCATTCTCTTATAGACTCTATATTCTTTTTCGCTGGGCTGTATAAAAACTTGTTAGATTTAACCCTTCTAACTAGCAAGGTCAATGCTCTGATACCATTGTAATGTCCACAAATAGGATTTTATGGAACATACAATTTTTCTTGTAATGATTTATGAAACAAAATGCAAACTGAAACAACAAACTAAATATTTATTGCTGGGCTGTATGAAAACTTGTTAGATCTAACTCTGCAAACTAGCAAGATCAATGCTCTGATACCACTGTAATGTCCACAAATAGGATTTTATGGAACATATAATTTTTCTTTTTAATGATTTATGAAACAAAATGCAAATTGAAACAACAAACTAAAAATGAAAACTATGCTGACCACTACTTATCAAACCCTCAAAATGCTGTTATGAAACTTCGCATACATCATAAATGGTAGTTTTGAATTGTAAATACCAATTTCACTTGATATTTGATTGATTATTTATGACAATAAATTTGAAACCTTAGGATGCCAAATACTCATCTGAGTTGGAATGGCAACAAGAAGCCTTTGGAAAACTCTTTTCTTTTTTTCAAATTACAGCCCACTAGGATCAATTACAACAACTTCTGGTAATGATACTGGAAACATAAAATCAGAATTACAAATAATGATGATGCACTCACAAAAAATTCCAATATAGTTGTATGGATAGCTGATCCAACTGAAATGATGCAAATCATACTTCAAGAACCTTTGAAATCAGTCATAAATGGCACTGTTCTGATCTGAAAACCCTCAAAATTGATGTTGCAAGACGTGTATGGCATTGTGGCAGGATGGTACGATGGCGGCCGCAACTAGGTGCAGGACAGCTGCACTAGTTAAAATCTTAGAATTTATGATGTTTTGTGATTGGAAACATGCTGACAGGCATTGGAAAATTGATGGAAACCTTCCAATATGCGGCACTCAACATAAACCTTGATAAATCAGCAATTAGATTGACAAATAATTTTGAAAATCAGCATTACCTCACAAACATCACATTTACTTGCAAATCTAATCACCCCAATATTGATATTTTTAATGAAATCACCAAAATCAGCATGCATGCAATTCTTGGATGGACTTGCCAATAATGGAGACGATTTTTATCCCCAAATTAGAGAGTAGAAATCTAGGAGGGTTTTTGTCCTTGGTTTAGAAATTGGACGCAATGCTCAAATTCTTGAAAATGTTGATTTGCAAAATGATGATCAAATGAATCCAAGTGCCTCCCTAATGTAGCATTCCAAAATGGGCCCATAGGTCCAATTTTCTCGAGTATTCGAAATACTTTTAATTTTATTTTTCTTTAAGAACTGAAAATTACTTTTTAATTTTAGTATTAGTGTTTAAAACACTTTATATTTTAATAATAAAAGTTGCCCCTTAACTTAAAAATTAAGAGGCCCAACTAAAATAATGTTATAAATCATCCCTTGCTTATAGCCTTTTGTCTATAGGAAATGGGAATAAGCCAGAGGTCTTCTCCATGTCTCTAATTCTGAAAAGGGGGCATGACAAAATGAAGATGGTGCAAGAGCAAACCTCAGTAGATAATTTGGTAAAGGTTCTAGCCAAGAAGATAGGCATATAGGAATGAGAAGGTATGACAAGCGGGAAGTTCTTAAAAGAGCTGTTCAAAGCAAAATAATCAGTTTTGTTTAAACTAAAAACTAAATTGGAAATAAGAAGTTATAGGTGAGAAATTAATGTGGAAAAATTGGATTCTTGAATTAAGTAATTAAAAGTTTTGTATTAGTACACACAAAGTTAATGAGGCACAAAGAATTAACTTTGCACACCTCAAAATGAAAGGACATGCATAGAGAAAAATTATGTTGAGAAAATTATATAATTATTTGTGAAAAGAGGAAAAGAAAACAATTTTAGGCACTTGGGATGAATTCAAGTAATCAATCCAAAATAATTTCTATCTCATAAGACACAAGTATGATCAAATAATTAAGTGGACATTTTTTAAACCCAAAGATGGAGCTAGAATGTGTAGGATAACACCATGGAGTTCCAAAGACAAGTCACTTTAGTTAGCATGGACTTAAAAGAAGATGATATGTTGATCAAGTACCTTGGAGGGCTCAACTCCCACATTAGGAGTGTAATCACTACCAACCCCCAAGACTTGGACAAACATGTGTCCAAGCTTACTATGTGGAAAGCGAAGAAAAATACCACCCTCTATGAAGGAGGAAGTTGGGGGGATCTTCTCCTCACTCAAAGTCTCACTAAGTGTTTGTGGGACCAAAAGCCTCTCTAATAAGGCAAGTATGATCTACATGGATCATGACATTATAACAAAAAGAAAAAATGTTTATATATATATATATAATTTTGTGAAGAATAAAATGGAGTAGGAACCTTGACAAAAGACAAAACAATGTCTAGGACATAATCACAACATCAATTGTGTACCTTGATTGTACAATCATGAAATTTGGACTGTGAACTTAATGGACATCAAATCACCATCCAATACATGTTGGAAACTTCTAGGGCTAGGAGAGTTGTTTGCATAGATCTATAAGAAAGGTAAAAACTAGCATTTGAAAGATATTAATTAAAGGAAGAGAGAATTCAACTATTCATAGTGCAATAGAAGAGCTAAGACAATTGAAACCACCATTAAAGGAGCAAGGGGTGGCTTGCATCTCAGCAATTTCTTGCTCTTGGTAAATTGTTACATTTAACATAGGTGGTATGCTATTTGCCACTACCAAATAACCTATGCAGTTAGTTCTTCCCTTGAAAATCTTGGATCCAGGTCTAGGACAAACTTGATTCAAGTTCTAGGTTGATGTAGGTGGCAGTTCTTGTATAGGTTTTATTTTGATTGTGGGTTTGTTCTAGACAAACTTAGACAAATCCATCAAGAATCTAGACAAATCTATTGAGAACTTATGCAAATAGTTTTTTGTAATTGTTTTTTGTTTTTTACTATTTTATGACTTCGAAGGTGGCTTAGAAAGACAAAATTGGGTTTGTGTGTACCCTTTCTTCTATATATTAGTGTTAGCATGCCCAATACACTTTTTATTATGCATAAGGATGAAATCACACTTTAAATTTGTTGTTGCTTATTTTTTTCCAGTTGTGAAACATGAACTAAGAAATATAATGATTACAATTATATTGTTGGTACGAAAATCATTTGAGTGTGGATACTTAAACTTTACTTTAATTAAGAAATAGAGAACATGTGTGCTTAACCGTAATAGCAAAGATTGTCGTTAAAGTTATTGATATGTATTGTTGATTAATTTTTAAAATTAATAATTAATATTAACTGTATTTATAATTTTATTATTATATTATATATAATCTTCATTAATATTGTGTAAGGCTCATAAATATTCTTATACATAAAAAATACTAGGAAATATGTATATAGCCTCTAATATTCCTGTTGTTACTTTTATGCTACAAATATGTATATATTTATGATTTTTATCTGTTTTTTTTTATATATGAACCCAAAGCAAACCTAACCCCATTTTTTTTTGCCAAACCTGTGAACTTGAACGAGCTACTTCGGAAAATAAATTCGTGAGTTCATGTGTGAGATTCACTTTATTGTGGCATGTCTCTTTATAATTTGATCAACAATCCTTCTAACACTATCATTTGAATTTGCAAGTAGCACAATATGTTAGGATAAATTTGAATTCTTGAATTCTAGTAATTTAGAGATTTTATGTATCACTTTGAAAGCTTTGGGATTCCAAACTCTATAGCTAACTAGAAGCTAGACCAAATTGTACACCAAATATACCACCTAAGAAAATTCTCTATAATGCACTTCTAGCATATTGCCCACAAATACAAGTTGGTGGATACATTGGGTAACATTATCTTTTACTTGGATAGGGAGCATATTGGCATCATTGTTTGGCCTAATATGAATTCTCTTGTGATGTCCCCATCTCAAGCTTAGTCATCTAGTAGATAGTTAGCCTATTTTTCAAGTTCCCATAGGCTAATTGGTAAGGAAAATGGGGACTCCAAAGTCCTTGGAAAGCATAGGTTCAATGTTTCAAGGTTGCTATTCGTGGCAATGAGTTTAGTTGACAGTATGGATCTTCATGACACTTTCAAAAGTGATTTCTAACTTTTGGTGTGTTCTCCAAATTTCTTGGAGAAGTAGTATATTTTTAGTAAGTTACCCAATGAGTTTTGATCATCATTCCAATTCTTCAGAATTATGATGGTATGGTCAGAGTTTGATTTCGATGTTGTTTCAGCGCTTTCCACAACTTGGGTGAAATAATTTCAATATTTACTTAAGTTCTTAATGTTAAATTATTAAAGTGAATATCTTAAGTGTAATATCTTTTTTAACCATATAAAGTGAGCTCAAAAGTGGACACCTAGAGGAGACTTTTGTGTTGATGTTCAGCTGCGGGCTCCATACTTCCAGGCAGTGATATTATTAAATCCATATAGCCGTTGGCTATGCATTTAAATAGAAACGATTTATTGGCAATGTAATTTATATATCTCCTCTTGATGTCAACTAAGTGAAGAGGTGCTTCACTTGTATAATAAATAATATTTTAATGAGCTGACCTCATCTTATTCACCGCCTTTAATTGAGACACAACTCTTCATATGTGGCCGACTTCATTTCATGAAAGTACGCGATCTTCCCTTCATCTTGTATATATTAGAGATATGAGTTGTTCATTGGAGGATATTCATTTCATTTTGTTTCTAGTGTGTGAAGTGCAAATTTATCAAAGAGCAGAGCAAGTTATTCTTCAAGGGATCGAGTGTTTCATCTTCTAGGAGTTTGATACTACATTGCATTGCACCAAGTGGTGTTAATATTCGGGCCTTGTATTTGGCCTCATTGTAAAAGCAAGTTGGCTTCATATTTCAATATATAAGAGATATATTGTTGCTGGGTTTTTTCTCCCTCAAGTTGGAGGGTTTTCCCAAGGTATCTTGCTATGTTATTGTGTTCATTTTATCATTTCTGTTTCTTGCAAATCTGATCTTAAAAAATTAACATGGTATCAAAGTGGGTCTAGAAGAGATTTGTTCAAATTTGTTTAAGCATTCTAAAGTAGAGTGTGAGAGATAAGGCAATGTGTAGAAGGTAATCACTCCTTTTCACAATCATATACGCTAAGCAAAGTATGGGAAATGAGAGATGGTCTGAATTTTCTATAGGAGAAGCAAATCAAATGGTTGGTTCGAAAGAAGAAGCAATGGTGATTTAAAATCCTCTTGGAGCTTGACGCAATATTTGGAAGACTTAAACATACTGAGATTCTTAATAAGTCTGATTGGAGATGTTGCTTGGTCATCAAATATCATCCATGAATTTCGTCCTCTTTGTCACTGGAGGCAAATACATGTCATGTCATGGTTATTGAACCAAGACACCTGGGCGCATCACATTTGAGAATCAATTATTGTAGGTGATCTTTTTGTTGGAGTTTATCACAGCAGCTTCAAGTCGGGAATGGTGGTATCATAAAGGCGAACGGATGGGGTTGTGTCAGGAGTGTCATCCCTTAGTGGAAATTGAAACTCTTTTCCTTGGCCGCCATGGGAGTCGGATCTTGGAGGTTATTCGAAGAATTTAAAAGGGGGCGATATTATATGAATAAGTTCAACCATATGAAGTCACCTTCAGAATTTATTTGTGAAGAAGTGTCGTGCTTGCTAAGACTGCCGCCACATATCTGGATTTTTTTTTTTCGATTCTTTGGAAGCTCAAATGAGTCAAAGGGAGATTTTCGAGAGGAAAGAATTGTTTCCTTAAAGACTTTCGGGAGCATTTATTGTCATTACCAAGTCTAGAGATTATCGGGCTCATGATTGCAGTGAGAGCTATGAAGTCGACATAGTGCAGAGGCTTCATTGTCGACATCAAAGACTTAGATTGAAGATACGCAATTTCGGGCCTACGGACTCTGAGTCTACATCGGCTTCCCTTGTTCGTGTATTTGATGCTTGCGAAGGAGATACTCATTGAGATTTAGAAGAGCTCCTATATCGAGCATGTCATTTGATACCAATTCATGCAATCTGGAGATTTCACAATACTGTGTAAGGAAGAAACAAAATTAACAAAGAAGTTGTTAATTGCCTTCCGAGAAGATTGGGCAAGCATTCACACATGCAGCGTGAATCTTATATTGCTTTATTTTGAGAAGAGGCGTGTTGGAAGTCTATGAAGGCGTGATTATATCAAAGCAGCAAGCATTGGAGCCTAGAAGTCATTGGCATGGGAGTCATAATGTATTTTGTACTGGCAAAATGACATTTGATGTGCTGAGTCTGAAGACGTCTGAGGGAGGCCTCTCTATATATTCAAATAGTCACAAGATTTTATTGAAACGTCTTGGAGCTATAGGTGTTTGCGTCAAGCAAATATAGGGTACATCATCGGGCGATGATGATGATTGTCAAGAAGAGAAAAATTGCTGCAACAAAATCAATAAAGAGATAAGTTTTTTTTGTTGTTTGTACCTTTGAAATCAATTTTGTCTAGGCTGAAACTCACTCTGCCGAATTGTGCAGATCTGACATTGATCATTTGATTGTGTGGTTAGTATAGGTCGTGGGCTCTTTTTTTAAATTTTTTTATTGTTTCTTTTTTATTATATTGGTGATTGCTGGTATAAAATCCCTGGACACCATTCACTCATTGCAAGTTGTTTCATGCTAGTTGTGAAAATTTATGAGTGTGACTAAGAGATGAAAGGAGAACTGCAATTTCGATTGTAATTGATTGGTCACATCGATACCATTCTCTATGTGCATGGACTGTGATGGTGCCTTGAGAGGCCTGGTTCTATATTGAATATGCTGACCACATACTGTGTCTGGGAAATCTGAGTTGAGAAGATTGTCTTTTGTTGTGCTGAGATTAGCACTCCCAAGAGCAGTAAAGACGAAAAAAAAGATATATCAGAATCATCAAAGATCAGTAGTGTTATCTCTTTAATTATTCTATCTAATGATATTTTCTACATGCTTCATTTTTAGTTTGATTTTCATGAATTGTTACTAATCTCTTTAAAATGCAGGTTGGATCAAGAAGCAAATAAATGATGAATTAATTATTTGAGATTACTTAAGGAATTCAAGGAAGAGCTTGATGCATCCAATGAGGAAGTGACTCAGGTTGAAGAATAGAGACACAGCTTGCTGCCATAAAGTTGAGTTGGTGACACATAACTATAAGACATCTCTCGAAGAGGAAGAACCTATACAGGTTGTCTTTACGATCAGTTCTTTGAAGAGGAGGAATTAACATTCAGAGGGAGTTTGGTGATTCACTAAGAAGAAGTGAAGGATGCAGCGTTGCAAGGCCAAGTGCTAAATCCTTGAAAGACCTCTTTAGCAGTTGAGATCATAATTGCTCAAGACAGTCAATCTGGATTTAACCTTTTCAGAGTAGAGTAATCTGGGATGAGGTCGAAGAGGACAGCCTTGAACTCTCTACAGAGGTGTGCGTTGGAAACCATTTCTCTAAAGCAAGTGTTGCGGGCAATCTTGGATGAGGAGGTCAGAAGGTTGATGCAAGTACTTGGAGCTTCAGAGGGAGTCAGATCATCATGAAGATCTGTTGTAATGCATATTTCTTTGTGACGAAGAAGTATGAGGTGAAAGCCCTTGTTAGTGTATATTTCTCTATGATAGAGAAGTATGAGGTGAAAGCCCTTGTTAATGCATTTCTCTCTAAGACGGAGAAATTTGAGGTGTAAGCCCTTGTTAATGCATCTTTCTTTGTGAGAGAAATTTGAGGTGAAAGCCCTTGGTTCCACCCTCTGGAAGTAGCCATGGTCGATGTCATGTTGAGAGACTCCATGACAACATCACGTTGAGAGACTCTATGATGATTTCCTTGTACTTGTGTTTATTCACCCTCTGGGAGTAGCCATGGTCGATGTCATGTTGAGAGACTCCATGACAACATCACGTTGAGAGACTCTATGATGATTTCCTTGTACTTGTGTTTATTCACCCTCTGGGAGTAGCCATGGTGGACGTCGTGATGAGATGACGGCATCACATTGAGTGACTCCATGATGGGCACTTGTGCACATGTTCTTTCCATACATGGGAGTAGCCATGATGGACGATATCACGTTGAGTGACTCCGTGATGAGCTCTTTCCACATATGGGTGTAGCCATTGTGGATGTTATGTTGAGAGACTCCATAACATTGGATAACTGGAAGTATTCCTCCCTAGCTGAGAGGGAGTGTTGATGTTCAGTTGCGGGCTCCATACTTCTAGGCAGCGATATTATTAAATCCATATAGCCATTGGCTATGCATTTAAATAGAAACAATTTATTGGCAATGTAATTTATATGTCTCCTTTTGATGTCAACTAAGTGAAGAGGTGCTTCACTTGTATAATAAATAATATTTTAATGAGGTCAACCTCATCTTATTCGCCACCTTTAATTGAGACACAACTCTTCATATGTGGCTGACTTCATTTCATGAAAGGACGCGATCTTCCCTTCATCTTGTAAATATTAGAGATATGAGTTGTTCATTGGATATATTCATTTCATTTTGTTTCTAGTGTGTGAAGTGTGAATTTATCAAAGAGCAGAGCAAGTTGTTCTTCAACGGGTTGAGTGTTTCATCTTCTAGGAGTTCGATATTACATTGCATTGCACCAAGTGTGGTGTTAATATTCGGGCCTTGTATTTGGCCTCATTGTAAAAGCAAGTTGGCTTCATATTTCAATATATAAGAGATATATTGTTGCTGGGTTTTTTCTCCCTCAAATTGGAGGGTTTTCCCAAGGTATCTTTCTGTGTTATCGTGTTCATTGTATCATTTCTGTTTCTTGCAAATCTGATCTTAAAAAATTAACATTTTGCACATGAAAAATGTATTATTATTCAGAAAAGATCATTGTTGAAAATATTGGAATTATTATTCAAAAAAGATCATTGTTGAAAATATTGGAATTATTGTTTTCAAATAGTTGTTGAAAATATTGGAATTATTGTTTCCAAATAATTGTTTATACCCTCCAAGAAAAGTTAAATAAGGAGGGTAAGAGCTCATTTTGAGGGTGAGACTTGAGAATATAATATTGTTTTGCTGCTGGAATGAACTTGAGTTTTTCCAAAGCTTCTTGAAGACAAAAACCCTCTTGAAGTAATTGGTTTTGGGGATGAAAACCCTCCTAGCTGGTCTTGGTAATTCCATCCAAGGATTATAGTTGTGCTACAAATTGAAGTTTCAGTTCTTGGTTTGCAGATATGATATTTTTTGCAGTGTTTTAATGTTATGGATTTTCAATTGGGTTTGTGTTGAGATTGTTGAAGCTCCTTTAGGCAATTTAAGGAGTTTTTATGACTAGTCATACCATAAATAGTCATGCCGGATCGTACCAACTTGAGATGCAGGTATAAGGAGGTTTTTGATATATTTTTAATTGGTTGTTTGGCCACCATTATTCCTCAGTTGCAAGCCATACATCATATAGGAAGCAGATTGCAGTCTTTAAGGCTGTACCACGTGTTGGCCTTGCCTGTAAGGAGAGCGTTTGAACTCATATAGTGAGGCGCTTGAGTTTCGAGGCCTTTTTCATCATAAAAGATGACATATTGATCCTTGGAGGTGGTTTGCACAAGTTTTGGATTGCACCTTTGATATTAGCTTGCTCAAAAAGGGGCCACACTGTTTCATGGTCTTGCTGTTTTTGCATTTTCAGTGTTATGACAGATATGTACAGGTCTGCAACTCAATTACCAGTCTGTTATGTCCTCTTTCCAGTGAGATTGGGTGAAGTTTGGGCATGATTTGAAGTGGTGTTTCAGTCCTTGTTCATGTTGCGTGTGTGTCGACAAGATGTATTAGAATTTGGGCAAGTGTCTTGGTTGTACAGACCTGCTGCAGCATGATTCAGTGCAATTTCAGACCTGTACCAGCTCTCATATTCATCTATTCAAGGTACCATATCATTATTTCATAGTTGGGTTATTGGGTGCACGTCATTTGGCACTATTGTGGGTTGTAACAGCAATTTGTTTTCATATCAGCAGGATTTACCTTTATCAACACTTTACTTACAACAGATATATCACCATTTGATATTGTTGCTCATGAACTAATGTTGTAAACACTGGAAGGTAGTACTGCCAGTGTATTTAGTAAGCTTATTTGAATCATGTACTCACCCCATTTAATAAGTGGATGGCTTGGTTTTACTTACCCCATTGAACAAGTGGTCTCTTTGTAATTTGCCTTCCTACTGAATAAGTGGAGATATTGTTATTACTTGTTCTAAAAACTCCGCTGAATAAGCATGAAGTGTATTCCTTTCTAGTATTGTATATGCACTTTATTGAATAAGTGGTATAGGTTGGCTTGCCGCCTAGTGTTTCATTTCAACTGCTGCAATTTATTAGTTATATTGATGCTTTCACGATATGTAGGAGTTAATGGTAACTCCTCAACACCCCTAGGAACAGTTGCTAGACCAAAATATCTTCCACAAGAGAGACAATGGCAAGACTAGCTTGCTATGACAATGGATGCAATATTACAAGATTGAATATGCAAATGTACATGAGATGCCTTGCTTATAAAGGCAAGGTGAGAGAAATGATTAGACAAGATTATGACAAGTGCCTTAATCCTATCACATGAGACAACTAACTCATAACAACCTACAATAAGATAAGATCTAGAAATGACAACTAAGACTTGTAGACGGAATCTTATAACCTAAGTAAACTTAACATGTGAATATGTCCCCTAAGTCCCTAGTAAGTGAAATTAATTGGGTATAAGACTTTTATTCACACCACATCCCCCCTTAAGTGCAACTTAGGCAGAAGATTATTATGCAAACTATGCAAAGAGATTATGATTATTATGGGTCCTGGCTACTAGGCCATGTTAGGTACCCATTTACAATCTCTTACAAACAAAGAAAAGGAGAAAACCCAATGGGACAAAACTCCTTTCCAAAAGAGAGATAAAAACAAAGAAAGATGATGGAGGACTCAATAATACCCCCCAAGGACAACATTTATCATGTATATACAATGAATAACCTTGTCCCCCCGCCCCCATCCTAAATAAAAGGGAAAAAGAGAGACAAGATATCCCCCCCACAATGAAGACGCTCCAATGTCGATGAAGAATTCCTAAAAGCAAAAGATGATCCAATGCTTGCAAGCAACACATCTTCCCTTGGGAAGAAACAAATCCATAGGACAATGAATAAGCCTCTCCATATCAAACTGAAAGGAGGAAGAATTAAGTCTCAACATGTATGCCTCTAAAAAGTGATTAGGAGTCTCCAAGCTTGAATAAGCCACAACATAATCATGGTCAAACTCAACCAAGAAACATGACAAATCAAGAGAATCAGGAGACTCATGAATATCAATCTCCAAAGACAATGATGACAGGATAACGGTTGTGTTGAAATTGTCATCAAAGAGAGAAACCTCCTCAAGTGTGTCCTCCAAATCTGTAGTATGAGATGCCACAAACAAGTTAGAAATCCCTGTCAAATATTCATCCCACAAAGCAAAATCTGAAAAACGATTATCATCCCGTTGAATAGAAGCACCACTAGCTGAGCAAGCAGAAGGTGGAGTAGGAAGCTCAACATTGGTCTCTAGAATACCAAGGTTTAGATGACCAAACTTCTCCTCATAAACATATTTCACACTTGATGAATGAATGTGATATGCAATATTATCATCAATTGAAGCATAATGTGAAAAGGAATACAAACGAGATGAATGATCAACCATCTTGATAGCAATGATATCTCCATTCTCCAAGTCCCTTATGTAGACTCTATCAGGAGTGAACTCAACTATCTTACCTTGTCCACTATGAGTAATTTGATAAATAGAAAGGAGATTTGATGTCAAGGATGGAACAAAAAGTACATCATTAAAAGTTCCATCCCCCATGTCAATAGAACTCTTCCCACATACCTTCATAAATGTATTGTTACCCATCAAAATATTAGGTGAATTACAAGGCTCAAAAGAAGAGAACATTCCCATAGATGATGCCATATGATGAGATGCCCCTAAATCAAGAAGGCATCTATTAAATTCAAGACTTGTAGAGGCCAAGAGTGCTTGTCCTTTCATTTTGTGTAGCCCAGTTGTAGATCCAACATTCCCTGACTATGAAGATGAAGGTTTTATCGATTGAGATACTGAAGAAGAAGAAGACACCGATGAGGGCAGTAGGATGTTATTCTTTTGAAGAAGGTGTGAGTTTATCAAACTTCTTATCATAGCATCTATGCTCATCATGTCCTAGCCTTTTTTAATATGCACATTGCAACTTCTTCTTTTTAGATAATTCCTCTTTGAAAGAGGAAGTGGACTCAAGAGTGCTATGTGAGGGTGAATCTTTACCTTTCTCATTAGGCTTGGGGTCCTTTTTTTGCTTCTTAACCTTGCCACTTGAAGCCTTTGGATCTTTTGCAAGAGGAGCATGAGATTTGGAAGACTTGAATGTGCCCATGTGTGCCAAATTTGCTTGTTCCTTGGTGAACTGAGCTGCAAATTCATCGAGATGGCATTTTGTATGCATTGCCAAGAGCATTCATTGTAGCATAAAATGTAGAAACAAACACTAAATAATTAGGACCAAGCTTAGCAAGAATAGAAAGAATCAATTGTTCATCCTCTTTTGTGACTCCACAATTAGATACCTGCAGTCTAAGACAATTGAGCTTAGAGAAGAAGTCTTGGATATTATCAAAATCAGAAGGATTAAGACTCATAAGTTCATTCTCCAACTTAAATTTTCTCATTTTATTTGGCCTACCAAAGAGACCCTCTAAGGTAGTCCAAATTTGATTAGGATGTGTACAAGATGCAACATATATCTAAGATTTGGAGAAATGGACAAAAGAAGAATACTAATAGCTTCATCCCATCTATGAAACCTTTTTCTTCTTTTCGTAGCTCCTGTGGGTTCTAGATTTGTGCCAAATGTGATTCTTTGCAACTTCAATGTTAACAATAAAATCTCTATTTGTGATTTCCATTCAAGATGGTTATATGGAGTTAGATGCAGCACTTTTGGCAAATCCATGATAAAATCAGAAATTACAATAGAGGAACAACAAATTTCCCTTCACAATACAAGCAATGAACCCCTTTGTCCTAAACAAATTAACACTTTTTTTGCAAATTTACAATAATGTAATCCAAAAGTACCAAATCAGCTTCAATCTGAAATTTTGAAAATCAATCTGCAAAACAATCATTTATAGAACCGTAGTGCTCCTGAATAACTTCATGATGCCACAAGAATCGAGACAATCGAAGTCCAGAGAAAAATGTTATGACCTCGGAGGCTGAAAAGCAAGATTTGGCTTCAACCTAGAAAAAATGGCACAAAATAGCAATTTTTTTGCAAAACACCTACACCACTAAAAAATTCAAAGAATCTGATTTTCGACGATATTTCACTTGAAAAAATTGGCCTCCTAGATCAAAAGTTATTACAATTTGAAAAAAAAACCTATTTAGGCATGCAGGGGCAAAATATAAACACTTGGGGGCCAAAATTATGGTCACCCATGTGACTATTAATGTTGGCAAGGTTTTAAAAAGATCTTTATAATGTCACCACCCGCAACGACAGACTAGTGGTGGTGGCGGTGGTAGGGTACCCGCGCCACCCGCCCAGGCACCATAAACTATTTAGCCCTCCTCTGTAGCAATAAGACCGTGGCAGAAGAGCCGATAGGACCATCGGATTTAAACAATGCTCCAACCAAACTTTTTATACCCGGCAATTAAAAAATTAAACCAAAACTATTAAATAAAACTGTCGATAAGAATTTTGTACCTGACATGACTTGACCAAGTATGAAGGCTACAGATGTTGATGAAATGATTATGTAGAGCTTGTGCGTCACTTGTGCCAAAGGAATATGTCGATGTTAGGGAATATTCCTTGTGACTGTTGACATCGTATGAATTCCATATGATAAGGAATTTTTTCTACAACTTCTGTCAAACCTTACAAAGATGGGTCGAATTTTTTTCGCCCAAATATGAAGTGTTTTATATGAAAATGAGGGTTTTAGGGCCTTGGACTCAATGGCAAGGTTTGTTTTGGCCCAAAGTACCTTGAAATTTCAGCTACCCCCAAATCTGGCAATTGTAACCCTCAAATCGAAACATTTGTAGATCAGGCAAAACATTACGAAAATTGACAAAACGAAAGACAAATGTGACTTTCTTTGACACCTTGGATTCAACTATGAGGTCTTTG
The DNA here is from genome assembly GCA_007115665.2 of Sequoiadendron giganteum. NCBI lineage: Eukaryota > Viridiplantae > Streptophyta > Pinopsida > Cupressales > Cupressaceae > Sequoiadendron > Sequoiadendron giganteum. The sequence goes on from CM021102.1 coordinate 331,974,287, forward strand.
AAACCCCAATATGCACCTAGAAAAATTTTAAAGCCAACACAAAACCCTCAAATTTGGGAAGGAATCTACAACACTGGAGATCTAATACCATGTAGGAGTTAATGGTGACTCCTCAACACCCCCAGGAACAGTTTCTAGACCAAAATATCTTCCACAAGAGAGAAAATGGCAAGAATAGTTTGTAATGACAATGGATGCAAGATTACAAAATTGAATATGCAAATGTACATTAGATGCCTTGCTTATAAAGACAAGGTGAGAGGAAGGATTAAACAAGATCATGACAAGTGTCTTAATCCTATCGCATGAGACAACCAACTCATAACAACAGAGGATAAGATAAGATCTAGAAATTACAACTAAGACTTCTAGAAGGAATCTTATAACCTAAGTAAACTTAAGATGTGAATATGTCCCCTAAGTCCCTAGTAAGTGAAATTAACTAGGTACAAGACATTTATTCACACCAACACCATATGCTCTCACCTTGCCCATCTCGGGAACTAGGTGATCAAAGAGTGGAATAGATATTGCGTTGTAATCTCTAGGTGGTTATTACATCTCTTCTAATTAAAGTTAAACACAAGGTATCCTTGGAATTAGAAACCATGGTTGAGCACCATGCTTCTAAGTTCTAATTGAGATTATTGTTGGTAAAGTGAGTTATAATCCTAACATCATATTTGAAGTCTTTTGGTTCATTCCATATAGGTCAATCTACACCCTACTTATCTCTTTTTTTCATGATTGTTTAGGTCTTCATTCTTTTCATACTTATTATTTAACATTATAAAAGATTTTGGTAATAATTGTGTAAATATTTTTCAATCAACATGTTGGATCACAATCAATGATCCATCATCAAGATGAGGAAGATATAGAGGTTATTGAAGACTTAGATTCTCAAATAGAAGGGGAGGACCAAGGTGAGAAAATGGAAGGAAAATGTTATAGGTTAAGAATTATGAAAATAATAGCTATAATAAAAATGATGCCATAATACAATAGCTATGACTCTATGAGATCTTGCAGAAAAGCATGTAGGGTTCTAACTGCTCAAACTCTAGGTTCAGCTCCTTAGCTAGAGGTCCATGGTAGTTCTCCCTTACTTGCAACCAGATATGATGCATGCAAGTTATAGAAAAACTATCTATATTTCTGCAAGCAAGCATTTGTAAGCACATTATCAAATGTGATCTCTCTTATCTTGTCAATAATCATATTTCTTTAATAACTCTTGCTTTCATGGGCTACAAGATTAGATGTTTAGTTATGAAAGGAGATTTTATGTCTTATTTTATAGGCTTTACAATTGTCCCTCACACTAGTTACCTATGGGCTACTTTAAAGCCTCTTATCACCTAGTAGTCTCATGCCCATGTTACAAGCTTGTGTGATCACACATTTAACTTCTCCATGCTTTGGTTGCCCAACACCTCTACTAAAGCATTTAATGCTATCAAGATTCATATGTTCCCTATCTACCATCAAGACATTGATTCCTATAATGTCCCTTACCTGGACTTGCCCTAAAATCTATTTGTTTGCCCTAGAATTTGCTTGTTGATTAGGTTTAGGGTTTCTTCTTTCCAAATGAATGTCCTTTTAATACAACAACCCTAAATTGGAATCTGTATTCATCACATTAACAACATAGGTGTTAGCATTAATATATAGATATCAAAATCAGTCATAAACATAAATACAGATTGATAAACATAAGAGGAGTCACTCAGCCCATCAGGAGAGGGGAACCCTTAAGGGCCTACGGTCGACCACCTTCCAATACCCAACCCATATCTCGGGCCTATGGAGCAGAATGCCTAGGTGGAACCCTCATCCCTCCATGACCCAACCCTTGCAATGGGCCTGTGGGGCAGACTGCCCAACTCTTGCTATGGGCCTGCGGGGCAAATTACCCAACCCTTGCTATGGACCTGTGGCCTTGCTTTGGGCCTGTGGGGCGAAACCTAGGTGAGGTTTTTAGACGAACCACTTAAGTTATGACTCAGCTCTCCTGTCGGGATTACAAACACAATTCAGACAATCGATATGCAGTCATTAGTATTTCATTTGTATTCACACATTTTAATAAGAGTTTTTAATATGATCAAACAATTTCTTGAGTCCTAATATGAAGGTATATCAAAATGCAGAACTAAATTGAGAAATATTCACGTCTACATGTTCATTATGTTCTTTTGCAATTCAATACATCCTGCAAGTCCAATATTTGCAAAAATCAAATATAAATGCAGATTAATCATCATTAGAGCCATATCTATAGAAGATAAACCATCTGGCCTTTGATCAGTCAAGGACTACACAATCCGCCTAAGTTCAATGCCAATTTCCAATATAATGAGTCTATTTCCAGATTTGATAAAGAAGGAATGGTTCCAACACATCGGAGGGGATTGTGTGCATTCCCATAAATAAAACATATCAATTATTTTTTATAATACATAGATCGGTTGGGCATACAATGTTCATGCAACATTGTTATGTCAGATTGAGGACAACTAAATTTTAAAGCTAAGTGAGTAGTCTCACCTAATTGGCTATGTCTTCCCATGACTCTTTATTCCTTAATCGTCTTCCTTCAACCTTGTACTAGATTGATCATAGGATGAGGACAAAAATGCATAATCTACTTATGTTTATATTAAAGAGTCATCATTATTTATAAGGCTTAATAATTGCTGCAAGTATCATTATTGTATATTCACCAGTGATTCCCCTATCTACTTACCCATATATATAAATATATAATTATTCTTTTACTTATATCCATTAGTATTTATATATATATAATTATTCTTTCCTTATTGATTGATAATGATATTATTCATTATAAGATTTATCTATATCTATGCATATATACTTGTATGCCTATTAAATAATATATATATATATATATTAAATAACTATATTCCAATGCATAACAATCATTGTTGTTGCTGTTTTGTTTCTCCGTGTTTTTCCCTCTTCCTTATTTTTCTTCTTTCTATTTATACCATTCAAGGTAGGTGACTCATGGGGGAAATGTATTGTTTGGTGAAAGAGGTGACTTTTCATAAAATATATCCCTTTGTTAGATTTAATTGCTGCCCTTAAAGACTTATTATCACAATAATATTTATTTTTGAAAATAATATATTATTACTAATAATTATGATATTTCAAATTATATATTTATTTTATTATTTTATTTTGGTGTTTTATTGAAGTATAATAATAAAACCAATTTGCTAATATCTTATTATTATTTTATTCTAATGTATTACAATCTTTGATGTGTAATGATTATAATATTTATTTATTATTATTATTTTTGATATTAAGTTATTTAATACTAGAATGTAATAACAATAATTTGTTTATATATTATTATTATATTTGTTATTTATATATGTTTATATTGATATGGTACACATTTATTTTATATTTAATCTTAATATTTCTATTTATTTTATTTATTAATTTATTAGTATTTTAACACTTGGTCTTTATGGTATTGCTATTTTGGGGACATGACAATTCCTTTATCATGGTATGACCAATAGTAAATACCATGGTGAAACCCATCTTAGAGGTTTTTGGTTGCTCTAAATCAAACTATATTGTAATTGAAATTTTATCAATTGGAACCATCTAGTTATTATTTATGCAATATGAAGTATGCTTTGTGCAATGCAATGTAATCAGCAATATGAATATAAACAACAAAATCCTACTTTCTACAATTCATGGGTTAAACTCTATTTTATTTTATTTGCTCTCTATATCTCTATGCTATGGAAATGCCTTTAAATTTTTTAAAAAATAGTTTTATTCTCTTTTTTAACATTTTTTTACGTGTTTTTTAAATCTGATTTTTTCAAAAAATCTTATACTTTTTGGTTTGCCGATCTTTTCCCCAAATGATTTTTGCTGCCATGCTTGAAACAATTTATAGATGGAGTAGTAAAATATAGCTTTATTCACACATGAAGTTATTACAGAAATAGACCATCAAACTCCTTTCCTTGACTACACAAACTTTATTCAAAGAGTTGAATGGTCGATAATGGTCTACCAATTGACTCATATAACTACCCGAAAGCTAACAAACAATTAATAATAAAGAAAACATAATAAAGGCATTGTATGCTGACTACAACAGTCTCTTTATTTCCAGCTCTTGTAAGATACATACTGAAAAGAAAGTTGGAAACTGGAAGTAACAGCAATAGGACTGTCTTCTATATCTGAAATCCATTTTTTTGTCTTCATAGAATTGCCTTTTATCCTATAAAATAATTATCATCATGAATATTACAAAGAATGCTACTATGGGTTGAAGAAATTATAATGATATTTTGACTTAATGTTACAGTTCTATGCACTGTTGGGGTAACTACGTTCTATGTTTGGGCACAAAATTTGTTCAATTTGATCTAAAATATGCAACATGGAATTGAAAAGTCCCTAGGTTTTAAAATTCAAAGAAGGCCCTATAACATTGTGGCGAAGGTGTCTTTTTAGTGTTTGCCTCTGTGTATGCATGAGATGGTGAGTGAAGAGTTAGGAATTTGTTAACTGCAGTTACTGCACAATCATGGAAGAAGTGTATGGGGATATCTCTCATTGTATGCCATGCTATGGCAGCTATAATTTCTATAATGAAGAAAGGTTAACATGTTGAGCAAATTCAATATAGATTGACATGGTGAGAAATCAGATTGAAATGGAATCTGTTGCCATATCACTCATTATCGTTAAATCCAGGTTGTTATTTTACAATTATTCTTTACCATGAAGTGTTTATACCTTGTTCCTGTGAAGATCACCACATTCTCCCTCTCTGTAAGTTGCTGTACTTATTGCATGGCTCCTTTGGTTGTATTTTCCATCAATATCATCACAATACTGTAGTCTGTTCATCTACGCGCTGAAGAGGTTTCTGGTCATATCAATTGTTTCTGTTGATGGATCAGAAATATAAGCACTTGGTTTCATTTTTGTCTATTTAGATCTTAGAATACTTTAAAACTCCTTTGTTTTTCCAAATATTGTATCATTTGTAAGTAATGTCGATATTACATCCTAGTTATTTGAAATCTTTTATTGTTTCTGCATGATATTGCTCAATATTGGATATTAAGATGAATAAATATTTGGTTTTATAACTTTTTTATTCAGTCTATAAGATACACATGTTTTTATCATGTGCAGGTAATAGATCTTTTGAAGCAAATGCACCAGTCAAAACCTACTGATGGAAGTACATCACAAGTAACATTAACTAAAAGTCAGCGTGAAAAAAAGGATAAAATGCGTCGAATTGCAACAATTTTGGAAGCCTCTCTTCTGAAGCTTGATGATTCTCTCATGTTGTTCCATGACTTCTAAAGTTGTCGGGTGCTTCATGCAGTGATTCAGCTATAGAATTCCTCTTCACAGAGAAGATACAAGGCCCAATTGTTTGCATATTATTCATTTTTTATTACATTAATATAAATAAAGATGTCTATGAATTCTTGCCTTGCACAAGAAGAAATTGTTAAAAATTGAATTCATCAAGGGTAATAGGTATTAGTTTGCCCCTGTGTTACTACTGAGACACCTCCTGTGGATCTGTCTCAGGATTTATGGTCTTGGAGGAGACGTCCCCTCCCTGCCCCAATTTATTTGAAAGTTCTGGGTCCTTTTTTCTGTTGTTTTTAGGGACTTCCTGCCATCCCTTAGCCTCCCCAAGATGTCCGGATGTCCCTCACTTAAGGGTGTCCTCCACATCAAATACATTGAAAACAGCTAAAAGAAAAAAACAAATGCTTCCAACCCCAAAAAAATTGAAAACCCATGCCTATTGCTGCTTTGCATTCACCAAAAAAGAAGAGGAAAAGAGAGAAGAAGAGCAGTTTCCAGGATATCAATCAGATGACTCCATTTTCTGAGCTTCTTGTTCAATATACCTTGTATTATGCATGATGCAACATTTGTTTTGGTTTCTTCCAATATAAATCATGTTTCATATAATCTCTATGATTGTCTATCAGATGGATTATGGAATCAGTGAACTGTTAGTGAGCTCATTCTTTGAACTTAAGTTCCACGGATATAGATGTCATATGGGTATCACACGGATAATTATATTTTAATAAAAAATTGGATGTGGTGCAACTAAGATATGTCTTGAATAGCATTCAACTACCTCTCAGCTAACCTACCTCTATTTATTTTTTGGGTAAAGATCAACATATTATATTTAAGATATTAAGTGAATACCATATCCAATTTCTGTTGGACCAAATGCGAGGAGTCTCAGTTATATATTTTACAGAGCATTGCTGTCCACGGAAAATTTGAGACCAATGACACCGAGGACTTTATAGTGTGTATTACGTATGAGTACAATCCTTTCTGCCCATTCAAACCAGCTGGAATAATATATTCCCTTTACAACTATCATGATACTCAGTAATAATATTTGCATAAAGGCCTATTAGTGAGGAAACAAATGGATAAAAATCCTAATATTCCTATGAACATAATGCCACAATATTTACAAAAACAAAGCTTATCCATGGCTAAGCCAAGAGTAGCATAAGCAAAAACAGTACGGTGTAACCAGAAAGATATCCTATTCAAGGCACAGACATCCCAACCAAGAGCAAGATCAGAAGGAACAACCTGAAGGAATATAAGAATGGATCTAATCCCAAGAACTCGTATGGGAAAAAGGGAGTAAACCCTACTTTGAGATGACACAAGATGTGCCACAAGATATCAACTCCCATTCAAAAGCGCTCGAGTATGAACTCCCAAAGCAAGCAAAATTGAAGAGCCAAAGGATCTGAAAACCTGACCTAGGATTAGTTCAATAGTGTATTTCCTCCGAATGAATGCAAGGGGCGTAAGGTGCCACTAGCAAAAACAACACATGTTACAAAGAAAAGTCAAATAGTAGCATACAGATAGATATAGGTGTTTTACATAAAACTCGTAGGTTAGCCAATATGAAACGGTCCAAATTAATAGGAGCATGGAGTAGCAAACAGATGCATTTATATCTGAGCACAAAACTAGCCATCAGATGAAATCCTCAAAGGTTGTTATTATATCACCTCCCACTCTTGGCAGTTATCAATTTCTTTGTTGAATTTTTAGAGCCTGTTTATATTCTCCCCAAGGAAATATGGTTGTCGAATAATTGAGAAACTGGGCTAAGCTCAACTAGCAACGCCATCTCTTCTTCACTAGGCAATTTAATGCTAATAAGTCTTAAGCACGAAATGTAGAGCCTCAGATTTAACATGAGAACAATTGGCGAACATGGTAGATATGGATTACACTATGGATGCTCCACTTAGAAAAAATAAAGAAAAGTGAAGAATTATACAGTCAAGAAGATGACGTAATCCTCATCTCGAAGAAGGGACCCTTTTAGACCAGTGGGTAATTATTTTGAATATTCAAACAACAATTGAGCACCCAAAAAGCCCCTTCATATTTAAAAGCACGTGGATAACAAACCCTACAATTGAAAGCAAAATCAAGGAATGGTGGCCCAGCTCTCCAAAGTACGAAGGTCCATGCTATGAATTGATTCCTCGAGAAATTTGAATGTTTGAGGAAAGTGTTAGATAATGGAATAAAAATATTTTGTTGACATATTTAGAACAACCAAACATGAAATAGCTAAGCTTCGAATCATCTTAAAGAAAACAAATTGAAATCTTGGATGAACTAATCTCAGAAGAGCAACAAGCTATTTATTTCCACATTTTATACAAACAACAAAATAGAACTTTTTTTGGCATCAAAGTGTAAGAGAATAATGATTCGAATTGGGAGACAGCAATTCAGCCTACCACAAATTGGGTCAAGTAGGCAGCAAATTAACGCTCATCACAACCCAAAGAATCTCGCTGCATGTATACCAGACTATTTTAGTAGCTAGGTTCTTGAAGAAAATTGAAACCATGGTCGAATGAATGGCCGAGAAGAAATCATCAATAATATCATAAAGGTTAGAGAGGAAATTGCCAATGGCTTCTTAACAAGAAAAGTAGGGAAGTAGAATTAAAGAATGATATTTCCTTCAATAAGTTTAATTTGTAGAATTGGATGGCTTCCTGGTGCTTTTCTAGCAAATCCAATGTGGAGTTATTGAAGAATCCTTGCTTGAGGCAATTGAAGTCTTGCACAAACAAGAAAATGCTTACAAATATAAATGCTATAAACTTGGCCCTAAAAACAATCCAACCATATAGCTTTTTGCAACACTATTTACAAAATTGGGGCAATTGTTGGTTGGATTGAGGATATCATTTCAGAGAAATCTCTTACAATTTGTATACCTTTGTCCCAAATTGGCAAATATTAGGCAGTGTCATTGCTACCCAAGAGCTAATTCACTCTAAAATTCAGAAAAAATAGAGTTTTCATAAATTGGATCTCAAAGGCCTTGAATAGATGAGAATAGATGCACTAGAATCTTGTCTTCAAAAACAAGGTTTTTCCCTCTGAAGTTGGAGGCCTTGAAAAATTTGTAAATAGGAGATAAATCCAATTACTAATGATCTCTAGGAAGCAATTGAATTGAAGACTAGTCCTCTAGGGAATGAATGTATTTGTTTATGGAGTCCTTAACATAATAACATGAAAGATTCTCTAGAAGATCACATTTGGAGCTTGTCACTATGGCCTACAGTAAAATAATTCATTTGAATGCTACAACATGGCAAAATCTCAACTATAGGCAAATTAAGAAATATGAATATATAAGTCTCACTCTTCCCCAATCGTATAAAAAACAGGTGCAAACACAACTCATTTTTTTTAATTCATTGTGGATTCACTCAATAAATCTAGTGATCTATTGTAATTTTTCTCTCACAAAGGTTGATCTTGCACTTGACATCATTGAAATTATTCTTCAATCTTATTGGGGGGTTTAGTTTTTGGTACATCTTGGAATTATGCAATAACAAAGTCTTTGACAACACTAAACATGTCGACAAGACACAATAAAGATAAGCCCAAATTTGTGTGACAAGAAGCATTCATTATCAATCTTTAGCAAGAAATTTTTTTATCTCCAAATATTTAGGATCTTTAGAGTATTAAAAGAAAATATTTAGGATCTTAAGAGTATTAAAAGAAATGGGCAATCTTGTATGCATATAAATATAAGTTCTCATCCATAATTTCAAAATAGCATTAGTCTCCCCCTTTGTGTGAAAATATTGAGCAAATTTATATTATTTTTACTTTATGTTTATCTTACTTTGTAAGATCTAAATCTGCTTAATATTTTCACGTGGTATTAGAATTGTAGGAATTTTTTTTATCACCACACATTCTTGTAAGATTTTGAAGCTACATGGACAAAGATGGTAGGAGATGATGTAGGAGAATCACAATGACTTGTAGAACGATTTGACAATGAAGGGTTTAAACTTTGGAAGCTCAAAATAAAGATGTTTTTATTGAACAAAGACCTATTTGGTTTGGTTGATTGAAAAGAGGTCAAGCCTATACAAAATAAAAATGCTATCAACAAATGGGAGAAAAGAGATGGAAGTTTCTCTCTTGGATACTACTAAATTTTAAGTGATAATGTAATTCTACATGTTTGTAAGTCAAATAGAACAAAGGGGGCTTGGGATCAATGACTTGATATATGAATCAACAATTATCAATACTTAGTTGTATCTTTGAAAAGGATTTTTCAATTGAAAATGCATGATCATAAAGTATTGTAGAGCATATGAGTAAGTTTAATCCTCTAAAAAATTAATTGATGGCATGTGGATTAGTGATTTTATACGAAATTGTAATGATGATGCTTCTTAGTAGCTTGCTAGAATCCTATTCAAGATCGGTAGTAGCTCTTAGCACTCAAGCCAATCTAAAATTGTAGAATGTTGCAACATCACTATTCTTGGAAGAAGTGTGAAGGAAGAATGCCAAACCAAATGTTGAGAGTTCTACAACATTATTTCCAAAAGGATATTAAGGCAAGGAAAAGGTGGAAAATAAGTCTCAAAGTGTATAAGAATAGTCAAGGTCTAGATGAGGAGAAAAAGAAACTCAAAATATGCTTCTATTGCGGTGTTCAAGGGCATTTTAAATAATTGTGCAAGAAATGGTTAGCACAGGTTAAAGATGTTTAAAAGAAAAAAGAGTTAAGTAGCTTCATATAGTGAGGAATAGCAATTATTTAGACTCACTACACCTACAAAATCTCATATTATGTAGAATGCCAATATTTGGATTTAGGAGCAACACGACATATGAAGTCCATAATAGGCCTATTCACAAAGTACAATATGATTCTTAAAGGTAAGAATATTATTCTGGGTGATAATAATAGGTATGAAATGATTAGAGTAGGAAACATTTTGTTAAAATGATTGATGGTGTATACAAGGAAATAAAAAATATATGGCATGTTCTAGCATTAGCCAAGAATCTTCTAGCAATTAGCAAAATTATTGATGCAAGAATATCAACACAATTTGATAGTAGTATTTGTGTTCTAAAAGATGTAAAGGGAGAGGTCATTGCAAAAGGTATTCAAGAGGAAAATTTATACAAGTTATGTGGAACAACTCTACAAGTAGCAATAACGGTTGCACATGATCATCAAATAGCTAATTTATCATCATAGATTTAGACATGTGAATGCAAACTCTCTTGGAGTTTGAGGATAAAGAAGCTCATGAAATATTTATATCTTCAATTACTAATCAAGTTGGGAGTGTGTAAAAGTTAGAACTAAAATGCATTGAAGATGTTCAAGGCATTCAAATCTTTCATTGAAAGACAATTGGAAAGGTCATTGAAGCAATCTTCAAGGGTATGGTGTGAAAGGTTTGATAATTTTCTATAGAATGAAGGGTATCTTCATTTCTATGGATTTAAGTGTCTTCATTAAGCATATTAATTAGTTAATCATAGTTTTAACATTAGACATTGATAATGCTATTGTCATGAGTGAAGAATGAAATTCTTTGATCTGTTTAAAATCTAAATAAGCCGATAAATTTGAGATGAGTAGGCTATGGTGAGATTCATTATTGTTTAGGCATTCAAATTGTAAGACATATAGAAGAAACAAATTCATCTTTCTTAGGAAAGGTACATTAAGAACATCCTTGAGAATTTTAAGATGGATGATTGCAAATTAGTGGGTATTCTAATAGAAATTGGTAAAATGTTATAATCAGAAATGTGTTTGAACATGCAATAAGAAGAATACACGAAATCAATTATTTATCAATGTTGTAGGAAGCCTTATGTATGCAATGGTTTACAACAGAGCTAATAACACATATAGTAAGCATTGTAAGTCAATTTTCAAGCAACCTTAGGCTATAACATTGGGTAGTAGTAAATATAACTTTTAGATATTTGTGAGGAACAATTAAACTTGGGATCACATTTAGTGGGTGTTCCAACAAATATTTGGAGCTTATGGGATACTATGATGTGAATTGGGTAGGGGATATAAATGGTTGTAGATCAATATTCAGCTACTATTTATTTTGAGTGGTGGCATAGTTTCTTGGATGAATAAGAAATAATTAATAGATTTGAGTTCTTCAAAAGAGAATTTAATCTTGAACAAATCAACGAAGATGTATTCTTCTAGATGAAAGTATTAAACATAAAATAATTTTATTAAATAATGTTGTGCATAAAGTCACAAGCGTATAAATATATTATATATTCTATGTATTTTGTAAGTTAATATATTTTATTTATTTTTCAATTTTCAAATCCAAATTTTTTATATTAAAATGTAGGAAGATGAATTAAAGCTAATACGTCTTTCAGCTAATAGCCAAGGATTGAGAGGTCTCATCTCCACCAAAGTCATTTAGGGCTTGATACCACCAATCTCATGCTTTTTGGTGTCCCATCTTGCACTCAACAAGACTTTATCCCTAATTGACTCATACAAAATCATTCAATTTCATAGACCAAAACCCTTTGACATAAAATTAAATTACTGTTACCACAATTTTCAATGTCCCTTCCAAAGCCTTGTAAATTTTTGAAAAGAGCCTTGTCATCAAGTGTCAACTTCTAACATGGTTTCTAGAACCCCATCAGGTTTCGACCTAGCTATCACAAAAATGTGTTACCCCGCCATTCTCATGTAAAAATCTTATCAATGCCCATTCCATTGGCTCTCTCAAAGGTTTTTGAAACCATGTTGGGACCCAAAAAGGTTATCACAACTTAGCCAAAAGCCGACATTAAATGAAATAAGTTGTGTACTTAATCAAAATTGGTCAAATTGCATGAGTTTCAAAAATTTCTATAGGTTTCAAAACCTATGTTGAGATTTGACAACGTTTTGAAAACCTCATTGTTATTCGAATGAACACTCTCATTCAATCTTTCAGCTCACATAAATTGAAAATTCAACTTCAAATATGGGTTTTCCAAAGTCTCAAGCAATATGAAGGCAAAATAGTTATTGCTTTGGAATGGTTTGCCACTCCAATGAAGGGAAAATCTCACTTACCTAAAAAGCTACATAGGACCCATTTTACAGATGAAATCTCTAACATGGTAGTTCTTTTACACAAATTAAGGGGTAACAAAAGGGCTTATGATTTTGAGGACTGGATGTACTTCTTTATCTAAATAATTGTTAACGGTGAGCAATATCTTGATTAGGCTCAAATTATTTGTGATCAAATGCTTTCTATGATCTTTTAGTTTCCTCTCAACAAGTCATTCTATATTTCTTCCTATTTGTTCTATGTTATCACATGTACCAAACCTTGTCCAAGTTTGAGACCAATTGAGGTTCAAGATGAAGATGTCCAAGTATATGATTATTATAACCAACTCTAATTGGAAAGGAGTTTTAGGATTTTTAGAAGAGTGAATGATGCATTCGCCATGAGAATGGTAAGAGAGATTCAAGGGGATATAGGTTTGAGGATTTCTCCAGAGGTTGTTTAATTGATTGTCACTTATGGTAGCCATTTCATAAAGTTTCAAAGATTTACTGGCATCAGGATTGGAGGTTTTGATAGACTCCCTTACAAGCTACCTAAATATGCAAAGGAAAAAAAAAATCTCATTGAAGTATGTAGGCAAGTTGGAGAAGTAAAAGGTGTCAAGAGAGGAAGATGGTAGTTATTCAATTCCCTATTGGCCTCAGATATTACTCTTGAAAATCAATGTTAGATGCCCACAATATTGAAAGGGATTTAACGAAGTATACAATGCAATTTATGAAAGTAGATTCTCATTTGACAGTAAAAACTTCGTTAAAGACAATCTACAATAAGGGCCAGGCTTCTGCATATACCACATTTAGAGTATTATTGGGAAAACTACATAGATGATAATGAGGTTCAAAGGAGAATTTGTATGAGATTATCTTTATGAAAAATTATAACATTCAAATTAAATTAGGATATCCAAGGCATAGAAGATGATGAATTTGACCTACTGGCCCATTTTTTTCAATCATGTGCAAACACAACCAATTGTGTTGATGGATTGGAGTATTAAGGAAGTGGAAAGTATTGATGCCAAGATTACAATATTACTCAAGAGAGCTCAAAATTGGGTGGCTAGGAAAACTACAAAAAAAAAGCAATTGTGCCTCCAAAATCTCAAGAAACTTTGCATCAAGAGGAAAGTAGCAAAGAACCATCATATTCCACTTTGCAATCATCCTCTACTCACAAACAATTACAAGTGGACAAGGAGATGGTGATGAGGATCCTTCGAAGAAAGAGATGTTGGAGAAAACTTGTGGGGATGATGTTCAAGAGAAAACACAAAAAGAGAAGGACAAACAAGTAGTAGAAGAAGAAACAATATATGTGCCTTCCTCTCCATCATAAGTAAGTGATTCTTCTTCTCCCCATTCTCCTCCACCAAATCCACCACAAAAATATCCACCTAGGGTTGGCCCTACTCCACCTTCTTCTCTTGAGGTGAGAATCTTTGATACTCCTCCCCTTAGGAGAGCTCTACAATAAATATCTTCTGGTACCAAATCCATGACAACTCCCACTTCCACCTCGTGGTTATAACTCTATCAAAGAAAAGGAAAATATTTTACTTGAATCTCCCTAATAAGGATTTTGTTGGCCAATTTCTCCAAAGAACTCCTAAATCTAAGAAATTAAAGACTACATTTAGATTGATGGAGGATGCTGATATAGGGAACTTGTATGTAGAAGTGGCAAATCCCTCTACACAAAAGGATGTAGGGTAGGAGATTTTTAATGATTTTAATATCACAAAATGTAACTTGGGACCTTCCACTAGAGGTGGGGATGTGCACAATTTTAAGGTAACAACCGCTAGACTTGTGGAAAGGACAGCCAGGGATAAGAAAATTAAAGATGAGTTGAAGCATTAGGTAAAAATCTTAACTGAATGCTTAAAATCATTGATCGATCCTATTCCTCAACCAATCAGTCAGATGAGTGCTCCTTTTGATCCGACTTCATCTATGGGGAAGGATATGGTTAGTAAAAATCATGGTTATAAAACCTGGGAAGATCACTGAAGACTAGACTTCAGACATCTTGGTCTAAGGAATGAAATTCATCATTGACATGAGAAAGATATGAAAAGATATTGAAGTGTTGAAAGATGAGATAGATAAGGGGATATCTGCTACCAAACATGAGGAGTCAATTTGGTTAATAATTGATGGTGATTTCAAAGAAATGCTTGAATAGGAACAAATAAATTAGTGATTGAACAATTTTTTCCAGGTGTTGATGACAATAGATGTGTTATGTGGAAGAGGAGTATTGAATGGAAACTTTCATTCCTGAAACAAAATATATTGGAGCAGAGTAAATTACTTAGCGAATGTAATCAAATGAAAGTTGAGATCCAAAATAACCTTTCAAGCATTGGCATCCATCTCCAAAAAGAGAATGATCCTCATGATGAGAATGAGGAAATTTTAAAGAGGAACTTTAAAGAATTGATGGAAAACCTTCATGATAAGAAAACTTTCAGTGTGGAGAATATAAGAAGATTGAGTGGTATTGATCTATCTCTATCTCAATTCCTCGGGCATGAAGAGGCCAATCATTAGCTAGTTTCCTATTGTTTAGTACATACTTTTAGACATTTCTAGATACTCATTTCATACATATTCCTGAACTTTACTATCTTTTTATAATCATCATGCAACTTGAACTTGGTTTTAGTATATGGAAATATGATTATGCTATGTTAGTAATTGCAAGGTTAAAATGTGTGAATGTGTATGGGATGCAGTGTATGTCTATGTTTTAATTATGGTTATTAGTATTGTGTATGTGTTTTGGTGAACTAACTCTTTGCATCCAATAAGCCAGAGCAAGCAGACTATAGCCTATAGAAACTAAGGGGTGCAACCCACAACCAAAGGAGTTTCAGACAATGATGCAAGGGAATTTCTAGAATAAGAACACAACAATTGCAGAATCAGAGTTGTTTATTTATCAAAATGATTGTGAGTCACCATGTCATTTAATAAGACTATTGAAGGAAAAGAAACTTTCTATGATTGGGAATCCAACGTGAATTTTTCTACAGTCCACATTTCAATCTTATCATTTCAACAAAGTTGCAGTCCCAATCAACTTCTTCTACCTTTTCAATTATGTTTTAGACTTTTTCATGCTCTCTTTTATAGGAGAGTGGTGAGTTGCATTTAGATTTCAATTTTGGGTCCTTGTTTCAATAAGACTCCCTCACACCTATGTATATGGTTCGATGGTCGAGGAGAATAAAAAGCATAGAAAATATAGCATATAGATATGTTCAAATAGTTTTTTGTTACACAACAATACTCGTGTTTCCAGTTATGCTTTTATGAATAAGATATCCCTAAATATTCTTATTGGATTGTAAAATCTTGAGTTATGCAATGAAGATATTTTCAATTATTGTTATGGTTAATTAATTTGAGAAGCTATATTTGAGTTTATTATATGGATACAATCAGTTGAGCAAGGGCCACTCTAGGTAATTGTTCCCCTCTTTATTTTTTGCATATTTATTTATGTTGTTACATTAGTTACCTTCATTATTGCATTGTCTTAATTAGATTCTTCATGTTGTGAATGTGAATGAAAACATGAATAAGATCTTGTCTTGTATCTCATGCTTTGTTTGTCTCCATGCATTATCCTCTAGAGTGAGTCAAAGTTTGCAGCATTAGTTATAGATTTTAGTTTTGAGAGTGAGCTAGTCATAGTATTTAGCTATAAGTACCTGTAGCAATAGTTCCAAATTCAATTATTTCATTGTTAAGTAGTTTATGTTTTCCTAACATGTGTAAATATGCAGTATAAGATTCTCTAAATACACATATAATTTCAACATCATCACAAGCTTACATTAGCCTTGGTTGATAATTTAATGGAGTCTTTGCAAGGGTTTAATAGATTGTTCAGTTAGGTATCCCCTCTAAATTTTGTGAACATCACCAAGTTTACTAAAAATTAGTTGGGCCTTACATTTTTGAAATTTTTGTCGAGGATGGTGCTACATTCAAAGATTCATCTATGTTATTTCAAGCTTTCTTAGTTTAAGTATTTTGTTTCCAGCATTAGGACATAGACATTTTACTACATTGTGTTGGAGCCTTTGATACACAAAGTCACACCTATTGTATGCAGAGGAAGCAAAATGCCTTGGGAATATTTCTCCCCTCATCACAAAAATCTATAGGAGATATTGGTGATCATAGTGATCAGAGTGAGGGTATTCTTGAAGAAGAACTTTCCCTTTAACCAATATCCACTACAAATACAAAGACCTTCCAAACCATGGTTGATGTAGTGGTTGAGGACCCCCCAAAAAATGTAACTTTTGAGTTCCCCATTGCCAACTAGGAGAGGGAAACCACATTCAAGAATATACCTCCTTCAGCTTTGCCAATCTAATATGGTTTGGTTACTAAGGATCCAGATACCTTCTTGTTTGGTTTTGATGTCTTGTGTAGAAGTTATGATTACACAACAGATACACACAAGCTCAAGTTGTTCCGAACAACCTTGAAGGATGTTTCCTTAAGATGGTTTATGGGTTTGGGAAGAGATGTTACTCTAGATTGGGACACTATGAAGACAAAGTTCCTAGAGAAATATCAGGACTACTATAGAGGAAATGATAGAAGAAGAGATGACATTGTCAGGATGTCTCAAGAAGAGGATGAACCATTGGAAGGCTATGTAGAAAGGTTCTTGTTCTACTTAAAGAATATTCCACAAAACAAGCTTTCAAAAGAATCTTTGAAGTTAGTGTTTTTAAGAGGAGTCTGGTGGAATCTTCAAAATTTCAGGTTCCCCTTGTTTGAAATTCATTATCTCTAGTGTCCTTTTGGTCTATTAAAGGTTAAGGTTTAGGGTTTTATGTTGGGGAGTTGTGTTTCTTAGAATATTTTCTCCTTTGTTTGAAACCCTTTTCTTACGTATTAATCCTTCGCTGACTTGCTATGCTTGCTTCCTGGTCATGTTAGAAACAAATTGAGTCATTGAAGTTCATGTTTTGACTGGCCCCTTGTGCCTACAATTCTGTGTTTTCTCGTAATGCAATATTAGTTTTTAATCTTTGGGTTTGGCTTGATGTTTTATAATATTTTAACTTTTGGCATGCTCGAACTTTACACCCTTTGCAAAAATGATCTTTAAGGTCTTTTATGTCCCTCTGTTTCATTGTCCTAGGAAGTCCCTCTTTTAAAACAACTTGGTGCACATGCATATTTCCATAACTTAAGTCATCACTCATCTCTAAAGTTGTTTTTATCATCGGGTTCATTATCACGATGAGCGATGAGCCTTTGGTTCTCTAGTCCATTGTGTGTCGCTCAAGGAATTTTGTCTTCATAATTGATTACCACGATGAGTGATATGGTTGTGTGCCTTTCTTGTCGCTTATAGCTAAATTTCTTCGACTTCTCAATTCCATTTCAGTGAGGCATGATGAATTTTGTTTCTTCCTTATGTCACGCCATTGAGGAAATATTTCATTGCATTTTTTAAATACTTCAATGAGTGATGGGAAGGTATTGAATGGAGCGGTATGATGTTGTCACTTGTCAGCATCTAGTGTCATCACTGGTTTTTCTTGTCATTGAAGGAACTCTCAACTCCAAATCAATTACAGGGATAAGTGATGGCCTATGGTTATGTTTTGGTATCACTGGGAAGTCCTCCTCATTGAAATACAAATGCAGCCTTATGACATTTATGTGACAAGTGATGAAGGATATGTTGAGGAATTTTCCTTCCATCGAAGGTGTTGTCGCTCATCGCCGAAGTTTGGACATAAATTCAAGGCATTATTGCAATGAGAAATGGAGTCCAAAGGGTATGGTGAATGCATGATGACTACGTGGCAGCTATCTGAGGTATCATCGTTGTTTCAAAGTACATGTGTAAAAGCATAGGGTGATGGTAGAGGATGATCATTGATCATGTTTTAAATCAAAAGGATCAATGGTCAAGTTTCAAATTTGTGTGGTTGGTTGTCAATTCGCTTGTGCGAGATTTATTTTGAACATTAATGGTGTACACACTCCAGTCATTCAACATAAAGAGGGTTATCAACCATTTTATTTCACAGTTACAATGGTTGAAAGCTGAAGAATTGGTCTAGAGCCGGATAAGAAGGTGTGGCAAGCTTGGGTGAACAGTTGCAGAGGTATTGAAGACATTTTTTCTTGGGTAAGCAGGTATCTGCACCTTTATGTGCATAAATTAGCTAGTTTGGTGAATCCTTAAATTTTTTGTAAGCTTTAGATACTTGGGGTTTGCAAGGGTTTGGTTTTTTACAATCCATTTGGGTTGGTAGGAATTGTGTGTGGTCTTGGAAGAGTCTTTGTTTTGCAAGTTTATTTCTAAGAGCATAAACAAGTGAGATTCTTTTGTAAGTGAAAATTTGCAAACCCTAGTCCCATCTTACTGTCACAAAGAGTGAGCCTAGTGATTCCTCTGTCAAACTTGAGAGGAAACCCAAAAATAGGAGGGTCAAGAGGCCTAAACCCCAAGAGAACACACCTAAAATTAAGCTAGATATACCTAAGAAATCTATGGAGCAAAAGGTAGAGAAGAGAACTTGTGCCATATTCATGGAGGGTGAAGCTAGGAATACTTACAACTTGAGAAGTAGAGTTGTTAATTGTGATCAGGGTAAGCCTGGTAATATATTCATGAAGGAACGAAGTGCACAAAAGTAGGGAATTACATAAAAGGCTAGTCAATCTAAGAAGAAAATGAAGAGGGATAAGGACCACAAGGCTTATCATTCTTATATAGGGGAACCTGATGTTGCCATGGAAGATGAGGCAAATTATATAGGTGATAAGGTAGAAACTGATCCAGAATATGCCCAATATCTTATTACACTTGTAGGTCTAGAAGACTTTGATGATGGTGAGACAAATTCTCTAGTTTCAACAAAATCACGAAGGAGACATGCATAATCTGATTCTGAAAATGATGAATCATTGCAAAAATAGAGTCTCGGTCTGGAGTTTTTGTCTTAGATGTTGATCTGGATGGGAGGTTTTGGTGCTACTACAACAATGAAAGATATCTTTTGGAAGGCAGGTATATGTTCTTCAATAGGTGAAAAGAGTTTTTGTCTTATGTGCTTTCCCCCTTTCTACGAGGTGCAAATATAACCACTTAGGGAATTTGAATTTGAAATGCAAATGAATGTCAAATGAAAAATGTGACTGAAATTATAATTTGGCCTAAAGCTTGTTGCTCCCATGTTTCTATAAATAGGAATTCAAGGCCAATTACACAGGTCTTTGGTTGGAGAAATTTCAAACTCATGCAATAGAAATTTTGCAAAATCAAGCACAAATGAATAGAATAGTATTGAGTCCTAGGTGTGCATTCTATTTTGTAATAGGCTTAATAGTTTTACAATAGCAACAACATATGAATAAGAATTGCAAATTCTAGAATAAATTATCTCCAATGTATTTTGTCTCTCAAATTATGAATAGAATGATCAAGGATATTTTATTTGTCTTCAATTACTTTGGTTGAATGTATGGTTTTATTTCTTCTTTAGTTCAAAGAACTAATTAAATTCTTTAATGAAATCATACCTGTTTCTAAAATAGAATTCAAGGATTACTAAGCAGTGTTTGTTTTTGGATATTATGAGTTGTGTATTGCAAAGCAATATATCAATTGCCTATAAATTTTGAGTCTAATTGCTAATGTATTATATTTTGTTACAGATAGGAATCTGTTACCCATGGATAAAACATTGGCATATTAGTTTGGTCATCCTAGATGTGAATGAGTCAGACTGTACCTGACAAAGACACAAATTTTAATGAAAATCATTGACACGCCTTTAATTGCAATAAAGCATTATGAAGTCCCACTCATTCCTTGCTTTAGGTAATAATTCACTAAAGGGTCAACCAAATCATTAAAGTATTTTATCTAATTAACAAATTATATGAATGCATCTGTTTGTCACAATGTTCATGATAAAATGGCCCAAGAATATCATCTAAACATTGTCAGGATTACCCTCCTAGGTTTCGTAGAGCCCGAAGTGCAAAGGTAGTAGCCTAGCAAGTGCCTACCTATTTGTTGGCCAATCCTTACCTTTGTTGATCATTGAATTATGGAAAATTCATAGGCATCAGGTGAGACTAAGTTTGGTTCTACAAAAATAACCAATAGATTGGTGACTCTACTAAGGAAAATCCATACAAAGTCTCTAGTTCCATATCAGAAATATTAGAGTCCAACATTTTGCAAATATAAGTTCATCATTCAATTTAGCCTTGACGTCAATGAGTTAATCCTCATATATGTTTCTTAGGATCGGTTGTAATTCCTCTGAGCTTGCAAATTCTCTTAGGATCTACCCATAGACCCATGAATATTTTCATAAATTCCCACTAAGTGTAGGTGGTGACTCTGAGATCTCTACACCAGTGTGGATTATTTAAGGAAATCAAGAAAAATTAAGAATGAAGAATTTGTTGAGAAGGGATGAAGTGGACCTAAGCTCATATGATGAAGCATCTTGATGAGATGCTAAAAGGGGAATTCAGGAGGCTCTAGTACTGTTCATTTGGAAAGAGTTAAAGAATTGGGTGAATTTGAACTTCTAGTTTAGACATTGAAGTTTTAGACCTAGAAAGGGTTGTGTTGTAGCAAATATAAAGAAATTAATCTTTGAAAATTTCATATTATTGAAGTTTAGTCCTCTATGAAAATAGATTAGTGACTCTACTGGAAAGAACCTGATGAAGTTGTGAAAATCATCTCAGATCTACAATTATTTCTTGTTGGGAACAATAATTTACAGCAACTGTAACATATCCATGTATTTTTCATCATTTGGTTTTCACGACGCATAAACTTGTTATGGAAACCATGTTTAATAGTTTGGAAAAAAAATTGGTTCCCTATTGAGTGAAATTAAGCACTAAAAAAGGGAATGGTAGTAATAATTCTACACACTTCTCAATTATAATTTTCATCCCCTATATTATGTTGGAGAAGTATGCTTGTTCTTGAAATCTGCCCATTAGAAAGATCTTAGATGTAGATATATTTGAGCTATGCATTGTAATATTTTAAGGGCATGATAGAAGCAAGAAATAGGGTGGTGACCAATTGTAGAGTCGATATGTGAAGTTTGAAAAGGGGTGTAGGAAAATATTTGATTCACTTGTACATCCTTGTGGGGTGTTAGATGCAAGCATGAAAAATGTGTAGCCCCTGTCATTCCTTCAAAGAAATTTATCTATTGGAAGATGCATACCATTAAATTTTGATGGTATTCAAGGTTTCCCAAATCCTATTCCTAATGAAGTTAGGGAACACTTGCCAAAATTCAAAGGGAAAAGCTTAGAATCAACATCTCGAGATTTGCAAGTTTTTTATGATTTGATGGGAGATTATAAGATAAATCATGAAGATGTTGTCATGAAATTATTTGTTCAATCTCTAAAGGAAGATGCCAGATATTGGTTTTCATATTTGCCAATATGTTTTATTTCTTAATGGAATGAGTTCATGGCAGCATTCATAGAACAATTTGGTGAAAGAATTAATCCAAGTTCAACAAGACAGAAACTTATGAACATATAGAAGGAAGAAGATGAGTTGGTTCCCACTTTCAATATCAAGTTTCAAAAGCAATAAGGGATATCCTAGAAAATATTAGACCAAATGATGCAGACTGTTTGGTTGTATATTTGGGTGCATTTGATGAAGAAATGAGTTATTTTTTGAGAGATAAGGATCCTACAACACTTCATAATGCATATCAAATTTCCATGGATATTGAAAACAACTTGAAATATTCAATGATGAAGGGATACATGGCTGCAAGTGTTGGTTATCCTAGTGCACCTCATGTAAATGGAATTCACAAATCAAGCAACCGAAATGATTGTCAAGTTGATAGTGCTTCTTTTGTGCTAATTTTTCCATTATTACAACTCACAAATCATAGTGAGCTCCAAGTTGAACAACACCAAATTTTGAGCAATGTTGATCAAATGTCTTTCGTTCAAGGATTGTATGAAATGAAAAGACATAAGGGAGAATCACCGTATGATTTTTTTTTAGGTTTTTGGATGCCTTGTTGAAGGTCCCCAAAAATTTCTGACCTAAGGATTCAATGTGCATTGATTTATTTTGTGAAATCTATGAGCCAGGGCTAAGTACCTTTCCAAAGGAGTTGAAGCCTCATGGTTTTGATCAGATACCTGATTGGATAAAGGTTGTTGAAGGAGCTGAATGTAATTATGCACAAACTGTGATGTCTCAAAATGCTAGTAATAACTATCCTATTAATAAAATTCATAAGACAATGCAAACAAGTAAAAAGGCTATATCAGAAAATGAACATCCATCTAGTTGTATGGATGAAGATAGTGATTGTAATCAGATCACAAGTAGCATATATGTAGATCCATATACCAGTGATGAAGATAAAAATACACTTGCAAATGTTGCTGATTTCTCATCACAAATTAGTGGTTAAGATATTGAAGATGAAAATTCAAGCATTCATTCTAAAAACTTTGAGTATAGCTTATGTAGTGATAAATTTTCTTGTGATGAGGGTCATGATGGGAGTGGAATTTTTGATTATTTTTTTGAGGATTGTGAATTCTCCCGTGAGGATGACTTAGAGATGTTTTCTTCATATAAAGGATTCGATTATATGAATGTCGATGAAGCTGTTGGTTCACAAATAAATGAACAAGTTCCATTTGATGAATACTTGGAATGTAATTCAGGTTTTCCATCACTAAAGCATACTAATTTTGTGAGTGATGATGACTTTGAGGATAAAAATGTGTGTGCTTTGTATCCTAATCATAAGAATAGTGTTAGAGATGACACAAATGTTAATGATGTTGGTTATGATGCTAGTGAACATTATTATGTCTTTGCTACTTATGATTGCTTATGTGATGCAGAGATGGAAATGTTTGTGTTGTATGAAGAGAATGTTGATGTGCATAACATTTGGAAATGTGTTGATTCAGATTTATATGTGAAGCCACAAGCTAGTGAAATTAATAGTGACATGGAATATGCTTACTTCTTTGTAGAAATGGACATGTTTTCATTTGATAAGGAGTGCATTGATGTGGAAGAGAACAAAGATGCTTGTTCAATTTTTAATGAACAACATTCATATTACAATGAATCCCCCACATTTGGGTCAACATACCTATCAATTGATAATGCACATGAAGTTACTCGTGCACATGAGTGTCTTTCTGCTGACCGTACTAGCTCTGAATTGTTTGAGCCTTCTTTTGAAGCATTTTTCATTGAGATGGATGATGACTTGAAATATGAATCAGAATATGTTACTAAACCTGAGATGAGTGCATTTACCCAGTTTTTGGATGTTGATGATGCATATGATCTCCATTTCCATGATACCAAGGAGTATTCTAATGTAGCTAAATCAAAATGCCTAGATATGTGCTCATGTCATGGTGCCCAATTCAAGAAGGCTCCTAAATATGCACTTTTTCCTTTTGATACACCTGGGGGTTGTTTTCATAGTGCACAACAAAAAATTGTATGAAATTTTTTAGTTTGATGTGCAAACTGAATTTGAGTATTTGATGGAATATGAATGTGAGCTAGATAAGCTAAATTGTCACATTGACTATGGGTTTCAATTAATGCTTGAATGCCAATATAAAATTGACAAATTTAATGGTGGCCTTGGAAAGCACAATGCTATGGTCAAACATGTCAATGGCGATATTAGCTTTTAGCTTTTTGTGGCAATGTTTTCGAACTTGGCTTAGTGCAAGCAGCAGAAGGTAAAGTATTTGATAGAGGTAAATATTGGTTCTACATTTTTGGGGGGCCTAGGGCCACCAAGTGAAGTTGAAGCCTATTAAATTGTAGATGTAGGTTAAAACCCTATATGTTAGAAATGATTTTGAGAGAAAATTTGAAGTGGAGAGTATGGTATTGGTATGGAATGCAATATCTAAAGACAAGGAGCCTAGCTAGTGAACTTCTTGAGCTACCAGTACATAGAAAAATCCTGAAGCCATACTTCTCCTAAGTATGTCTTTTCCATGTACAATGTACAGTCTTGTAAATTTTTTATATATGTTGGTTTCCTTGGGTCTAGTTTTCTTGCCTTGTCTAGGAAAGCCCTTGGTTTTCGGTCCTTGTACTTGGTCTACTTCAATCATGAGATCTAAAATCTCACCATGCCTGTAGGAGGCATGCATCCCCAGTCGAAGCCACTAGAGGAACCTTCAAAATTTTAAGTTCCACTTGTCTGAAATGTATTATTTCTAGTGTCCTTTTGGTCTGTTGAAGGTTAAGGTATAGGGTTTTATGTTGGTGAGTTGTGTTTCTTAGAATATTTTTTCCTTTGTTTGAAACCCCTACCTTATGTTTTGATCCTTCGTTGACTTACTATGCTCGGTTCTTGGTCATGTTAGAAACAACTTGAGTCATTGATTTTCATGTTTTGGTTGGTCCCTTGTGCCTAGGCTTCCCTGTTTTCCCATTATGTAATATTAGTTTTTAATCTTTGGGTTTGGCTTGATGTTTAATAATTTTTTAAATTTTGGTGTGTTTGACCTTTACATCCTTTTCCAAAATGATCTTTAAGGTCTTTTATGTCCCTCTGTGTCATTGTCCTAGGCATTCCCTCTTTTAAAACAACTTGGTGCACTTGCATATTTCCGTCACTTAAGTCATCGCTCATCACTGAAG
The DNA here is from genome assembly GCA_007115665.2 of Sequoiadendron giganteum. Classification (NCBI taxonomy): domain Eukaryota; kingdom Viridiplantae; phylum Streptophyta; class Pinopsida; order Cupressales; family Cupressaceae; genus Sequoiadendron; species Sequoiadendron giganteum. The sequence goes on from CM021102.1 coordinate 331,999,531, forward strand.
TTGTTTTTATCATCAGGTTCATTACCACGATGAACGATGAGCCTTTGGTTCTCTAGTCCATCATATGTTGCTGAAAGAATTTGGTCTTCATAAAATTGATTACCGCAATGAGTGTTATGGCTATGTCCCTTTCTTGTCGCTTATTATTGAAGCTCTTCAGCTTCTCAGTTCCATTTCAACGAGGCGTGATGAAAATTGTTTCTTCCTTATGTTGTGCCATCGAAGAAATATTTCATCACCTTTTTCAGTTACTATGATGAGTGATGGGAAGGTATTGAATGGAGCAGTATGATCTTGCCACTTGTCAGCATTTGGTGTCATCATTGTTTTTGCTTGTCGCTAAAGGTACTCTCAATTCCAAATCAATTATGGTGATAAGCGATGGCCTATGGTTATGATTTGGTATTGCTAGTAATTCCTACTGACCGAAATAAAAATGTAGCCTTGTGACATTTCTGTGACAAGTGATGAAGGATATGTTGAGGAATTTTCCTTCCATCACAGGTGTTGTCGCTTATCGCCAAATTTTGGACATAAATTCAAGGTGTTACTGTGATGGGTGATGGATTCCAAAGGGTATGGTGAATGCTTAGATGACTACGTGGAAGTTGTTTGAGGTATCATTGCTGTTTCAAAGCACATGTGTAAAAGCAGGAGGTGATGGTCAAGGATGATCAGTGATTGTGTTTTAAATCAAAAGGATCAATGGCCAAGTTTCAAACTTGTGTGGTTGGCTTTAAATTCACTCATGTGAGATTTCTTTTGAACATTAATGGTGGGCACACTCCAATCATTTGACATAAAGAGGGTTGCCAGCCATTTTCTTTCACAATTGCAATGGTCGCAAGCTGAAGAATTGGTCTAAAGCCTAAGAAGAAGGTGTGGTGAGATTGGGCAAATAGTTGCAGAGGTATTGAAGACATTTTCTTGAGTAAGCAGGTATCCACACCTTTATGTGCACAAATTAGCTAGTTTAGGGAATCCTTGAAGTTTTTGTAAGCTTTAGATACTTGGGGTTTGTAAGGGTTTGGTTTTTTTCAAATTCCATTTGAATTGGTAGGAATTTTGTGTGGTCTAGGAAGATTCTTGGTTCTACAAGTTTGTTTCTAAGAGCATAAACCAGTGAGATTCTTTTGTAAGTGAAAATTTGCAAACCCTAGTCTCATCTTACTGTAACAATGAGTGAGCCTGGTGAGTCATCTGCCAAACCTAAAAGGAAACCCAAATAGAGGAGGGTCAAGAGGCCTAAACCCTAGGATAACACACCTTAAATTAAGCCAAATATACTTGAGAAATCTATGGAGCCAAAGGTAGAGAAGATAACTTGTGTCATATTCATGGAGGGTGAAGCTAGCAATACTTACAACTTGAGAAGTAGAGTTGTTAATTGCGATCATGGTAAGCCTGATAATATATTCATGAAGGAATAGACTGCCCAAAAGCAGGGAATTAAATTAGAGGTTGGTCAGTCTAAGAAGAAAATGAAGAGGGATAAGGACCACGAGGCTTATGATTCTTATATAGGGGAACTTGATGTTGCCATGGAAGATGAGGAAAATTATATAATTGATAAGGTAGAAACTGGTCCAGAATATTTCCAATATCTTCTTACACTTGTAGGTCTAGAAGACTCTAATGATGGCGAGACAAATTCTCCAGTTTCAACAAAATCATGAAGGAGACATTCATACTCTAATTATAAAGATGATGAACCATTGCAGAAATAGAGTACTAGTTTGGAGTTTTTGTCTTAGATGCTGATGTGGATGGTGTTGATGTTATAGTGGCTAGAGATATCCTTCACTAAATATTAAATGATGAATAAATAAAATCAAGTCAGACTTGCTATAAATAATAATTTATTTTATGAGGTCGACCCAAAATAAAAATTCACCTTGTTATGTGAAAGAGGTCGACCCTAAATAGAGAGACGCCTTGATTTGTATATATAAAAGGCAATGATCATTCATTTGATCATTCAATTATTCAAAAATAAAATCGCACTTCAAGGAGGAGTTCGCACATTTGCAGTAGATCAATATCAAGGAGAAATCATATTGTTTGTATATCTGCATCTAGGAGAGGTGTTATCCTTCATTAAATCAGATTGGCCTTGTGTTTGGGCCAAGTTGTAAGCAGATTTCTACTCTTATCATTCAATATATAAGAGATATACTTTATTGTATTTTTCTCCCTTGAGAAGGAGGGTTTTCCCAAGGTTTTTATGGTGTTCTATTGTTCATTATTTTGTATTGTTTCTTATCTTCATTTCTGGTCTAAAAAAAAACTAACATGGTATCAAAGTAGGTTTAAGCAAGATTGGATCAAATTTTTTTAAGCAGAGAATTCCTCTCCTTATCTAGGATAGTCTATCTAAGTATCAAAGATGGTGAACGGAGTCAAGGTTGAATATAGGCTTGATGGTGCATCTAATTTCACCTCTTGGAAATTAAGAGTTCTTATTGCCTTAGAATAAAATGATCTTCTATACTTTGTGGAAAATGATGTGCTCGAGCCATCAGATGACGCTAAGAAAATTCAATGGAAGAAGAATGGCACGAAGGCTAGGAAGATCTTGATAAACTCCGTGAAGGATCATCTTGTGTCGATTATCATCAAGATGAAGACAACCAAAGATATGTTTGAGGCTCTACAAGGATTATATCAGATCAACAATACCAGTAGATCCCTAGCCTTGCGACAATAGCTCCATCATATAAAATGTCTAAAGGAGATTTAGTCATCTCCGTCTTCATGAATATTTTTGATTTGACAGATCAGCTATGCACGATTGGAGACATAGTTGAAGATAGAGATCTTGTTATGTTGGCACTGAATGGTCTTCCTCAATCTTGGGAGCCCTTTAACCAAACCATTAGTGGGAGATCTAAGTTGCCCAAGTTTGATCATCTTCAAGCTGATTTCATTCAAGAAGAATCTAGATTGGCAACAAGAGGAAATGGGTGAATCTCTCATAATGAAGAAAATCATGTCCTAGATGTTCATGCTTCTAGAAGAAAAGGAAGAGAAGGGAAAAGAGGCAATTTCAAGAGGAATAGAGATGGAAAATCAGATTTTATTCCTAAAACAAAGAAGAAGAAGGATCTCTCTCACATTCAATGTTTCAGATGTTGCAAGTATGGTCACTATGCTTGAGATTGCATATCAAAACCTAAGCAGCATGCTTCTATTGCAGATGTTGATGATGTGTCACCTCAAAAGGAATCTAGAGAGAACTCAGGGGGATTTCTATTCATCTCCACTATTTCAAGCAATGTTCCAACCAACAGTGACACATTTGATTGATAGTGGTGTTTCACGACACATTACAAGATATCGAGAGCATCTTTCAGACTTGGTAGAAAGAGAAACCAACTTGCCAGTGATAATAGAAGATGATGCTTGTTATTCTGTAAGAGGAGTTGGCACCACCTCTCTTCATCTAGATTATGGAATCCCTCTTTATTTGAGTGATGTTTTATTTGTACCAGGAATCAAAAGAAATCTTGTCTCCATTTCAGCATTGGAGGACAAAGGATATCATGCTGCTTTTTCTAAAGGGAAAGTTCTTGCTTGGCCTAAGAATTGTAGTATCAAATCAGCCTGTGTGATTGGTGTTTGTCAAGAGACCCTATACATACTTTCAAATCAACTAGTTCAAGCATTATTCTGCTAGTTTGAGTGAGCTATAGCACAAGAGACTTGCTCACTTACACTTCAGAGCTCGTCCATCTATGAAGAAGATGGTTACTGGTCTACCGAAGCTCAGTCTGGAGCACGATGGCATTTTCAAAGGATGTGCATTGGGTAAGAATATCAAAAGTCCCTTTCATAGTAGTGATAGTAGATCAAAAGGAATTTTAGATCTTTTTCATTCTAATTTATGTGGTCCAATGTCTGTGGCATCTTTGAGTGGATTTTGGTATTATTTTATTTGCATTGATGACTATTCTCGAAAGACTTGGATTTACTTTTTGAAATCTAAGGAATCTAAAGAACTACTTCATAGATTCAAAGAATTCAAGGCTAAAGTTGAAAATATGTCTAGGAAAAGGATTAAGGTTATGAGATCTGATAACGGAGGAGAATACACTTCTGGAGGCTTTCATAATTTTTGCATTGAGGCATGGATCAAGAGGGAGTTTTGTGTTCCATACAACCCTCAACAAAATGGAGTTGTCGAAAGAAAGAATAGATCCATAGTTGAGGTAGCCAAATCTATGATTCATGATCAAGACTTACACTTTCCTTTGGGCAGAAGCTTCCAAAACTGTCGTGTATGTTCAGAATTGTAGCCCTCATTGAATATTGGGAAACATGACTCCTTAAGAGGCATTCATAGGTATGAAACCTGAGGTTAGTCATTTAATAATTTTTAGTTGTCTTGTTTATATTCATGTGCCTAAGGGTAAAATATATAAGCTAGAACCATCAAGAAAGAAAGGAATATTTGTGGGTTATAGTGAGTTTTCAAAGGCCTACAAGATCTACATTCCAGGATAGAAACAGTTTGGGATCACCAGGGATGTCTCTTTTGAAGAGGAAGTAGCCTTCAAAAGATCTAAAGGGTCTTACATGGAGATAGACAGTGAAGAGCAGGAGACTACTCAAGATATGGACATATCTCTTGATCATACTCTTAAGATTTAGAGGGAGTCTAATGAACCAAAAGAGAATATTGATCCAGTTGATCCCATAGAACCAATTGATGGGCCAAGAGATATTGCTATAGTTCGAAAGAGATAGGTTTATGGGCTAGACAAACTATTTAAGAGGCAGAATAGGATGCAGCTCCTAGAGGAACCTTTAGGGAAAGCAAGAGACCACAGAAGTTTTCAGGTTATGTGGCATTGATGAGTCGCATCATTGATTCTGAGCCTTCCATTTTTTAGGAGGAATCCAACCAATAGGTATGAAAGATGCAATGACATAATAATATCATTCTATCATCAAGAATGATGTTTGGATATTGTTTTGAGACCTAAAGGGAAATCAGTTGTGTCTTCCAAGTGGCTCTACAAAATCAAGCATGCAGCTGATGGTAGCATTGAGAAGCACAAGGCAAGATTTGTGGCAAGAGGATCCTCTTAGAAGGAGGGAATATATTATGAGGAGAAATTTCCTCCTATTGCTTGATATACATCTATCAGGACCATTATTGCTATTGCATCTGCTAAAGGCTACATCAAATGGACGTACAAACTGCATTTCTTAATGGTGTGATTGAAGAAGAAGTGTAAATTGAGAAGCCAAATGGTTTTTTGATTCATGGGAAGGAGTCTCATGTATGTAGATTGAATAAGGCTTTGTATGGCCTTAAGAAAGCACCTCGTGCATGGTATGAAAGGATTGATCGATATTTGATGAGCTTGGGATTCTCCAAGAATGATGCAGATTCCAATCTTTACTTCAAGGTATTTGATGGTGAGGCGTTGATATTGGTTGTTTATGTTGATGATTTATTTCTCACTAGATCAAAGTATCTCATTCTCAAATGCAAGAAAGAGTTAGCCTTTGAGTTTGAGATGAAGGATCTTGGTCTTATGCATTACTTCCTAGGACTAGAAGTGTGGCAAAGACCCAATGAGATTATTTTAAGTCAAGGGAAATATACCATAGATATCTTGAAGATATTTGGGATGATGAATTGCAAGATCGTGTATACACCTATGGAGGCAAATTTGAAGAAGTTGAGTGACTCTACAGCTAGTTCAGATTTGGTAGATCCCACCATGTACAAACAGTTGATTGGATCATTGATGTATCTAGTCAATACTAGACCTAACATTTGTTATGCATTGAGTGCTCTCAGTCAAGTCATGTGTAAGCCAAGACAAATTCATCTAGTTGCAACAAAGCATATCTAGAGATACATGTGCGACACAGTGGGATATGGCTTGAGATATACTTCTTGTGAAGATCTAAAGTTACAAAACTATACTGATTCTGATTGGGTCAAGAGTGTAACTGATAGGAAGAGAACCTCTAGATGTTGCTTCAGTTTGGGGTCTGCCATGATTTCTTGGTGTAGCAAGAAGAAAAATTTGTGGCACTAAGTACTGCAGAGGTTAAATATATTGCAGCATGTGTAGCAGCTCGAGAAGCAGTGTGGTTTTGAAAGCTCCTTGTAGAATTGTTTGGTCAAACATTGGAGCCGATTGTGATTCATTGTGATAATCAAAGTTGTGTGAAGGGATATGTCAATCCATTGTTTTATGATAGGAAAAATCATGTGGAGATCAAGTATCATGACATCAGATATATGGTGTTGAGGAAAGCAAGTCAACTCAAGTACAATTGCACTGATGATCAAACGACTGATATTCTCAGCAAGCCCCTTGCCAAAGTGAAGTTTGCATATTTTTGGGACAAGCTTGGAGTAGTGGAGAATGTAGCCCTTGATGAGAGGGAGACTTAGCATTAGTGATCTTTGCTATAATGCATATTTCTCTAAGACTAATAAATATGAGGTGAAATCCCTCGTCCATCTCTGTGATGGAGATGCGGTTCTTTCCACACATGGGAGTAGCCATGGTGGGCGTCATGTTGAGAGACTTCATGAAAATATCGCATTGAGAGACTCTATGATGAACCCTTTGTACTGGTTTTTTTCCACACATGGGAGTAGCCATGGTGGATGTCATGTTGAGAGACTCCATGATGACATCACGTTGAGAGACTCTGTGATGGGAAATTGTGCACATGTTTCTTTCCACACATGGGAGTAGCCATGGTGGACGTCATGTTGAGTGACTCCATGATGATATCACATTGAGAGACTTTGTGATGAACTCTTTTCCACAAATGGGTGTAGTTATTGTGGATGTCATGTTGAGAGACTCCGTGAAATGGATATCTAGAAGGATACCTCCCTAGCTAAGAGGGAGTGTTGATGTTAAAGTAGTTGGAGATATCATTCGCTAAATATTAAATGATGAATAAATAAAATAAAGTCAGACTTGCTATAAATAATAATTTATTTTATGAGGCCGACCCAAAATAAAAAGTCGCCTTGTTTTGTGAAAGTGGTCGACCCTAAATGAAGAGACGCCTTGATTTGTATATATACAAGGTAATGATCATTCAATTATTCAAAAATAAAATCGCACTTCAAGGAGGAGTTCGCATATTTGCAACAGATCGACATATTGCATCAAGAAAATTGATATCAAGGAGAAATCATATTGTTTGTATATTTGCATCAAGGATAGGTTCGATCCTTCATTAAATCAGATCGGCCTTGTGTTTGGGTGAAGTTGTAAGCATATTTTTGCTCTTATCATTTAATATATAAGAGATATATTTTTTTGGGTTTTTCTCCCTCAAGGAGGGTTTTCCCAAGGTATTTGTTGTGTTTTGTTGTTCATTATTTTGTATTGCTTCTTATCTTCATTTTTGGTCTAGAATTAAATCAGAGGTTGGTCATTATAAGAATAAAATGAAGAGGGATAAGGACCATAAGGCGTATGATTCTTATCTAGGGGAACTTGATGTTGTCATGGAAGATGAGGAAAATTATATAAGTGATAAGGTAGAAGTTGGTCCAAAATATTTCCAATATCTTCTTACACTTTTAGGTCTAGAAGGCTCTGATGATGGTGAGACAAATTCTCTAGTTACAAAAAAATCATGAAGGAGACATGCATACTCTGATTCTGAAGATGATGAACCATTGCAGAAATAGAGTCCTAGTCTGGAGTTTTTATCTTAGATACTGATGTGGATGGGACGTTTTGATGCTGTTGTAATGACGAAAGATGCCTTTTGGTGGGTATATCTTCTTCAGAGGGTGAAAATATTTTTTGTCTTATGTGATTTCCCCCTTTCTACAAGGTACAAATATAACCACTTGGGGAATTTGAAATTGAAATGCAAATGAATGTCAAATGAAAAATGTGACTAAAATTATAATTTTGTCTAAAGTTGGTTGCTCCCATGTTGCTATAAATGGGAATTGAAGGCCAATTACACAGGTCTTTGGTTGAATAAATTTTGAACTCATGTAATAGCAATTTTCTAAATCAAGCACACATGAATAGAATAGTATTGATTCCTAAGTGTGCATTCTAGTTTGTAATAGGCTTAATAGTTTTACAATAGCAATGACATATGAATGAGAATTGCAAATTCTGGAACAAATTCTCTCCTATGTATTTTTCTCTCAAATTATGAAAAGAATGATCAAGGATCTTTTATTTATCTTCAATCGCTTTGGTTGAGTGTATGGTTTTATTTCTTCTTTAGTTCAAATAACTAATTAAACGCTTTCATGAAATCATAGCTTTGTGAAATGGAATTCAAGGATTACTAAGCAGTTTTTGTTTCTAGATATTATGAGTTATGTATTGCAAAGCGATGCATCAATAGCCTATAAATGCTAAGTCTAATTGCTAATGTATTACAATTTGTGACAAATAGGAATCTTTTACCCATGGATAAAACATTGGCCTATTATTTTGGTCATCCTAGATGTGAATGAGTCGGCCCTTACCTGACAAAGACACAAATCTTAATGAAAATCATTGACACACCTTTAATTGCAGTAAAGTGTTATGAAGTCCCACTCATTCCTTGCTTTAGTTAATAATTTTCTATAGGGTCGGCCAAATCCTTAAAGAATTTTATCTAATTAACAGCTTATAGGAAAGCATTTGTTTGTCACAATTTTCATGATAAAATAGCCCAAGAATATCATCTAAACATTGTTAGGAGTACCCTCTTGGGTTTCACAGAGCCTGGATTGTAGAGGTAGTAACCTAGCAAGCCCCTACCTGTTCATTGTCCAATCCTTACCTTTGTTGATCATTGAATTATGGAAAATTCATAGGCTTCTGGTGAGATTAAGTTTGGTTCTAAAAAAATAACCAACATAGTCAATGGTGATTGCATGGATGGCCCTAACCTTATTGGTTCAGGAGATGTATCACAATTTCCTTTTGAAGAAATTTGCAAGGTTTGTAGGAAATATTCAAGGACCTTTACTAAGATGACTAGAGGGGATTTAACATTTTCCATTGGAAAGACATCTAATGGACTCTCTAGAGTGGAATTGAGTAACCTACTATCAAAAATGAAGGAAGACATCATAATCCATTTGGATACCCAATTGGACACTCTACATGTGAAGAAAAAGAAAGAGGATGCAAAGGCAATCCTTACTAAATACTACCCTAACTATAGACAGAGAAAAGCTAATTACAAGTGCAAAAGAGTAGCAAGTATTTCAAAAGATAGACTAGGGAAACTAGATTTTCAAGCACTAGAGGGTGAAGATGGAAAAAATTTCTACATTGCACAAAGGAGCCCATGGAAACCAAGACAAAGTATGCCCCAAGACCTATGAATTTCAATGCACCATTTCTAGTTAGCAATCAAAATTTCTCTAGTTAGAACCCTCGACCTTGGGAAAACACACAAAACCAATAGAAAAATCTTGAACCAAATTGGAACCAACAAAAACAAGGCTTGTGGCCACAAAAAACCTTTAAATACCTAACTACAACCCCCAATGGCCACTACAATAAAACCAATGGCAAGCTCAATGTAAAAAAGGCTAGCAATGGCATAACCAAAATTTGAATTACCAGTAGCCACAACACAAGACATCATGCCCAATCCAAAAATTCCATTATCCTAGCCACCAAGGGTACCTCAACTACCAACCCAACCTACACATAACCCAAATAACAAGCCTATTCAACAGGCCTACACTAACGAAGCTATTCAATACCCTACTTATGGGGTAGAGGTGAGTGATGTCCACCTCAAATCAAGGAAAACATTGGTTGGGTCTTCATCCCCTAAAATTAATGAGTTGGTAGATGAGGAAGCCTTAGAAAAGACCTTGGACAACCCATCTTTGGAACCTAAGTCAAATCAGGTCAACCAAACTAGTTTAAGTCCAAGCCTCCATTCCCTGAATGATTAGTTGTTCAAAAACATCAAAACCAAGTTAAAACTGGCCTATTAGGATAACTTCAAGATGTGTGTATAAAGATACCCCTCATCCAAGCCATCAAGGACATTCCCATTTACACAAAAATAGTGAGAGACCTTTGTCTTAAAAATCTAGGGAGAAAAAGAAAAGACCCTCAAACTGTCCATGTCTTAGGGAATCTTGTTGATAGTATGTTAGGAAACATAACTGTCCCTAAGTATAAATCCATGGAATTCCAATGGTAGATGTTAATATAAATGGTATCCTCATCAAAATTGCCTTGATTAGCTTGGGGGTAGCCATTAATGTGATGACTAAGTAAATAAAGTAGCTATTACAATTAATAAACCTTAGACCTACACCAAATGTTCTATAGTTGGTAGATAGGTCAACAAGGAAACTTGAGGGCATCATTGAGGACTTGGTCATAAAATTGGATTCATGGGAGTACCCTACAAATTTCATAGTACTGCAACCAAAGGCTAATCTTACAAGCTATCCCCTTATTCTAGGAAGACCATGGTTAGCAACAATTGATGCATTTATAGGTTGTAGGTCTGAAAACATGATTATCTAAAATGAAACTATGACCAAGAAGTTGGTCCTTTATCCACCAACCCAACCTCATGCATATTTAGAGCATACCATTTGTCCTACCCTAGATGAGGAAGACCGGTATTCTCTACAAAATCTCATGACTATTGAACACAATCCCTTGTTGAGCAATCAAGATGAGGATGATTTAATATAACACATTATATAGAATAACTGCAGTAGGAATCCACAACAATAGGACTATCTATCATGTTTGCAAGACCCTGTACAGAATATTATACCTATCAATTTATCATAGTCAATATCCCAACATTTCCATTTTGTATTTCCACAACAATGTTTCCGAAACATAGTGGGACTTAACCTTTCATCTATACAATCAACATCCAAGATTTTAGAAATCATGCTAGGTAAAATGTTGAATGTTAGCAATGAATTAACTATTGAACAACAAAATTCCCTATTATGTTGAAGGAACACACAACAACATTTGCATGGGATTACCATGACATGAAGGGGACTGACCCAAACCTATGCATGCATAGGATATACATTAATGTTGGTTTTAAACCAATCAAACAACCCCATAGGAGAATGAACCCTACACTAAGAGACATAGTCAAAACTGAATTATAAAAATTACTTGATGCAGGTTTCATTTACCCTATTTTTGATAGTCAATGGGTATCACATATATTTATTGTTCCAAAGAAAGGAGGGAAATGGAGAGTATGTGTGGATTGTAGAGAATTAAATTCAGCCACTAGAAAAGACCGTTTTCCACTACCTTTCATTAATCAATTAATTGACTCCCTATTAGATAAAGAGTACTCCTTTCTAGATGGATTAAGCGGCTATAATCAGATTAGAATAGCTCTAGACAACCAAGGTAAAACCACCTTTACATGCCCTTTAGGCACACATGCTTATTTTTTTCTCCCCTTTGGACTATTAAATACTCTAACCACTTTCCAACAGGTAGTGCTAAGTATTTTCTCAAATTATGCACATGACTCCATGGAAATCTAAATGGATGATTTCACAACCTATGGAGAAACATATGATGAAGCACTCAATAACCTACAAAAGGTCTTAAAGAGGTGTCAAGAACATAATCTATCCCAAGTCATGAGAAATGTTTCATGATGATGACCCAAGGGATTGTGATAGGACTTTTTGTATCAAGTGAAGGGATTCAAGTGGATCCAAACAAGATTGAGATAATCTCCACACTCCTTGTGCCACAAAAACAAAGAGATGTTGGGATTTTTCTAGGATGTGTTGGCTACTATATAGTATTTATTCAATACTTTAGAAAAATTATAGCACCTTTAGTGGTTTTACTCACAATGGATATAGTTTAAATGGACCATAGATTACCAACACTCTTTGAAGAACTCAAGATAGCATTGACCAAAGCATCTATCTTGAGAGGACCAAATTCGTCTTTTCCTTTCCACATACACAAATGCTTCTAACTTTGATATAGGAGCAGTACTTGGACATAAGGAAGGTACTAAGGAGTATGTCATATACTACATTAGCAAGAGCTTACAAGGGTCATAACTGAAATACACAATCACATAAAAAGAGATGTTAGCAGTTGTCTATGCAATTAAAAAATTTAGGCATTTCATAACAGGGTATCACAATGTTTATCCACACTGATCACATTGCAATTTATAAGGTACTTAATAAATAAACTTGTGGTTGGTGGAAGACTTGTCAGATGACTATTATTACTACAGGAATTTGACATCACCATAGTGGATAAGCTTGGGAAGGCAAATGTGGCAGAATTTTTTTTGTCTAGATTACCAACTCAATTAGAAGAAGGTGTTGTTGATGATTCTTTTCCAGATGAGTACTTATTTTCTCTAACTTTGCACACACCTTGGTTTGCTAATATTTCCAATTATCTAGTAACAGGATAGATAGCACCTCATTTCTCTCCTAGAGAAAAGAGACAACTGGTGCATAAAATTTTTCCCTATTCCTGGGTAGCTAGTTATTTATTTTACACAAGTCCAAATAATATTATGAGGAAATGCATAAGAGAGGATGAGATATATGATATCCTCAAATCCTTCCATGATGAACCCTATGGGGGACACTTTGTAGCAAAGAGTATGGCACTCAATATTCTCACCACTGGCTATTACTAGCCAACTCTTCATAAGGATTCAATGAAATATGCAAGGAGTTGTGACAGGTGTCAGAGAATGGATATGCCAACTAAAAAAAATGAGATTCCTTTGCAACCTCAATTGGAATTAGCACCATTTGATAAATGGGGGCTTGACTTCATTGGCCCAATATCACCAACAACCAATAACAAGGAGTATATTAGTTTACATAGATTATCTAACAAAGTGGGTTGAAGTCAAAGCATTGAAATTTGCTATGGATGGAAATGTAGCCAGATTCCTATATGAAGACATATTTACAAGGTATGGAGTGCTAAGAGAAATTGTGATAGATCAGGGTCCCAGTTCACATCAAATATGATTACCAAATTGGTCTAGGAATATGAAATAAGGCACAATAAATCAACACCCTATCACCCTCAAGCTAGTGAGATAGTGAAAGTAACAAATAGGGAGATTGAAAATATCTTGACTAAAATAGTGCAGATTCATAAGAAAGGTTGGGAAACCAGGTTTCTTAAGGCAATATGGGCATATAGGACAGCATGGAGGACTACAATAGGATTTATACCTTATGCGTTGGTGTATGGAAAAACAACAATTTTTCCCATTGAATTTGAATATGAAACACTCGGGACAATAGTTGAACTGGATATGGAATTGACAACAACACAAAAAGAAGGATTACACAATCTGAATGGATTAGATGAGATAAGGATGGAAGCTATGCATCACACTAAAAAAATTTAGAAATAGAGAGACAAATGGCATGATTAGTTTATCAAAACAAAAGAGTTCAATGTGGGATATTGGTCTTTGTTATATGACTCAAGGTATAAAGATTATAAAGAAAAGCTACAAAAAAGGTGGTTAGGACCATATGAAATACAAGTTTTTCCAAATGGACAATCAAATTACAAACAATTGATGCAATCAAATTTTCACTATTGGTTAATGGTCATAGACTAAAAATTTACAAAAATCCAGTACAAAAGGGTGACTTCCTTCTTTAATTAATGCAACAATATGGACCAAACAATTCTTCTGATAAAGATATTATACTACACAGTGATCATGACAAAGACATTGAGCCAGACAGTAATCTTGATACAAAAATTATACCAGCAAATAAATCTTCAATAGTAGAGACTACAAGTTCTTCAGTTGACTCTGAAGATGAGCTACACAGCTCACCTACTAAGGTCAACCAAGTATAATTTTTTATCACCTTTCACATGCACACACTACACAAGTAAAACATTAAACAATTCTTTTCAAGTGCACTCCATGATGTAGTAGGGACTTGTAGCTTCATCAATAACAAGGCCGATAAAATTCAGAGGGACCTATTAGTGAAGGTACCCGTAGCACTTGCTTGTTAGAATTTTAAAATATATCTACCAACTTAATTTCATGTCATCCACATACACTTCATTTTTTCATACATGCAACTATATATCTATCATTCCATTACATGTAAGTTACCCCATCATATCCCACATATCATTCCTTTATTTCCATGCATCCAGGAAATCAATTCATATCCAATAAGCCTACATTTTGCATCCTTTCCATTACCACGTGTCAAGCTATCATTTCATGTGTCACCAATTGTAGTTTAATGGTCAAATCATAATCATGTCATGGACACTCCTAATCATCTTCACACGAGATACATTCAATTCGCTTCACTTTTTCAAGTACACATACTACTTTACCATAATTAACATAGATTGTCATTGTTTTTTGACATATTTACATTTTTAATTTTTCTTGCTTTGTACTCATTATCATATTTTCACTTCATGTCATCAAACCCTCAACCTCTGAATGTATAATTAAGTGAGGTCACTTAACAAATTAAGTTGGGGGGAGAGTACATTTTCTTGGTTTTCAAAATTTTCTTGTGTGAGTATCAAGACAAAATCAATCCACCAAAAACCTTTATGTGACCCTTTGTCATTTGTGTCATTGGATTTTCCCCACTTCTAATCTATAATTCAAACCATTTCAAGCCCAGTAGTTTAATTTAAAGAACCTAAGTATACAGATAGGAAGGATTGGTGTGATTGAAGTAGTAAATAGGAAATTTGAGCAAAAATAGAGTAGTTTACCAACATGGGCAGAGATACAGTTCACAGAGAACCATCTGCACATCAATAGATATTGGAAGATAGGTTGGTTTTTCCTATTTTCAAACAATCAAGATGGTTGCATTATTTCTTAAAGTTGATATATTATAGCAAGGATATGACAAAAAAAATTGTAGAAACACTTGAAAATGATGAAGCCGCTATTTGAGGATTAAAGGTTGATGCTTCAGAAGCTGCAATTGTAGAGGTGTCCAGCTTGCCAAGAGACGAAGATGAATTCCCAATCAAAGTGAATGTTGTAGTTGCTAGAGATAAATTTGGGGAACATGGAGATAACCTCGATCAACATCCCAAGGTACTAAAAGGTTATCATTGCCATGGGTATGGGATTCTATTACTACATATATTATTAAATATCTTAAATGTGATGGTAGGTAGTCTCTTTTATACACAGTGTTTCAAACTCTTGAGTCACCTTCATCATAATAGGAGGGTTAATGTTCCCAATTTTTTGTATAATCTATTGAAGTGAATGAGTTCTGAATATAGAAGAAGGAGAAACAATACAACATTATCACATTATTGTTTGGTTACCCTATTGGTAAAAATAATTTTAAAGGTTCAACATACACATGTTTCATGGGAAAGCTTCTTAATGTGTAACTATATCAGTCACATTCTTGAAGAACTAATTGTCCCAAAAAAAATGGAATCACCTATTGCATCAATGAGAGAAATTCCCTCTAGTTCACTTATTGCTTCACCTACCCGCAATAGAGGTGAAACTAAGGAGTAGAGTATGAAAAATTCACCATTCATAGCCTTTGATAAACCTACAGTAGAGGACATCCAAGAAACCCAAACTTCTTCCAAAACACCAAGAATCGGAAAGAGGAAAGGTGGATCTTCCTTTACACCCAAGAAATTGTAGAAGAAGAAGCCCACCTAGCCAAGGCATTCACACCACCTGAAAAAGAAGGGTGTTATGAGGGGTTCAATTAATAAGTTGGAGAAAGAAGAGACTGTGACAATAGAAATAGATTCAAAACTAAAGGGAAATGTTTTTGAGAATGTTCATACACCATTTAAAATAAAATGGTATATCTCAACCACCTCTGAATCTAACTCAGTGGGTGCTTTTGTTGCTATTAAGATAAGGAAGAAAACCCCACAAATCCCTAATAGTGAGGGTTGTGATTATACTTAGATACTATGGGTGATGATGATAAGTTTTTGGAAAAGGATGAAAATTTGTTTATAGAAGAAAGGAATTCTAAGAAAGAGTTGTAGGAAGCATTAGACATAATAAAACAATTAGAGGAATTGGTATTTAGTCTTAAGAACAGAGAGACAAGGAAAAAGACTTAAAAAATAAGGAGTTGGAGGAGAAGATTCACACATACGTGGGCATGGGTCTAAACTAGACTTACTTGCACAGTTTTCCATAGTGAAGGTACGAAATATAGAGATTGCAACTGAATATAGAGGACCACCTTTCATAAGAACTCCAACTTATCACACTACAATGTCTCTAGGCTATCACTTATGGAAAAAAACTCAAGAATTATCCCAAAAAAAGAAGAGTGGGAGAAGGAAAAGGAAAATATGATTTCAAACCATAATAGAGTATTGGAAAACAAGGAAGTTGAATTGAAAAAGATGACAGTTAAAATTGAGGAGATAACAGACAAGACTGCACAAATCATCAAATGCAGACCTCCTACTAGAATTGATTATTTTTTTATAGGATAAATTCTTGAGTTTCCAATAAATCAACTGATCAATAACTTGTCAATTTCCATGAGCGATAAATTTGACTTTTTACAATTTTTTTGTTGCTTCTACACCTAATAAACAGGATCAATTGTGTGAATTTTATTTGTATAACTATGTTATGCGAGATAATACAAAATGGACCCCACTAATATTTGTGCATGATTTATAGATCAAGGCATTAGTTTATTACTTCAGAAATGAGGCACGGAGGGGTGAAATTATGCAAGATTATATTGAGAGAGAAATCAATTGCTCTCCAAGTCAGAAACGAATCCAAGAACCCCATTGTAGTAATAGAAGAATGGAAAAAACTTCTGAGGCACAAGGGTGTACGATGGAAAATTATGAATTTAAGACTAAATGATTATGATATGATGCAAAGAATAATTGTAGGTCTTATCCATGATTCTTTTCATTTTGTGCAAGAAAGATAGGAAAGTTTGACCCATGAATTGCAAAAACAAGAACCCCACTCTATATATAACTTCATAGGCATGCTTGAAAGGACCTGTAGGTACATGGACATTTCCAAAAACAAGGGACTTACATGGGTATCTCTTGCCTTCTCTCCACCTATGCTAATCTACCCAGTGCCACATTGGACATGAGAAAATAATGAAGAACAAGAGGAAGATGAGAATGTTAGATGGGAAAGACTTTCATGCTATGGAGAATTTTACTTGAAGCAATTGAAAGGAGTGGATATGATAATAGATCTCAGGGAGATGAAATTTTAGTATAGTTCCTCTTGTCTTCAAACTGATTTTCTTGAGGACAAGCAAATGTCTAGTTGGAAGGAATGACGAGGCCAATTATTAGCTAGTTTCTTATTGTTTAGTACATAATTTTAGACATTTTCAAATACTCATTTCATACATATTCTTGAACTTTACTATCTTTCTATAATCATCATGCAACTTGAACCTGGTTTTAGTATATAAAAATATGATTATGGTATGTTAGTAATTGCATGGTTAAAATGTGTGAATGTGTATGGGATGTAGTGTATGTCTATGTTTAAATTATGGTTATTAGTATTGTGTATATGTTTCAGTGAACTAACTCTTTGTAGCCAAGAAACCAAAGCAAGAAGACTGTAGCTCGCAACAACTAAGGGGTGTAGCCCACAGCCAAAGGAGTTTCAGATAGCGATGCAGGGAAAGTTCCAAAATAAGAAGAATGAAACAATTATAGAATTGGAGGTGTTTATTTATCAAGATGGTTGTGAGTTACCATGTCATTTAATAAGACTATTGAAGGAGAAGAAACCTTTTATGATTTAGAATCCAATGTAACTATTTCCACAGTCAACGTTTAAGTTTTATCGTTGCAGCAGAGTTGCAGTCCCAATGAACTTCTTCAACCTTTTCAATTATGTTTTAGACTTTGTCACACTCTATTTTATAGGAGAGTGGTGAGTTACATTTAGATTTTTGTTTTGATTCCTTTTTTCAATAAGACTCCCATACACCTATGTATATATGGTTTTATGATCGATGAGAATAGCAAGCATAGCAGATATAGCATATGATATGTTTAGATAGTTTTTTTTGTTACACAATAATACTCATGTTTTTTATTAGGAAAAATAGGTTTTGAAGGGGCCCCAAAACCCTTTACAACGGAGAAAATATGCTAAAAATAAATAATTAGTAAAACCTATAGCCCACAAAGTATCCCACAACAATACTCATGTTTCAAGTTATGTTTTTATGAATAAGATATCCCTGAAGATTCTTATTAGATTGTGAAATCTTGAGTTATACAATGAAGAGGTTTTTAATTATTATTGTGGTTAATTGATTTGAGAAGATATATTTGAGTTTATTATATGGAGATAGTAACTTGAGCAAGGGCCACTCAAGGTAACTATTCCCCATTTTAATTTCTACATATTTATTTCTATTGTTACAGTAGTTACCTTCATTATTGCATTGTCTTAATCGGATTCTTCATGTTGTGAATGTGAGTGAAATCATGAATAAGATCATGTCTTGTATTTCATGCTTTGTCTGTCACCATGCATTATCCTTTAGTGTGAGTCAAATTTAGTAGCATTATTTAGTTACAGAGTTTACTTTTGACAGTGAGCTAATCACCTTCTTTAGTTGTAAGTACCTATAGCAATAGTTCTAGATTCAATTAGTTCACTGTTAAGTAGTTTATGTTTTTCTTAAATGTGTAAACACCTATACTAGGATGATATGGGTAGTGTATGAGTCTCTAAATGCACATACATTGCCAACATCGTCACAAGCTTATGTTAGCCTCGATTGATAATTTAATGGAGTATTTGCAAGGATTTAGTGGATTGTTCAGTTAGGTATCCCCTCTGAATCGTGTGAACATCACCAAGTTTATTGAACATTAGTTGGGCCTTACATGACATACAACGAAATACCCTAACAAAATAGATTTAGCACAAGCAAACAAAGCTTTATGGAAGTTAAGGACTAAGAACACAATCACCCCACAACATAACAAGATTCCTCCAATATTCAAGGCATTCCACGAGTATAACTTGAGAATTTCCATGCCAACTACTCAATCATCACAAGGAAGAAACACTAGAAATGTGCCACCTCAACAATAATTTTCTTATTTTTATTGAATATATTTTGTAAAGAACATTAAGTGTCAAGAAGTTAAAGAGACTTTTTATTTTCCCTTTTCAATTATTAATAAGAAACAATTACACTTGTCATTATATATATGATATGATGTTATCAATGAACTTTCTTAACAATTTGTGAAGAAATAAATAAGAGACAAATGAAACTGAAAGTTGTGTGTATGCTAGCAATAGTTATATTAATGAATGAATGAATGAGATCTATTACAATTTGTGTTACAATCAATTTATTTTGGTTATTACATTTATGTGTGGATGTGAAATCATTTTGAATCATTGAATCTATTTCAGTTTCAAAATTGTTTTTGATCAATTGAATTTATCAGTTAGCATTTCATGGAATGCAAATAGTTTGTGTGCTAAATATCTTTCATGATTAAAATTTATTTGATGAGATTCAGCGATAGAGATTTATGAGTATTTGATTTCAGTTTTATGTCTTTTTCTTTCTGATTAAAATCATACCTACATTCATAATTTTAAATTTGTAAAAATAACATATTATATATTAAAAGAGAGAACTATACCTCATAAAATTCTGAGAGAAACTATTTCATATAGGAACTCAATTGTTGATTATTGATTTGCATAAAGACTGAAAAATAGAATAAGAAATTTAATATTTCAAAGAGTGTACAATCCGTTAACCAACAAATAGAATATTTTAAAATAATATTGAAAATTTTTAAAATTTTACATTGGTACAAAAATCCTAGCTTGCCACAATTACTTGGTTACACTAACCAACAATTATGAGTGGTTGAACAACCTCAACAAATAGTTATGAATATCAAAGTTAAGACTCTCACCAACTACTAAGTCCTTGAATCCAATCATAGAGGGATTTGAACCCACTCCCCTACCTATGCAACCTACTTCTCACCTTGTCTCTGCCTTTCTCTTTCTACTTTATATAATGTGGAAAAGAAGATAACTCAACCACCTTCCCATTATTACCAAGTCGTCTAGGGGAGAGGACCCAGTAGTTGTGCACCTTCACTTTGCATTTCTAATTATCCTACATGGAAATTTCAAATTATTCCCAATTTTTTACAAAAATTTACTTGGTAATTCCCCTCCTTATAACTTTCATTTTAGGGCCACATCATCAAATATGATGCCACATCAACATGCTTTTCGTCAAGGTGTCCAAAAAGGCCCCAAAAAAATTGAGACCAATACTTGTGCATTCACATTGTGGGTAGTTGAGCATTGATATGGCATCACATGATTGCTTGTCTTTTAGATCAAAGGAATATATTTTGTTTAATAATGGGCAGTCACTTGTCACAACTATTCGACATTATATAAACAACTACTATCACAACTATTGGGCACTATATAAACAACTCCTATCACAACTATTGAAACATGCTCAGCTATTGGGTCCTCTCCCCTAAAATACAAAAGAGCGACGAACAACAAATTTCAAGCCCCCATCAAAGATAAAATTGAACGTCAATTCTCTTCTTCCACAAAGAACATTCCTTGTGGTGTTCAAATATCTCTTACAGACATATATCTTTCTTAGACCTCACATTAATCTCTCTCCATATACTACCTTGTTATGACAATATAATGTTTGGAACGCCTGTAAGGCATATGTGTAAGTATATTGCAGTGATTTTTGGGTTTGAATGGCTTCACAAGATTATGGTTTCCTTAAATATACTCTACTCTCTCTAAGATCAACATGAACATATAGGGTTGAGCTTATGCTCTTGACAATCAAGAAAGAATTTTTTGCTAAGAATGTCCTTGAAGCTAATTATTTCCTGTCAAATCCTTGAATAGATTACTTCATTTTGTCTTTTTAGATCATCATATAACCTAATACTCTTGGTCTTCGAAACTCTTATCTCTGTAACAACAAGTAGTAGAAGCACCAACTGCCTTCTCTTTAAAGATATTGAAAATAAAATACTTATAAATCTATAGAAGAAGAAATGCTAATTTATAAAATCTTAGTGGAATGTACTAAAAGAGATTAAAAATCCTTTAGAAAACATTGTACTTTCTAGTTAATTAGGATGGCATGTTATGGCTTTAGGCAATCATATTTATTGTTTCTTTGTCGATCCTCTCATATGTCTATAATAGTCCTAAACCTAGATGCCAAATTTCACTATTTAGGAATTGAGCAGAAGGAAAAAATAAAATATCAAAACATAAAAAGAAAATAAGCATGGAGCAAAAGAAAAGTGAAATATAAGAAAAAAAAAATTTGCATAATTCAAACATTTTCATTAGAGTTATATACATCTAACTAGCAATGGATCTATGCTTTGAGAGGATTGGAGGTATCTCCATTAGAACTATAGATGCCTATTATACAATGGAACAATGCCTAGGATGTGTTGAATGATTTTATTTCTTCATCTAACTTCTCTTTGCATGATGATAGTCCTAGTTGACTATAAAAGACATAAATAAATCACACACACAACCTAATTAACATAACCTATTGCTTTCTTATTCTAGTTTACACGTGATTTAGGTATTGCTAGCTTCACATAGGTCATGTGATTTTATTTTACTTAAAATTTCCCTTTTGACTAGAGATTCTAGATTTTGAACATTTTGTAATGTTTTCCTTAAAAGTCTAATTTTTTCTGTTGTTCACAACATGCCCCTTTTTTTGTTGAAATTAAGGGCCTTTTTTTTCATTTTTTTTCCTCTTTATTATCTAATCCTATTTGGGCACCATCAATAATATCATATTGAAAATATCCTTCAATGGCTCTCTTTGATGTTTTTCCTTCCTCTTCCTATTAGTGTTTAATTAAATTTAGCCTATATTTGCATGGTTTTAACCTTTAATTTAAATTTTGTAGGATTGGATAATGTGTTTCCCCTAATTCTACAAACAAACACTAGATATTCCTACGTACATGGTGGATTCTACTTTGGGGGTACCCAATGGTCCCCCTCTATCCTCCCTAACCCGAGCACCTCACATATGGTCTCATGTCCCTCAGGTTTCACTCCTGCTGGGACAGAGCTTTCACCTACAGGTCTTTCGAAGACCACCGATATTCTGATCGTATCTTCTGACTTTGTGTCGATGGTGGAGATCCTTCCAGAAATTGGCTGGAAGGATGTTTTGACCAATGGAAAACAAAAATCTACTCTGGCTCCTCCTTTGTCTGAGGTTGTCACTGCTTTTGGGATGGTCTTTGCCATTCTTGATTTGTTCTGTGATAGGATTCTCTCCTTCATGGAGACCACGATTGTGGGTAGATTTATTTCCTTTCATCCAACTGTGGATATGGTTCGGAAGTGGGTTGTTGTAAAATGGAATCTCAAAGGGAGTGTGGAGATCTGTGATATGGCTGGTGATCTCTTTCTTTTCAGGTTCACGGTTGCAGAGGACATGGTGGTGACTCTTTCCATGGGTCCTTGGGTGTATGGAAAACACATCTTGGCTATGTTTCAATGGAAGTTGAGGTTTGACCCTATTGTGGACCTAAACAAGTCAGCTCCAATATGGGTTCAGTTGCCTGGCTTACCTATAGAGTATTGGGATGAAGCCATTTTCAAAAGTATTGGGGATTCTTTGGGTTAGTTTGTCACCACTGACTCTATCACCAAATTGAAATCTAGGTTAGTTTTTGCAAGATTTTGTGTTAACATATGTGTTGATAAAACTCTTCCTAACATAGTCAAGTTATGCTCCAAGCTTGGCAATTGGACCCAACTAGTGTGTTATGAAAATGTTGTTTTCTACTATCAAAAGTGTGTTAAAGTTGGCCACCTTATCTCTGATTGAAAATCATCTTTCAATCGGGAGCCTAAGGTGGATAGTACCTTGAAGAATCTTACACCTCCCGTGGAGAAGGTCTCACCTCCGAAGGAGGCCACTGGGGTCAATCCTCTAATTGCTTCACCTACCTTTGATGACCCACCGCCTTCACCCACCTTTGTTGACCCACCACCTGGACTGGTCGACTCCAATGTTGGTCTAACGAATCTATCTTTAAATGAGTTTATTGTCAAACCCTTGGTTGTCTAGATGGCCAAGGGCCTTGGTTTTTTGGTTGTTGTTCATTTGCTTGTTGCAGGTTCTATGGGGACATGTGAAACAATGGGTGAGGAAGGGAAGATATGGGAAGAAGAGAGTATCAGGGTAGTTGATGAATCTATGGAGAGTAAGAAGGGCTTGAAGATTGAGAAAATTACAAAAGAAGAGATCTAGACAACGCCAAAAAAAAGGGAGGAAGAAGAAGGCAAATGTAGGAGGAGATTCAAAACCAGGAAGATCCAGCCAAAGACTCACTAGGATGAGAGAAACTACAAATGAGATTTCCCTGGGTAAAAAAAGGAAATCGGACATCTCCTCTAAGAAAGGTTAGAAATGAGAGTTATGTTGTGGAATGTTCGTGGGCTCAATAGCTCCCACAAACAACTTGCTTTGAAGAACTATGTCCTAGAACATAAGATTGATGTGTGCCTACTACAATAAACCAAAATGATTAAGACAAATTTTGATAAGATTGCTAAATTTATTTGGTCAAATGCTTCCTACTTCTATAGTAATGTTGAGGGTGCTTCGAGCGGTCTGGCTGTGCTTTGGAACCCCTCTAGATTTTTGGGTTCATAAAATTTTCACTGTAAAAACTGTGTGGGGGCCTCTTTTTCTTACCTGGGTGACTCTTGGTCTATAATCAATATTTATGCTCCTAACCAGAGGAATGTGAGGATTACTCTGTGGCAGGATCTTGCTGTTAAAATTAATCTCAATAGGGGAACCCGTTGTTTGGTTTTCAAGGACTTCAACTCTCCTCTCTTCCCTTCAGAGAAAAGTGGTGGCATGTTGGATTACTCTAATAGCATGTCTGACCTAGCTAATTTTTGGAACTCTTCGGGATTGATAGATATTGATCTTACGAGCCAAAATTTTACCTGGTCTAATAGATACTCTAGCAAACATCTGATTCAGGTTCGGTTAGATCATTTTCTCTAATCCCCCCATTGGACTAATATTTTAAATGCCAATCTAAAAACCCTGCCCAGAACGGTGTCTGACCACAATCCCCTATTGTTGACCTCAAATATCCGGCCTGTTGTGGGGCCCATCCCATTCCATTTTAAGATAAGTGGAATTCCCACCCTAACTTCAAAAATAAAATTGCAGAATGGTGGAATATCCCTGTTCGTGGATCCCCCATGTTCAATATTTTTTTCAAACTCAAACAAATTAAAAACATGGTTAAAGGATGGAATAAGAGTGTGTTTGGTGACGTGTTTCAAAAAAAAAAAATTAGAGGAGGAATTGAGAACTTTACAAAAGAAAATGGAGGAAGGAGATGACAATCAACAGACTTACAACCAGGAAGGAATGGGAAAAAATCTTCAAAAATTAGGAAACATTTTGGAAGAAAAAATCCAGAGTCCAATGGCTGAAGGATGGTGATAGGAACAACTCCTTCTTTCATGTGCGTGCCATCAAGCATAGGAAAAGAAATTAAATTTTTAAACTGACTGATACTTCTGGTGTGGTGATTTTGACTCTCGCCTAGATTGGCCTTCTAGCTATTAATTACTTTCAAGAGGCTTACTCAACCCCAACTAAGGCGCCCAACCCAACTTTGGACAATTTTTTGCTCAACCACCTTCCAACCATCATCTCCTAGGATGATAATTTGGGGATCCTCAGTGTTGTTTCTCTGGAAGAAATTCAGCTGGATACCTTTAGTATGGGGGCTTTCAAAGCCTCGGGCCCTGTTGGTTTCCCCTTGCCTTCTTTTAGATATTCTGGGATACTGTGGATGGGGACCTTGTGCTTACAGATCATGATTTCTTCAAAATTGGTAAAATCCTTAAAAAACTGAATCACACCTTTATTGCCTTAATTCCTAAGATTGGTGATCCTCAATCCATGACTGATTTCTAGACTATTAGCCTGTGCAACACCTTTTACAAAATCCTATCCAAGATCCTAGTGAACCATATCAAGCCCCTTCTTGATAAACTCATTAGTTCTACCCAAAAATTTTTTGTCCCTGGGAGTCATATTCTTGATGCTACTCTTACCACTCATGAGCTTCTCCATTCTATGGATAGTTGTAATTATGTGGAGATGGCTCTCAAATTAGACATTTCTAAATCTTATGATAAAGTTATATGGGACTTCATCCCTAAGGTTTTGGCTAAGTTTGGGTTCAACAATTCAGTTATTAAACTCATAATGGAGTGTGTTAATACTGTCAAGTATTCTGTTTTGGTCAATGGGACTCCCTTTGGGTTTTTCTTTGTTGGTAGAGGGATCAGGCAAGGTGACCCCCTAAATCCCTATCTCTTTATCATGATATTTGATGTATTGAGCAAGAACTTTACTAGTCTGTTGTTGGAGGGCTCTATTAGGGTTATTAGATCGGCTTCCTCCCTGGACCTAGTTGTGGTACAACAATTTGTGGATGATACCTTTCTCTTTGGAAAAGCCTCTATGGTGGAAGCCAGGAAATGGAAAACCTACCTAAACAATTATGCTTAGTGTTCTGGTCAAAGCATCAACTACAATAAAAGCATGATTTATTTCTTTCACAGCACACCTAATTTGCAAGCCAAAGTGACTGTGGTTCTAGGTTGTTTAAGTGGGACCCTCCCCTCGGTTTACCTTGGGCTCCCTCTCATGATTAAGGAGGTTACCCCTGACTTTTGGAATTTTTTGCTTGAAAGGATTCAAAGGAATCTGGTTGGGTGGAAAGGTTCCATCCTAAGCCATGTCGGTAAGCTCCAGGTTCTCACCACTACCCTTCAAGTAATACCAACTTACTTCCTCTCTATTTTTAGATACCTAGGTACATTGCTGATAATTTGAAAAAATCCAAAGGAACTTCCTCTGGTCTAGGATTGAGGATAAGAAAAAATTTCTCTGGTCAAATGGGAAAAGGTCTACCAGCCCAAAAATTGTGGTGGCATTGGGATCAGGACTATAGTCAACACTAACAAGGCCCTGATGGCTAAGGTGGGTTGGGATCAGATAAAGAATGCTAAGGATTGGTGAAAAATAGTGAATTCCAAATATCTTGAGAATAGGCATTTGGTCAACTACCTATTGTAGGTTCACCCCCAGGGCTGCTTGGCCTAGAGGAGCATCTGTAACACACAAAGCCTACTAAGGAATGAGATTAAATGGAAACTGGATTAGATTTTGGGAAGACCTGTGGTTAATGATATCCCCCTAGAATGTTCTGATTTTAGGAATCTCAAGAGTTTGGCCTAGAGGTACTTTGGTCTCCATATCAGTGGTTGTGTTTCTGGACCTCCTGGGGCTAGGGTGTGGAAGGACCTAACCCTTTTTTGTCATTTATCTCAAGTCCTTTGTTTTCTGGCTTGATCTCTCGAGGATTTACTCTCTTGCCAGACTTCCCTCCTATGATAGAGGAGATGAGTTTTTTTGGACTTTTAACAAACAGGGGGATCTATCTCTTAAGTCAGTGTACAATCTGCTGACAAACCGGGGTACTACGGTGAACCCTTGGAAGAAGATACGGCACCGCCATATGATCCCTAAAATAAATTTCTTCTAGCGATTGTCTACCATAATAGTATTCTTACTTAGGACAATTTGAGGAAACAGGGATTTTATATCCCCAACATATGCTTACTATGTAAATGCAATGAGGAAACTGTCAATCATTTATTGTTATAATGTTTGTTTGTTGTTGAAGTCTAGGGGTTGGCTTTTGAAAAACTGGGTGTTTCTTGGGTCATGTGTAAGGATACCATATCCTTCATCTTGGGTTGGCTTGGTCCCTATTTCCACCCCTTTCTTGGTGAAATTCGGAACTAGGTCCCTCCTATTATTAGTTGGTGTATGTGGAAGGAGAGGAATAACGGGGCCTTTAGAAATACTAAGAGGAATCCTAGGGAGGTTTTTGGTATAGGTGTTTGGCTCATTGAGGAAAACATTTCTCTCTTCAATGGGAAACCCTTGGAGATGAGACCTTTTGAATATGAAATAAGAATGGCCAAGGCTGACACCAGAAGTTAGAGGCTAGCTTGTTTGAAAATTCTAAATCCCTGGCCAAGAAAAATACCAAATGGGAGCCTCTGGATAGAGGTTGGTTCAAAATCAATTTTGATGGGGCTATTAAGGGCAACCTAGGCAAGTCTATCATTGGTGAAGTGATTAGATGCCCCGGGGGGATTTTGGTTGCTAGATTCGCGAGAGGTATTGGTTTCCAATCTTCTATTGTGGCGAAAGCTTGTGCGCTGCTCAAGGGCCTCCAAGTTGTTGTCTCTTTGGGGATTGTGAACCTCCACATTGAAGGGGACTCTAAGTCCATTACTGATGTTGTGAATATGGGTAGACTAATTTGGTGGAGTACGGAGGATATTTTGTTGGATACTATGTTCCTTTTATCCAAGCTAAGAGCAAAAAAAGTGACACATATTTTTAGGGAGGGTAACCAAGTGGCAGACGCTTTGGCTAATTGTGTTACTTATTGGGGTCACTCTAAATATTGGAGGAATATGGAGAATTTATTGCCAAGGATTCAAGATATCATCTTGAAAGAACAAAACAATCACTCATTATGATGATTTCAAATCTTCGGGTGATGAGTGTTGTTTTGGGGCCCCACTTAGTTGTCCTTTGGGCCTGGTGGATGAGTTCTAATGCTGAGGTGGCCTAAAATGGTGGAATTCAAAATTAAAGGCTATTCACATGGTTAAAGAAGGCGGATCTACGAAGGGATTAGGAAAGTACGAGAGGTTGATGAATTTAAGAGGTTGCATCATGTGATATCTTCTCTATGGGATTTTTTTAATCCATCATGCCATCCGTAAGACTGTGGTCATGAATGTTGATATGACCTTTCATAATGAAGGAATGCTACCTTCTAGCGGCTTTGATCCTGCTAGTTTAGCATGGGCTCCTAATTATGCTTACATTGACATTTCTAAATTTGGCCAAGCGGCCATTATGCCTTGTTTTTTATGCAATTGCACCATGGCCAAGGAACCCTACACACCCACAAATTTTCACTTAGCTTGTCGTAATCATCTTAAGATCCACATTAATGCTACCTTTATGTCTTCTTGTGGTGATCTTCCCTTTCACGCATGTGATCTGCACACTGGTGTCATTATCTAATGTTGCATTCTTTGCCTTAATATCCACAATGTGAAGAAAGCTTATTGCTCTGTTGGTGTTTCCTATGTAGGTTAACATAATGGGTGGTGACCGCATTCGGACTGAGCCTGATAATTGTGAAGAGTTTCATAAGATTCCTTTGGTCTGGCATATCTGTGTTGAGGGTGGCCTTGCTCCTCTCATGGAGATTCTGGTTGGCCACAACCCTATCTTGTCTAGTCAATTTACTAATTCTTGGAAGGATCGAAGTTTTACAATGGGTTCCATTTCCTTCAAAGTCGACAAAGAGGTTATAGTGCAAGCTATCAGAATGCAATGCATCGGGAAGAAATATCCTAAGCATACTCGGACTCCAGACAATGATAGTGTGAAAGCTTTCTTTATGGGGAACGAGGAACTGGTCTAAAACCAGTCAAGCTTTGAATGTGAAGCCCTCTCGAAGCCCTAAGACCAAGTGTGTTTAGCCCTTATGAAGTACGTCACACTTGAAGGTAGGTTTAAAACCTATTTTTTCTCACTTTCCCCTTCTGAATCATCTAAGGCATAAAATCCTGCTTAGTTTTCCTTTCTTTTTGCCCATGGACCTGGGGAATTCGGTTGAAAAATGCAAGGAAATGGCCAGTCTTAACCCGAGCGACATTCTGCCTCTATCGCTCCATCAGGGGCTTATCTTGAGA
The DNA here is from genome assembly GCA_007115665.2 of Sequoiadendron giganteum. Lineage (NCBI taxonomy): Eukaryota > Viridiplantae > Streptophyta > Pinopsida > Cupressales > Cupressaceae > Sequoiadendron > Sequoiadendron giganteum. The sequence continues at coordinate 332,028,448 of CM021102.1, forward strand.
CTCTACCATTTTTATTTGGCCCTTTGTCCCCCAAGAACCATTTTTGTTGTTTGTATTCACGAAATTGAACCCCTGGCTGTTGCAAATATCTCCCCTGCTGAATCTAAAAGCCCTTCACAAAAAACCCACCTGAGTACTACTGAAAACCCCAAAACCAAACAAGATTCCAAAAAACTTAAAGGTGGGGTGGGTAATGCACATACTAATGCTACTACCAGCCTTTGTGAACTCAAGGCCACCCCAGCTAAGTCTTCTTACAGAGCCACCGCAATAAAAAAAGGCAAGGATGGTAAAAAAGGTGCATCAAAGTTGATGGTGAAGGAGGGTAAAGGGAAGAATATAATAGGGAAATATTTTAAGGGTGATACGGTCATGGGGAACATGGTCATGACTAGAGGGGAGACTATTATAATAATATCAAGGAGATTGGCGAAAAACAACAAAAAAAGATAGATTATTAAGGACTCGGAGGAGGAGAAAACTGACAACAAGGACTATAAAGAAGAGGAGACCGAGGAGGAAGAGGATGAAAATGTGGAAGGGCCCCATTTAACCCCAAACAACAACAAGATACCAAAAGATACTTCGGCTTCTCACTCTTTGCACCCCCTGGTTGTTGAGCCTGGCATGTCCCGAGAATCATAGATGATGGAGAGGAGCTTCGTGCTTTGGAAAAGAAGATGGACACACTCGATAAAAGATTTAGAGGGTTGACCCAGTTCACAATGAATTTGGGTCATTTCGTTACTAGCACCTTGTCCACTGTAATCAAGGAGGAGTTGGAGGTCAATAATGCCCAGGAGAATCAAGACTGGGTCAGAGATGATGTTGTGGACCTTTTGTTCAAAAACTGGGACAATGCCAATTAGTTGTTGTCTTTGTTGGTGTTTTGTGTCTCTGCTGCATGTCTGTGGTCTATGTGTTGATAATGTGTTGTCTTTGTTATTTTTTGAATTACTATTAATTTTATAGACTTGTTCCTTTTTGGCCCTTGTGGCTCGTTGTGTAGGGTACAAAACCTTATAAATGTTTCTTACTTTTTCAAAAATATACACTAGATTGATAAGATATTAAATGTAGGAATGGCTCAATTTTAGATGTGCATGCTTCTTTTGAAAATTTGGCATGCCTTAGTTAATTCTCATGTGTAGGCCTAGTCTTGGTCTAAAATATTTGAATAGACTCAATTGAATGTTTGTTGGCTTATTCTACTTTATTGAATATCACAAAGTAAACAATAGAGTAAATACTAGGACTATAAACAATACATAGTTCAACAATTCTAGAAATATGTGTCAATATGCTCATTTGTAATATTTTACACAATGATCCAAGAATATATATCCATTTCATCCACTTCTTCATATACAATTCAAATATTTAAAGTGCTCGGCAGTTGGTTAAGAACTATCAACCATGCACAATCATGCAATAAGTGTCAATTACAACCACTAATAGAATTCTTTTATTTGGCTAACTACACCACCCCCACCCCCAAAAAAAATTCTTCCAAACATTAAGAAAACAAAAATTGGAAGATTGAACAAAACAACTAAACATCTACTAAGAGGCTAATTGAGAGGACATCCCTAAAGTATGTATTTATATAGATGGAGTAGACTAGGAAGTCATGCTTTGCATAACCAATAAACCTCATCCATGCACAGCTTTAGGTGATGTGTTGCCAATAGCTCTTGTTCATGAGTGGTTAACAAGTTGGACAACCTCAATTGGGTCTTCTCATGGGTGCTTTGTAATTTTCTAAGTCATATGTCATTTTTTGCAAGAATGATATCCTTGTTCACCTACTGTTGGTTTTTTACTGACAACTACTTGCCTTTTTTTTAGGCTCTGGTCCTCTTTATTTTAGTATGATGTGTTTGTTCGATAAGATGATCTTAAAATTGTCAAGATTTTGCTCGTTTATTGTTTCTTGTAGCTTCTAATAAATTTAGGTAGATTCATCCACACACTCCATGATTTGGTTGTGGGAAGCTAAATTGTGTCATAATAGATAGAACACCTCTTGAAAGATATAATCCATACCATACAGAGTTGTAGTACTCTACCATCTCTCCCTCTAAAGGAAGGTGTAATTCTAGTTCGTTGCCATGTTGCCTTCATTTTAGGAGTCTCATGTGTGGGCCAATATTTAGAAGAGAAGATTTTATTAAACTCCTCTTGAAAACCTACCTCCATGAATTTAAAAATATTGTGAGCTTCATGTAACACCAGAGGGGATTTTGTGGTGTCTAACCACTTAGAAATATCAGCCACCTCATGCATGACTATAGCCATTGGCTCCATGTCCTGCACATACTATTGAATGGTACCCAATGAGTCATTTGGATTAGGCTTTGTAATCTAGATGATGATTTCCTCCATACTAGTGGAATCATCATCCTAGGTAGGTGAGTCTTGAGATATTTTTATAGGTTGTTCTTATGCCTCTAAGGTTGGCCTTTGTATAGGCTCCATGTTGTGTGCAATCTCTTAAGAGATAAGGTACCCTCTACATAGGATTCATACTACATGTGCAAGCTCTTAAGTAAGAGAAGGCATGTCAATAATGAGTTTCTTAGCTATAAACTAGTCTAGTTCTAGTGGAGGGTCGAGTGGAGGATTATCCTTACTATCAATTAGATCTCCTAATAGCTTTAGCTAGCTATCAATATTCTTTGAAGCTTCACCTTGTCCTCATATGTCATCTTGCTCAAGGATAATTGGAAAGTTAGCTAGAAGTGTTGCAGTAAGAATAAAAAAATAACCTTGGGGTTTGTTTCTATGGAAATAAGATCTTGTGCAACTAGGGTTTGAGCCCTAACCATGGATTCAATAGTTGTAAATATTTCTTCTACTAAAATAATATCCCCAAGTGTATTGCCTAACTTTCTTTTCTGTTTGATTACTTGTTATAGTTGATGTAATTACACACCTTGTAGCATTACTATATTTGGTGTGTGAGGTCAAATCCACACTTTCATATGCTTTCATTATATTTTTTCAATGGATTTTTCTCTATGGTATCTAATTTTCTTGGGCAAGTATCTACATTATGGGTCTAATAATAAGATTCATCATCATTTCAACAAACAATTGACATCTTCTTGTTCCATTTAAGTTTTCAAAATATATTTTTTATGTTTTATTCACATTTTTTCTATAGGTACATGTTTGGGAATATTAACAACCAATATTTTTAAAATATTTTCATAAATTTTAATTAAAAAATTATGTTTTTTATGCAAAATTCTAGGATGTGTTCTCAATGGTAAACTTGCTTCATTATATAAATTTGTTTCATTGGAAAAAATTGATGCATCTTCAATATTTTTTATGTTTATTGTGTTTTAAATAGGTTGATCAATTGGTATAACATCATCATTTATTGTTTCATTATTTATTACTTCAATGGGTGGTTGAAGATTTTTTTCAAAATTATATTGAGATGAAAAAGAGGATGTACCTTCAAATTTGGGATTCAATTTCCTTATTGCACAAACATTTTGCATCTATTGTTTTTGTTTATCCAAACTCTTCTCTTTTATTTCTTTAATGGATGATTTATGATATAAATGAATTGGTAAAGATGATATATCTTCATCCATAGAGTTAAATTTCTTACTTTCATGAGTTTGTCTCATTTGTTCTCTTTTCTTCGCATTCTTGACTCGCTCTAATATTTGATTATTTGGTTGTTTCCTTGGCATGATGTTGGGTTTTATATCAATCATGAATAATAAATGGAGATTAGTCAAATTTGGGTATGATAAATAATCAAACCATGACCAAATAGAAATGTAATGCATAATGAAAACCACTAATGTCACATTGCCACAAGATCGTGCCAAACAACCACAAAGATGCATATGAACATTAAACAACCTACATTCACAAAATGAGATATGGGAAGCATTATCAATATAAACACACCCACAAGAGAACCAAAAACTAAAATATGACCACCATAAATAGAAACCACATCATAAAAGTAACTTCCTATGGGACATTGAAATTGTGTAAAAAGTGAACATGATTAACAATCATGTATATTATTGGTAAATGGTGTTTACGTAATTATTTATCATCATCTTCCCAATAGATGTATAAAATAGTGATAATGGCCTACTTGAAGGGTTACTTAATCATTTTTTAGGTCAAGATAGCAAGGGGATTCATGGGGTTCCAACTTCACAACCTTGATAGGTTGTTATGACTACATGTAAGATACAAAAAGCTACATGTGGATAGCTTCCTAGCTTATGTTTAGAATAACATCCCTTTCAAGGTTAAGGACATACTTATCATTTTTTAATAATAATAGGTATAATTTATTCACACACAATTCAACTAGATCTAGCATAAAATTTACTCGCTTAGGAAGCACATAAGTCAGTTTAAAAGTACAAACCCACATAGAGTGAAATGGGCTAGATAGAGTTGGGTTAGATTAATTCTTATTATTGTTTTTATGTTGAAGGTGTAATTTTAAAATTTATAGGGTTTGGAGGATACTTTATGGTTTTGAATGTTTTCAAGAGTAGGTTAACCACAAGGGGTCTAGGTTTTTATACTTTATTTTTCCTATAGCATCTAGCCTAAAAGGGGCTTGAAGACCTTCCCCATACAAATTATCTAAATGAAATGTGTTCTCATTTTATTTTCTTCACTCCCTTGTCAATGAAGATGAAAAATAAGTATGGGAGGGAGATCTTCTTCTAGAGGTCATAGATTCAAATGTGTCTTATAATTTTAGAATGCAGGTAATTTGAGGAATGAGATTTTTCTCAGGGAAGGTGACAATTATTTTCTCAATACATTATCCCTTGGAGAATTTGAACAATAATATTTTGAAATAAAATCAATATTAATGGATTTATAATACCAAGGTATAATATCTAGGGTTTCATAAATAGACACATTAAATGAGGAAAAGATGTATCCAACAATCATTTGAAAAAAGTGCCAAACATAAGTCTAAGCTAAGGGAGTGAGATGGGAAACATGTTTCCTTATGGAATTGATTACATAACCTAACTTTTATATAGAACCTACAGGGGGTTGTAATGTGTAATGGGGAAAAAATCTTAACAATATGAAAACAAATATAAAAATATGAATATATACATTGTTGCAAGATGGTGTGTCCCTTGGTCTCCTTTGTGCAACACAACACTTGGGTTCGTGACATGGATTAACCACTTCCTGTGGATCTTATATAAATCTGGCGATTGTATCAGGCAATAATAGGTTGATCTTTTGGTGCAACAACAACCACCAATGTAAAAATTGGTATTAGAGCCGAGGTCACAAGTTTGAACCCCTCGTTTGCGTTGGGGGGATTGTTGCAATATGGTGTGCCCCTTGGTCTCCTCTATACAATGTGGCACTTGGGTTCGTGACATGGCTTAACTACCTCTTGTGGATCTTGTATAAATTTGGTAGTTGTATCGGGCATTAATAGATCAACCTTTTGGTGCAACGACAACCACCAATGTAACATACATCTATTGAAAATAGGGAATAAAAAATAGGACTATAGACAAGAGAGGGGAGAAGGAAACAAAAATATACATCATAATATAGGACATGGGAAGATATTTCTTATTAATAGGGTTTGAGGTATATACAATTAATTAAAATTAGAAATATAAAACCAAACATGTCAAATAATTCAAATAATTCAAATAATTCAAAATGTGTCTCCTCAAAATATGATGATAAAAGAAGGCCTACACTCTATAGTTTCTCAAAAATTGAATGAAAATCTATCTTATATTTATTGTTGTTCCACTTTATTATTTAATGTTTCTCAAATGGATTGGTAGTTACCCTTATTTCTTCCTAAAAGTGAGGGATCTTTATGAATCTAACCTCTAATGGAGAAAAATTAGTGATATCTTCTTCACTATATGAGTTAGGAGGTGACTTAGTAGCATCTAATGGATGAATATGAGGGATTCTGATTAGATTAGGGCTCTATAAGCTTTGAATAAAATAATTCATGTATTCTTGAAGCCTAATCAACTTCCTAGGAGCATTTTATTTGCAAGATCTCTAACCTAGATGATTTGTTGATGATAAAATTGTGTATCATATAACCTAGTTGTATAGGATTCTTAGGATTAACCAAGCTATCAAGATCTTAGCATATTCTTATTGGGCCATATGTTCACCATGATCATTTTTACATTTTTATTCTCAATGATAATAGTACAATATTAGTCATGGGAACATAATACATAAAAAAATAAATTAATTGATAATTACTCTACTAGCTAACTTAGATGAAGGGTCACTATCCTCAAATAGATACTAGAAGTTGAAGGGTGACTATCCTCAAATGTTCATTATGGTAGCTATCAAAATAGCTACAAAGAGGAAACTATAGAAATACCTCCAAATTACCCACATAAGAACACTTAAATCACTAGCATCTCAAACACCACTTCCCTAACTAGTGTAATCACATCCTAATGGAATAGGAACCCACCAATAGGTCTATAAATTGCATATATGTCTATAAATAAGTCACCCGCTAAAGGAAAACACCATCTACTATTGAGAAAATAAGTTAATGTTGAAAAAAGGATAATAAATTCCCACACTACTATCAATACAAACCATCACCCAAGGGAATATAGATCTAGTCTCCCATCATTTCCATAATATGAGAAAATATTCCTATGGAAGGGGATGACTACACAAATGGAAAAGAAAACTTTGACATCATTGTGACAAGGGACCTCACACTTCCAAACACTACTCAACCCATTTGTCTAGTAGTTTTCCTTTAACTTTATACCAAATTCCATTACTTCCACTAATGACACCAATTCCATGCTACCATGCCAATGATGAAATTTTAGTTAACCATTCACTTCCAAAAAAATCTCTAATAGAATACCAACTACCAAGTGTTAGGCTATTGCCACATCCTTTGGCACTTATAATATCTCGTTAACCTAATAGACAACATACAACATTGTTGTAGTAAGGTCATGACTCAACATAAGTGATTACAATGAAAGGAATTACAACATAAGTAATATGAGACTATGATATATATGTGAGATTTCAAATGGCTAGAAAAAGGCCTTGCCCATGGTTTTATCCTTGGAAATTTCATATGTTTGTGGGTTTTTCATTTATAGATGTGACTTATGTATTAGTTGCCTACTCATATTGCTACATATAAAACTTAGTGGTGCTAAAAAGCACATTTATAGGCCTATTATAGATAAATGAAATACTGATGACTTGTTTAATAGAAATCAAGACTTGTGAATAGTGTAAAATATTGAAACTTCATAAAAAGATGAAAATATCCATACAACTAATGCAATTAAGACTAGGGATAATATAACTATGTATAATATTTACATGCACAAGATTAAAAATATAATGATGAATTGATGATCCTAAATAAATTAGGATGATCTACCTAAATACAATAACTATATACACAACTTGGGGCCTTTTCCATATAATTTGATGGAATAGAAAAATTACATTCACATTTCAATAAATTGACCTATAAAGTAAGAGTTTTAAAATTTGAGTCAAGAGTAATAGTATGTATATGTAATCCATTCTAATGGATAGAATTACATATAGGGCCTAATCTAGAAAGTACAAATCCTAATAAAATGGACTAGTCATTTTTTAAGGTAATAGATAGAGTAAATCTATGTGATAAGTTATAGGTTAGGGTTGGTTAATGTGTTGAATGATGCAAGTTAAGTGATAATACCATGCATATATGTAACATTCACCAAAATGGCATAAAAAAGAGGTAAAGGTTTATGATACGGTATTATATCCCTTACACATATATAGCATTATAATTATAAATATATGGGTGTTGTCGCAATAGTGTGTCTCAATTTTGGGACATGTTGATTTTTGCCTGAAATCACTATTGTTAGAAAAAAATAATGGTTTAAGTCATGAGAGGCACCATCTAAAGGGTTTTAATTGAAGAGGGATAGATAATACCCCCTTGGATAGAACCCCTCTAGTATTAAATCATACCCACAATGGAGTCTCCTTCGCACCTATCAAAATGCTGGCAAAAAACCATTTTTTCTTTACCTTTTGAGGGATTAAATAATGACGTTTAAAAATTATAATTTACAATATTGTAGCCCTCAAAACGAACATTCCAAAAAGTATAGTTTTGATATATTTTCATTCTATCATGTATTTAATTTTAATGTTTTACTAAACATAGGTTTTTCTCCAAACATCAAGCTCTTTGTTGTGCAGAGGTAGAAAAATAGTGTACCGTTGTAAAAACATTCAAAAAATACCCTTTCCCTAGGTATTGATGTCCTTGTTTCACAAAAAAAAAATGAATTTCAACATATACACAACAAGTTAGGTTGTATGACACACACATATGTCCAAATTATAGTTACAGTGACTTCAAAAATTAATTTTACAAAAATATGCAACCAAAAAATATGAAAAAATATCCTTTCCCTAGATATTGATGTTGAGAATCTATATTTCAAAAATTAGAATTTTTTTTTTATAGAAAAAAATTTATGTTGTACGACACAAACGTTTCTTTCTAAAAATGTTGTTTTCTGTTTAAAACTAGTTATTAAAGGAGATGTTGAAATATTCATGATTTATTTCAAAAAAAATGAAAAAATATATATTTAGAATCTACACATAAATTGCCACAAATCACTAGCTCGCATCATCTTCAAATTCTTAACAATTAAGCTTCTATAGGTCTCAAAAGATGAAGATTTAGTTAAAAATATTGATGTAAATGTCCATCATGGGCAAAAACTGAGACAAATTATTTTGATTTCACCCATATGCATATATTAGCATCATTAAATATCAAAATATAATTAAATATGATAGCCCCATCTTTGTGGTTAAATAAATTTAATCCATGTTCAAGGAATTTGATCAATATAAAATTGATATGAAAAAGAGAATGTACCTTGAACTTTGAGGTTCAATTTCTTAATTGCATTATTTTATCTCATTCATTTTTTACTTCACACTCCTCTAATATTTAATTTTTTCAACAACTTCCTTGGTATGCTATTGAATTCTATATCAATCTAATAGAATTGGTTAAAATATGACAATATTGATTGTCCACCATCAAATTCAAACACAAAACATGAAAAAAATAATAAAATTTATTCAAAATATGAAAGTAATAATGATACTATCGAATTCAATCTAAAAACATGTAATTTTAATCTTCTACATCAACAAAACAAGAAAATGTGATAGATTTATTAAATAATGATTAGAATTTTGTCAAAACAATGAAAATTGTTTTTCTATGTTAGAGAACATGTAGTATGCAATGTAAAACAAAGCTTGTGGGTCCAAAATCATGGGATAAACATCTTTTTTACCATTTTTTAATTTTTGTTTTTGCACAAATGCAAGGACTCTATAACACACTCGAGCTATAACCTTCAGGGTTGTATTTTCCTTGGGCATCCAACCCAAAAGTTTGGACTTGCATTTTAACACCCAAATGTGTGTTTTCTATAAATTATTAAAAAATGACTAAATCTCAAGAATGCTCTCCATCAAGTTTGCACATCTTTCATTGTTGATCTACAAAAATACCACAATAATGTCAAAATCCTTCTTACCTTTATAGCCATGTAACATTTCAAATATGTTATTCTTTTTATCTTTAATTTATTTTACTATTGTCTTTCTTTTTTTGTTGAAAACCTATGTATAATATTTTTTGTTTCATTTTTATTCATTCATGTCCAAATTTGGAACAAATTACATTTTTTTAATATTTGAGACTCTATTTTATACAGATTTAGAAAATGAATTTTGATTAGTTTTATTAAAAAATCAAGAGGGGCCGCACTCAATTTTTTATTTTTCAAGATGTGCCTACTTTGAAAATTAGTAAATATCATATATTCATTAAAAATTAGTAGAAAAATCAAGCATAAACTACATGGTTTTAGCTAATTTTTCATTGAAGTAAGCTTTGAAATACTCAAAAGAAAGTTAAAATTTCAAGGGGAGCACACCAAACTCTATGTTATATTTTTCTAACAAAAACAAGAGCACATTGTATGTTCCCCCTATTTGAACCTTTTAATCTCCACCATTTTAAAAAAAGATAGTAGTTTAAAAAGTAGATTCAAAGCACTGTGGCTTTTTTTCTTGTCACATATTCAATTTTAAATGTGATTATCTTTAATTTCTCATCTAAGATCAATTTTTACTAATTTTAGAAAAAAAAATGGCCACTTGAGACCTTTTGGTGACCTATTTCCATGCACATACCCATCCACCATCCAATCCTTCAACCTCACTATACTTATTGACCTCATCATATGACTCAAGTCAAAAAAAGCCTCCAACTCATATGACAAATAAAATTATACTTGATTGTAACCATGCTTAGCATAAGGAATAAATGTTGAATGAACAAAACAACTAAGAGGGAGGTGAATCAATAGTATCAAATTAAAATATTAAAACCCTCAATAGTAATCAGATCCACATGGATTCATTAAATAGGATTAATCTATTATAATGTTTAAACATGAAAAACAGATAACAAAAATTGAAACAACCAAGACCATACACAAGAGAACACTAGATTTATGTGGAAAACCTAATGAGGGGAAAATTGTGGTGAGGATTAACTCACAATATAAGTAATTGCAAAAAATGGTAAAAAGAGCCTTACTGCCAAAATAGGACACACTATCCAGAAAGGATCACAAGCTAGGCTCACTACTAGAATAGAAAGAAGATAAGAAGATAAGATGTTACACAGAGAACACAATCTTAATGCAATAGAGATTCCACCATAATAGCTCCAACCATCTCTAGTAGACTTTAAGAGATCGAGATACCTTAGCTCATTGTATTCAAAAATATCACATTATAGTTTGCACTGCATTTCGCACCTCTGCACTTAATTTTGCATCACAACACTCAGCTCTATTCCACACTTCATCTCGCATCAATTCACCTTGCATTTATTATTGTAAATTCCTCAACAAGTTTTTTCAAATTTTAACATCATCAAGTCACCCATCAGTGTTAGAAAACCAAACTAGTGTTGAAATGTAACCCAACACTAAGAATGTACACCAAGATCCCAATTACAGGTGAGGTGTGAGCATATGGCGTCGAGGATCGTTAGCTTGAAACCAATATTGAAAGTAACCCTACACCAAGAATGTACACCAAGATGCTAATGACGAGTGAGGCGTGAGCATATGGTGTTGGGGATCGTTAGCATCCAAAACTGAAAGAAGTACAATATTGGAAAGTAAATATGCAACTCGACCACTTATTCAATAGGAGTGTATTGATGACTCAACCGATTAGCAATATGAGAAATGCAACTCAACCACTTATTTAGCAGGAGTGAATTACAATACTGAAAGTAAAGTGTTGAAAGTAGAAGATTGTGAGGCCTGTCTCTTCCACTAACGTGAGAATACAAAGAGTTTGTAGAAAGAAGAAAGTGTTGATCAATACTACTGAAACAACTTACAATGAGAAGAAGAAATTTCAATATCCAAGTATTAGAGATGTCCAAGTAGCTGCAAATATTATCAATCAATCTCCAACCTTAAAAACTCATCAAATATGAAAAACCACTCAAAAAACCCCAACTTCAACAAACTGAAATATCAGACCAAAAACTATGAGATTCACTAAAATATTCATAACTCACTCAAATATAATCCAAATGACATGAAACAAAATGCATATGACCCCTAGAGAGATGGTCACCAAGCTAGGATTGAGAAACAATTGCAAATTGTAGTTATTTATTTTTCTAAAGCTTTCCAAAACTTCCCAGGAAAAAGTGCAACCTAGAGAGAATTTGACCTGCAAGATAAAATAAATGGCTCCACAAAAAAATCCCAAAACTTGCACAAAGGGGCACCTTGTGCCAAGGAAATGAATGGGCCAATACCCAGAAGCCAACAAAATTCACCTAAAGAGCTGTGAATGAAAACCTACTTCAGCCACACCAAAATCAGAAATTATGAAACACTGACAAACACATCAAAAACATTAGAAAACATCATATGACCCCATTACAATAAGCTCAATCTATCACTCTGAATAAAGAACAATTTTCTCACTTAGCTAGTTGCTATCTTTCAAGCAAGAAACTAAGTCCAAGCTAGGAGGTATGCATTCCTCAAAACAAACCACTCACCATTTCAGAAACATAACATTATAATTTCTTCATGGATGAGAAATGAGTGAGCAAAGGCCTCTTTTTATAGACTTTGAGGTGATTCTCCAAAAGCTTCTAGAAGGTGTGCGCCACTCTTCACAAAATATTTTAATTTTTATTTCACTTTTCTCCACCTTCTATGTTGGCGCCCAAGTCAAGGGAGGAATAAATATTTTTAATAAAATAATAACCCTCTCCAAAGTGGTGTCCCAAAATAAAGTGAGGTACTATATAAAAATTAATTATTTCACCAACTAAGCATCTAAGGTGATTGAGTGAAATATATTAATAAAGTTCCCTTATTTCTCCACTAAGGCATCCACCAAGCCTTAATAATATTTCACTTTATAAAGATATTATTACAACTTAAATATTTCGCTTATAAAGTCATCCATTTTAGCATAGGAAATATTTTCACTTAAAACATTTTTTTCATCAAATATCAAACTTGTCAAAATAATCACCTCAATTTTTGGACACCAAACTAAATTTATTGCCCTGCCAGATTTAGCCATAATACCAGCTACAAAAACGCTGCCAAAAATAGCACCAAGGCTGTTGGAGACAAAACTGCTCAAACCGACCTACCAGATATAGCCACAGAACTGAACTACAAAAACCTTGCTAAAAATAGAACTTACTAAAAATAGCATACTACTAAACATAGTAAGTTGTTCCAAACTCATTTTAACCACAATTTGAGCAGCCATCGTACTTACTAAAAATAGTAAGTTTAAAAAATTTCTTTGTTGCAGTTGCATGTCACACCATTGTGAAGCTCTCTTAAAACCCAAAAGGAATCTAGAATCCAAACTACAAAACTCCAACATGGAATCCTCCAAAACTATCAAGCTATCTTCATAGAAAATAGGAAACCCTAATTTCATATGCATGTCATACCATCTTGTAGCTCTCTAAAAACCCAAAATGAATCCAAAAACCAATTTGCAAAACTCTATCATGCAAACCCCTGAATCCTCAAAAAAAACCTCCAAGCAACTAGAAACCCTAATTCTACCACTGACTAGCCTATGGGCATCTGGGGATAGGCTATTAATCACTGGAAAGTGGAGTGCTAAAAATAGGGACATCACAGTCCTCCCTTCCCAAAATTGCTTGTCCTCAAGCAATACCACCACAACTCCAAAAAATTTAAAGTTGATCCATACCAAACCAAGTACGATCCCAAGGTCCCATGTTTGTCTCAAGAAGGAACCACCATGCTGATGCTACACCACTCTAATCACATCAGTGAAAACATCATGCCAAAATTGCACTAATCTCCCTTGCAACTCCAAAATGTTACCATCCATGAAACTCAAAATGAATAGATTGGAAGGACTGAATTCAACACTTTGCAACATTTCTCACCCAAAAGACTTTGAGTCATCAATATCAACAATGCCACTATCAATCACAATCCTCAGTAATAAGAAATATTGTCTACTCGACTCAAAATCAAACTCCTCAAAAAATATCCATAATGCCATGACTTCAAAAGTAACTTCCCCAAATCTTCTTGCAAAGAGGAAAGCAATCCTTTGCAAGAGCCCCAACAAACTCATACTCATGACTCCACATGGAGCTACTATGCCTCAATTAAATCATTTTGATACAACCATGAAGATTTCTGAAAAATCCAACAATGCCAACTCCCTGAGTCTCAAAATGATAAACCAAAACATTTGGAAGTTCATTTTCCTAAACCAATATTCGGAAGAAACTATCAAAATTTGCTTCACAAACCTCCATAAGTTGAATTTTGTAAATAGGACAGGTTTGAAGAAACAAATAATCATTACTGCCCCAAGCTGACATCAACGGAGTACAATCAGATTTTAGTGCTCTACACAAGGAATAGCAACAACACTAACGAAATTCCCAAGTGTGAGCGTGTGAGATGAGCATTGTGTTGCAAGATACCACCTCCAAAAGTGGCTAGAAAACATACAAGAGCAATCTCCAATTGAAAACTACCACCTCTTAGACAAGAAGTGATGAACCAACTCTCTCGAATGTGAGTAACTTCCCATGAAAGGTGGTTGATTTTCCTCCAACCAGCAAACTCATGTCTAAAAATATGCCTTTTTCTTAGCCAAGGATCACTCCCAAGAGCAACCATTTGTTCATCTTTCCATCCCATACTCAAAATTTCTCCCCAATCCATTTGTTGATGAACAAACAAAACCATCAAGTGACTAGTAATGAAATTTGATTCTTATCCCTCCAAGAATTCATCTTTCCACAAGTATTTAGCTCCATCAATCCATGTTGAGAATCCCAAGCATGGATACCCAACTGAAAATAATCTCCAACACTCCAGAAAAGAAAAACATAACACACCTCCAAGTGTTGGTCAAGAACAAGTGCATACTCATGAAATTGGCATCCCCTCTAGTGAACCTTTGAAACCAAACCATGAAAGCTTCAGCAATAATGGAGCATGAAACATGAGATGACTTCAAATCCAACCCCCAAAATTGACTAGCATCACCCAACCCAAGGAATAGATTGAAAAGTGCAAACACCATGTTTTGATCCACCTTTCGATTAGTAGGTCTGAAATCTTCACTCCTTGTTGTTGCAATGAAACCATGAGCATCCACTAAACTGATTTTTGACAACACCCTAATGTCAAAGATGTAGAAATTATCTTGCTTCAATACATCCCATGTCGAGACTTCATCCTCGAACCCACTTATGCATTCATTATCAAATTGCCTTGGAAGATTACCAATCATAAAACATGGCACATCCTCATGGAGTGATATCAAATCATCCATGCACTAGAACCCATACTCAGTCTCATGCATAGTTTTATCATCCATCACAAAGAGAGGATTATCAAAAACTTGAAATTCATCCCTTTCATCTTTCTGATTCAAATCTATAAATCTTGATTTTCTTGTGACACTTTCAAGATCAAACTCCTCTTGAAGACTATCAAGCTCTCCAATCACTTGCTTGATTTCTTCAGCTCTTTTCTCATTCTCTTTCTCTCTGAAAAGTTTGAAATCAGCTAACTATTCTTCTACCCTTGTTAGAACCAACTGAGTATTTTCTAACATGTCCTTTGTTGATTCAAGCTCCAAAGTGAGCTCATCGACCTTTCTCTCCTTTTCTTGGAAAGCACTAATGATCTTCGTTGTAATTTTGAAGGCATGATCTCTATCTTCAATCAAGTGTATGTACGTTGATTTCAATGTCTCCATGGAACCTTTGATAAGTTGCATATTGGGAAGAGAAACTTCATCCTTAAATCCACTTCATCTCTCTTCAAATTGAACCTTCCAGTAGAGACCTTCAACCAAATTGTGTGTGTGATCAAATAGGGATAGAGCTTGCACTTATTTTTCAAAAGATACCTTGAATTGATCTTCACACTCATGAACATGCAAAGATGGTGAACTGTTGATAGGCTACAATTGAAAATCAGAACTTTGTTTCTCGTCTTCGTTGCCCTCATCGCTGCTCTAAGACTCCTTTTCTTCACCACCTCAATGTCATAAAGAGGATCAGGTTCTTCTAATTGTTAAAGCCTTTTCTTACAACCAGCTTCAAGAATAGGTAAATCAAATTTGTGTTTAATAACACCTTCAAACTCTTCATCATCAAGAGCCATATGGTATTCAAGCTCCACTTCCACTTCACTATCTCCATGATGAAAGGTTATGGAAGCTCCCTCATAGCTTGGAAAGCAATCAAAATTTTGAGTTTCATTAGGATCAAAGGGAAACTCATCCCACACAGTTTCTTTTTCATCACTAAATGCCTTCACTCCTGGATCCCAAGTGCTAGGGGATTGATTGTTTTGATCAATAGATAAGTGTTCTTCGTACCCTTCTTGGAGTATTGACCCTTCGAACAAGTCACCTCCCAACTTACTTAAACTGATATATTCAAAAACAACTCTCTCCAAGGGCTTAGTTTGATGCTCAAACCCAAGACCACCCTTGACACCAACATTATAATGAGGAAAAGAATCATCTAAGCAAGTTGTTTTGAAAACTTCATCATCTTCATCTTCAATAGAACCATCTTGAATGAGTAATGCATTGACTTATTCATGTGGAACTTCTTGGTAAGTTGGGACAACAACAAGAGGAAAATCCTTCATCATCACATCTTCAACATGACCATGCAAGAACTCACTAGATTCATCTCCCAAACTAATATTTCCTTCATCTTTCTCTTCTTCAACGAACTCATCCCACACAATATTTCTACCAACATCTTCCATGTAGCCCTTACTCTCAAGACCTTCATTGGATGAATGCTCATTAGGAATCAAGAATGTTGTTATATTCTTTTTACTAAATTGATCTTCATCACTTCCTATCGCATGCAAGTCTAGGGGAGTGTTATGAGGCTCTTCCACACACTCTTCTACTATAAAGGTTTTTTTATCAAACTCGCGATCATTTTGAGGTGATATATGCACCTTGCTTGTGCTATCTTCAATACTAGATGACTGATTTTTCTCTTCAACTTGCTTACTTGTGGGCTACAACCCACAAACAAGCACTTCTACTTCAACCTTCCTTGATCCTTCAACAAAAACATGTTCTACTTATCTTTTAATATTTTTCTTGATGTAGTTGACTACATCCAATTTTCCAAGTTTCATAATCAACACACAATTCAAGTAGCAGTCAAAAGAAACATCGTTCTTAAACTGATCTTTCGTATTCTGATATTCCTCATGGAGTATGGAAGCCTCATGTTCACATTGTCTCTTGAATTGTTTGACATATCTAATGAAATCAATTGTGGCAACACTAATTTTTCTATTATCCCAACAAGATGGCAAGATCTTGGCTCTGAAACCACTATAATGTTACTCAACAAAAAAAATTCAAATTTTAACATCATCAAGACACCCATCAACATTAGCAAACCAAACCAATGCTGAAATGTAACCCTACACCAAGAATGTACACCAAGATCCCAATGATGGGTGAGGTGTGAGCATATGGTGTCAGGGATCATTAGCTTGAAACCAATACTGGAAGTAACCCTACACCAAGAATGTACACAAGATCCCAATGACGGGCGAGGCATGAGCATATGGTGTTGGGGATTGTTAGCATCCAAAACTAAAAGAAGTACAATGTTGGAAAGTAAATATGCAACTCAACCACTTATTTAATGGGAGTGTATTTACAGTTCAATTGATCAATAATATGAGAAATGCAACTCAACCACTTATTCAGTGGGAGTGAATTAAAATACTAAAAGTAAAGTGCTAAAAGTAGAAGACGGGGAGGCCTGTCTCTTCCACTAACGTGGGAATACAAAGAGTTTGTAGAAAGAAGAAAGTGTTGATCAATACTATTGAAAAAACTTACAATGAGAAGAAGAAATTTCAATATCCAAGTATTAGAAATTTCCAAGTAGTTGCAAATATTATCAATCAATCTCCAACCTTCAAAACTCGTCAAATATGAAAAACCACTCCAAAAACCCCAACTTCAACAAATTGAAATATCAGACCAGCAATTATGAGATTCACTAAAATATTCATAACTCACTCAAATCTACTCCAAATGACATGAAATGAAATGCATATGACCCCTAGAGAGATGGCAACCAAGCTAGGACTGAGAAACAACTGCAAACTATAGTTATTTATTTTTCTAAAGCTTTCCAAGACATCCCAAGAAAAATTGCGACCTAGAGAGAAGTTGACTTGCAAGATAAAATAAATGGCTCCACAGAAAAAATCCCAAAACTTGCACAAAGGGGCACCCTATGCCAAGAAAATGAATGGGCCAATACCCAGAAGCCAACAAAATTCACCTAAAGAGCTATGAATGAAAACCTACTTCAAACACACCAAAATCAGCAACATGAAAAACACATCAAAAAAATTAGAAAACATCATGGGAACCCATTACAATAAGCTCAATTTTTCCTTCTGAATAAAGAGCAGTCTTCTCACTTAGCTAGTTGATATCTTTCAAGCAAGAAACCAAGTCCAAGCTAGGAGGTATGCATTCCCCAAAGCAAACTACTCACCATTTCAACAACATAACATTATAATTTATTCATGGATGAGAAATGAGTGAGCAAAGGCCTCTTTTTATAGACTTTGAGGTGATTCTCCAAAAACTTCTAGAAGGTGTGCCCCACTCTTCACAAAATATTTTAATTTTTAATTCACTTTTCTCCACCTTCTATGTTGGTACCCAAGTCAAGGGAGGAATAAATATTTTTAATAAAATAATAAACCTCTCCAAAGTGGCGTCCCAAAATAAAGTGAGATACTATATAAAAATGAATTATTTCACTAACTAGGCATCCAAGGTGATTGAGTGAAATATATTAATAAAATTCCCTTATTTCTCCATTGAGGCATCCACCATGCCTTAATAATATTTCACTTTATAAAGATATTATTGCAACTTAAATATTTCCCTTATAAATTCATCCATTTTAGCATAGGAAATATTTTCACTTAAAACATTTTTTCATCAAATATCAAACTTGCCAAAATAATCACCTCAAATGTTGGAGACCAAACTGAATAAACCACCCTGCCAGATTTAGCCATAATACCAGCTACAAAGACATTTCCAAAAATAACACCAAGGGTGTTGAAGACCAAACTGCTCAAACCGACTTGCCAGATATAGCCACAGAACTGAACTACATAAACTCTAAAAATAGAACTTACTAAAAATAATAAGTTGTTCCAAACTCATTTTAACCACAATCCGAGCAGTCGTTGTACTTACTAAAAATAGTAAGTTTGAAAAACTCCTTCATTGCAGTTCCATGTCACACCACTGCGAAGCTCTCTAAAAACCCAAAAGGAATCTAGAATCCAAACTGTAAAACTCCAACATGCAAGCCTCCAAAACTGCCAAGGTATCCTCATAGAAAATAGGAAACCCTAATTTCATATGCATGTCATACCATCTTGTAGCTCTTTAAAAACCCAGAAAGAATCTAGAAACCAATTTTCAAAAATCCAACATGCACACCCTTGAATCCTTAAAAAAAACCTCCAAATAGCTAGAAACCCTAATATTTCCACTAACTAGCCTACGGGCATTTAGGGATATGCTATTAATCACTGGAAAATGCAATGCTAAGAATAGGGACATTACATATACCATTTGCAACTTGAAAAACATCTTCAAGTTGGATACACTCACTTTACACTCTACAAATTCAAAATAGGTTGGCACTAAACATTCCTACGGTGGATAGGAATGAAAGTGGACCAGAACAAAACTTAATTTGGACCTAAATCAACTCTCGCATGCCACACTACACTTCCATTAGTGTTCAACCATCTTTGAATGTAGTATAAACACCAGGTCGGTCATTACTCGTGTAAACACCATTAAATGCTTCCTCAAATCCAAGGATGACTTGCGAACCACATACCACACTTCATCATGATCTAGAATATTCCTTTATCAACCTAAAATTTATCAAACTCCTTTGCAACAACTGACACCTTCAGAATGTACATGCCTAGTACACTCAAACTACACTACCAAACACTGCAACTCTAAAATCCAACTTCCAAAGTATCAAACCACAAATCCTCTTGATGTAGGAAAAAGATCAACACCATCAACATACCTTCAGAATCACAAGACTTGAAGAGTGACTATGGAGAAACATGGAGCAAATACATTTCTCCCTGACAACATTACAAAATTAGTTCACACACTAGTGACCATAACTTCCTTTGACCATTGATCCAGAAACCAAAATTCTAGATATAGAAACTTTGAACACCTTTATCCAACATATTCAAACCACACAAGAAGATCTTCAACCCAAAAGAAATGTGAAGCAACAACATAACACCTTTGTAAACCAAAACATGTTTGCAACACCTTGTTTCCTTATTTTATCAATTTTCTCAATATCCTCAACATCTAAACCATAAATAGAAAATTACCAAAGAAACGCCAGAGGTTAAAATCAAAAAATTAACTGATGAAAATATAATGCAATTAATCAAAGAAACAATATATTCTCAACCAATGCACAACTATCATCAATGACAACACAAGCTTGTTGACATTAATGACAACACCTTCATAATTGCAACAATAAAATCATCTTGCATTCCAAATTATAATGCCTCAATCTTAGGTACAATATCAATATTGGTGGTAACATGTTGATCTTCAAATTGGAACATGTGTTGTTTCTCAACCTCATTATCACTTATATGTTTGAACCATAGAAAATATTCTAATACAAGTATACAATTATCATTCGCATCATTAGAAGCCTAACCTTCAAAAAGGAGAGCCTCATAATCAATATAATCTCATCAAGCCCTTGGATAATAGGTGGCCAACATACACCACTTTCATACATGTTTATGCACTCTTTAATATCTAAATCATAAGCATGATTCAATTTAAAATTCACACCATGAACACAAAAATAAATACTATTATGATACATTTGATTGCTTGAGCTCTTCAAATGATCCTGTTTGTAGCTTTCTTGAGTTTCTCTCTCAATATCTTAATGCATTCATTTGCATCGCTAAGATCCTTTTTCAGATCTCTATTCTCAAATTCCTCTTTACCCAAATCATCCAGAGCATATTTGAGTTCTCCTTCCATATCAATAATCCAGTCTTCCTCAATAAATCCTACCATAGGAATTTTTTCTGGAGGAGTAAGATATCTCCTAGTAGCCATGTGTTCAACTCCAAGATCTACCTTATCGATCAAGCCAATTGAAGGAACTAGGCTCTGATACCAATTGTTGAACACCCAAAATATTGAGAAGGGGGGTGAGTCAATATTCTCTGAAACCACTTAACCATTTAAACATTTATTTCAAGAATCATATTCAATTTTTAGTAAGGAAAGAAACACATGAACACTAGATTTTTACGCGAAAAACCCAAAAAGGGAAAAACCACTGTGAGGATTAACTCAATATATTATAACTGATTATAAGATATTATAGAAAGGATCATTGCTAGGTGGACTCACTGTCTGGTGGAATCACTATCTAGTGGACTCACTGTCCAAAGAATAAGAGAAATAGAAGAGAGGGGTAGCTCACTTCAAATATTTTAAATGCTACAAATGCATCTACAACATGCAAGAAATACAATTCCATGAAGCTCTCAAAACACTGAATCAACACACTTCATGCTACTTTGCTCTGCTCTAAATTCACATCATATTGGCATGCTTTACTTAGTAATTCACACACTCTACTTAATCATCCATCACCATCACACTCCAAGATCAAAGTGATCTTATACTTATATTCATTTCATCCACAAACACCTTCAACATCAATTAGGTTGGCCTAATTGGATGTATCATGCATAATATGACTGGTCGGTCCAAAACATGCTTCACGCCACAACTTGAAACTTATAACACAACAAATAAGTCAAGGTGGACCTATAATATCTCCCACATAATGGATTAACATTATCTAAAATTTGCACAACTTCAAACATATTAGGTCGGCACCGCTAGTGACCTAACACCAAAATACACCAACTGATTATCCTCAAACTGACATGTCAACCTCCAAACTACACTCAACTTGGAACTTAGATGCAACTAACACTTGTAAGTACTTCCACAAATCCATAAGACCAAATATTCTTTTGCGGTGAAGTGCAGACTAATCAAAACAATTACTATGTACAAGAAACATTGTCACTAGCAAACCCAATATATTGTCATCCATAACTTTTGTACCAAAGGTCAAAACAATATGAAACTTTGGATTTAGAACCCGCAAACATCCAAAAAAAAATCCTTAGAACCGCAGACCAAAATACTTCAAAGCAGACCAACACAAACCAAAAATCAGATGCATTGTATACTAAAAACTGATGTTCTGACACTTTGCCATATAACCAACTCATTTGTTCTAGACTAGAGAAAAACATTTTCATCTCTATATTGGATTGCCATCATTTCAAAAACATATGCACATTGGATCAACTGATCATCAAAGAGGACCTCAAACCATAATGTTGACAACAATGACAACACTGTATCTACACACTATATATCTCATACTCATGTTGCCAACAAGCATATCAATGACAAACTCCTTAAAATTTCAATAGGGATTTTGTTGTTGTAAGCCATAGTTGGGAAGGAAAATGGGATTGCATATGCATATGAGTTTGGTTTCTAATCAACCTATTGTAGCTTGTTGTTGAACACCTGAAATACTGAGAGGGGGGTGAATCAGTATTCACTAGTACACAAACAATAATATATGACTAAATAAACTACTAAAATTTGTATATAAATGACTAAATTTAGTCATATGACTATTAGTGGTTTATTTGTAGTCATTTATAACACCACTAAATTTATGACTAAACAATTTTAGTCATTTATTTAGTCATTGATTTTAGTCATTAATTTGGTCATTGATTTGGTCATTGATTTGATCATTGATTTAGTCATTTATTTAGTCATGGTAGTGATTTATTTAGTCATATATTTAGTCATTAATTTAGCCATTGATTGTTGTTAACTAGTCATTTATTTAGTCATGGTAGTCATTACTTTAGTCATATATTTAGTCATTAATTTAGTCATTAATTTATTCATATATTTAGTCATGCATTTAGTCATGTATTTAGTCATTAATTTAGACATTACTTTAGTCATTACTTTAGTCATTACAAATCAAATCTAACTTAATTAATCCTCACAAATTTATGCATATAAACTTCAAGTATCATTGATATTCAAATATTGAAGAAACACCATAGATATTCAAATGTTAAAGAAACACCATGAAATGAAGACTAAAATGCTTGAAAAAATATGATTGATCAGACACAAACACAAATGGATTACAAATCAAGAGGAGCCACAACATAGTATTTATGAGTGGAGAAAAACCCACTCTGAAAATTTACTTCATTAAGCCTCAATGGCAAATCAAAATCTCATTGGTTACATTCAATGTCTCAGTGACACTGTACAACTTACAGACACTATATAAACAAAATACTCCTATTTTCATTTACTTATATTGTTTTCCCCATCCTTAACTATAGTCCTTTTGGAAGGGCAGTGACCTCCTATAGGGGCTCAACCCATTTAATCCCCTTGAAAATTCACAACTTTCCCACTGCTATTGGTTTCGGCTCCTCCAAAATCTTCCTCACTGGTATTCACCTTTCACTTCTCCAATTTGGAGTTGCAGCCTGAAAATAAGGTTTCAAGATTTGCACATCAAAAACTTAAAAAGTCATAATATAGAGCATAAAATTCAAACATTTTCTTTTCCTTTTCCAATTATGGCACCCTAAACTTAGGCGCTAGATATAATGTTTCGCATTTATCTCTTACAATTTTTAAAAAGATGAATTCACGTGACAACAAACAAATAGACAATATTCAATTAGTGATATACAACTACCTTATTCCTGAACAACTGATCAATAGCTTGATTATTGATTGTAAATTTTTAATTGATACACTTGAAAGCGTCCTTGCTTATGTGTGAATTGGGGCTTTGATGAGGATATGAACATCCATCAAAAGCATATTTGGAAGTATATTTTTATCATATATTGTAGTTGCAAGTTCCACTAATTATAATAAAGATAAAATAGTTTTACCTTTCTGCATCAAATAATGCAATTCTGATAACTTTTAGAGGATCAAAAATGCTAGCCTTTATCATATCAACATACTCACTTGGAAGTTGAAACACAACATTAAACTTATAAATTAGACTCAACATCTAAGAAAGAAAAAGAAACTTCAAATATTATCAATTTAGTAAAAAAATCAGCATCTAAGAAAGAAAGAAAAAACTTCAAAATTTTCACCTTATTGCTCCCCCTTTGACATCAAATGGCAAAGGACAATGGACTCCCCCTAACTAAAATTAGATTTAACAAACTATAGCACTATTAAGGATGTCAAGACCCCTACCATTATTGCACAACCAATGTCATGTTAGGATCAACATACCCATTGTCATTATGAACATTCTCTGTCATGCTTGACAAGTATGTACCAATAACAAGCCTTCACTTTAAATCATTATCAAAAACAATCTCCAATTACCTGTCATTCACCCTCAATATGGAATTATGATCAAACCTTCACTAGAACTGAGAACCATATATAGAGATCATTGAAAAGAACAGTTAAATTATGACTGAAAACAACTACAAATGATGAGTATGATATACAATGAAAATCATTGTGAACTTGACTAAGATGACATAAAGACCAGTGTATTTGGAAAGATTAAATGGAAAGAAACACTTTACAAAGGAATTTCCCATAGAAAGATATAGAAACATTGTCCAACATTGTTATGAATCACCACCATGTATTACATACCTTCCATTCACCGTCAAGAACAAATAAGACAAAAATAATGAATAGCACTATGACTGAGATGACCATCTACACAACATAGTAGTGTCCAAGATCTATTGTCCAAAAACCATATCAAAGTTACTTGTACACCAAGAATACTGTCAGTAACTACCATTGTACCCTTGCATTCCCTCAAGGCTCACATTCTTGTGAGAGAACATACAGACCAGTGAGAGACTGAGATACTAGTGCTCCTTGGTCATGTTTGAAAGGTTTGCATATAATAGACAATATCATACAAATAAATGTCACCAAAACCAAGTGAAAGCTAGAACCTAGAAAACTCTTACTAAAATGTGCAAATCATGAATTGAGGTAATTAATGAAGATCACTATCCAACATTGACTAAAAACACTTGCAAATGTTGACTCCCCCTACAACATAGACTCAAAGAAAATACCATTAAAAGCACTATACAACCATAATATTACTACACCGTGATGTCAAAATTTTGCTTTTTTTTTCTTCCTTTTGCTCTAATCAACAAGGCAAAAAACAAAGAGACTGAGAGCACTAAGCATAAGAAACTCATCAAGTGAATTTTTTTTGTAAAGATAAACTAACTGATCACTATTCTATACACGAGTAGGAAGAACACTGTCCTCTTCAACTATCATAAGACATTGTCTCAAATCAATATTCTCAAGCAATTGTCAAAGAATTATCTTAAGTAAGTTGGAAAATACTGTCTTAATAACCTGTTAAAGCATTGTAAAGGTACTGGTCAATGTGAGAGACTAAACCATTTTGATCAAGAAACTGTCACTAACTTCAAGCCATGAACAAACAACTGTCATTATCAAGACACTAAACTAACATCAAGATCAAGGTTACACTATCATCATAGTCAAAAGAAAAATGACCACATTGTAAAGCCAATGTTGTCATGTACACTATTTAGTAAAGAGCACAGTTATTGTCAGCAAAGGCACTGTCACTAAACAAAAACACTTCCACTCATTATCAACCAACAAAGTTTCAAAGACAATTGTTAGCATAAGCAAGAAGATTTCCTCAAAGCACTATAACCATCTTCACTACACTATTTCTAAACTCGTGCAATAAGAATTCTTAAGTGATTGAATGGAATTAGAGAGGTTATTTAAAATTTTGCACCCTTCTATGTTTAAGTGTTGCAGTTGTGACAGGTTGCCAATGGAATCAAGGAGCTTATTTGAACGTCCACACCCTTCTATGTTTAAGTGTTGCAGCTATGACAGGTTGCTAATAGAATCAAGGAGGTTATTTAATCAGGGAGCTTATTTAAATGTCCACGCCCTTCTATGTTCAAGTGTTGTGTTGCAGCTATGACAAGTTGTTAATGAAATCGAGGAGGATATTGAAATTGTGACAATATTTTATTTTTAAGTATTGCAGTTGTGATAGATTATCAACAGAATCAAGGAGGTTATTTAAACCTTTAAAATTTCCTATTATATTCAAGTGTTGCAGTTGTGAGATGTTGACAATGAAATTGGGGAGGTTATTTAAACCTCTGCAACTTTCTATTTTCAAGTGTTGTAGATGTGACAGGTTGCCAATGGAATCAGGAAGGTTATTTAAACCTCTACAGTCTTCTATGTTCAATTGTTACAATTGTGACAAGTTGCCAATAGAACCAGGGGGGTTATTTAAAATTTTACACATTTCTATGTTAAAGTGCTACAGTTGTGACAGGTTGCCAATGGAATGAGCGAGGTTATTTAAATCCATACACCCTACCATGTTCAAGTGTTGCAATTGTGACAAGTTTCCAATGGAATCGAGAAGGTTATTTAAACGTTCACACCCTTCTATGTTCAAGGTTGCAGTTGTGACGGGTTGCTAATGGAATCGAGGAGGTTGAATTATTTGATGGAATGCCTCAAAGAGATTTCATCTCATGGAATGAAATGATTGATTGCAGAATGTGCACAAAATGGATTTTGCAAGGAACCTCTCAAAATCTTTGAATTAATGAAGCACTCTAGACACATCCTAACATTGTAAGCTTTTCTTGGGTTCTAGGTGCATATAGTCATGTAGGTTTAGTGGATGAGGGAGGACACAACCATTCACATCCTACATCATAATAATATATAATTTATTCTTAAATATAAAAATTTAAAGAGCCTTTTTTTCTACTATACCTAAAAGAATGGAGTCCATGTTCTTCAAATGATGCTTCTAGTTGCCTAGGATGTAGAGGTAAATAATCCTTTGTTTTAGATCTCCTAGCTTTTAGAAAGCATCAGATTCTCAACCATATTCAAAAAGCTCAGCCAAATCTCAAGGATCTTCACTAAAACATGAACTTTATTAGAGGGTCCAATCCAATTGATGGAACCCATGAATTTATGGTCATGGTCAACACATCCAATGCCACTATATATCAAGGGTTATTTTTCAAAATTTCC
The DNA here is from genome assembly GCA_007115665.2 of Sequoiadendron giganteum. Classification (NCBI taxonomy): domain Eukaryota; kingdom Viridiplantae; phylum Streptophyta; class Pinopsida; order Cupressales; family Cupressaceae; genus Sequoiadendron; species Sequoiadendron giganteum. Next base: position 332,055,451 of record CM021102.1, read on the forward strand.
AAAGAACAAAAAGCTAATGCACAATTAATGTAGGCAGTTTTGAGATATAAACATTTGATATGTTTTTATATGAAATGTTTGCATCTCAAAAATGCTAACAAGAAGTTAACAATTTGTATTTTTAAAATCTTGAGTTGTAACTCTGATTTTTTATTTTTTTGCTAATAGTATATATTTGTCTTACCTTGTTGGCAATTCCAATAGATAACTCTTTTCTGGCCAAAGATGTATGCACAAACATATATGCACATGAATACATATGTATACATATAACAAAAATTGTATTGAGAAAAATAATCCATAACTCTCTGATATTTATTACTATTGGCTATTCGTGAAGGTTTAAATGTTTTCTCAATGGTGCAAGACTAGTCCATACCTTATAAGCACAATACAAGTCGAGATTCTCTAGACAATATTCAATTTTTTTGTGTATGCTTTGAATTTCCTTCCTCAAGTTAACTATAAATTCTTCATAGTTCTTGAACTTAGACAAAAAAATGTTGTCTTCACATTCTTGGAAAGCTTCAAACTGTTGGAATTACAACCACCTCCTCATTAATAATTCACTGTTATATTTTATATACACCTAGTTAACTAATGTAATTTGAAAAATAAAACTAGATTCAAAATCAATGTCCTAAAAGTAAAAGAAATTCTACCTTCTCACAAAGCTTTGTTAGCTTCACTTTAATAGCCTCATGGTTGAAAACAGATGGACTATAGTATATTGTTTTGTGATTTGGAGTAGGAACAAATATTTTTAGCTCCCTTCTATCCTCCAAGGCATACACCTACGTTGACACACGAATGATGTTAAAAACAAGCAACAATTATTCCTTACCTTGAACAACAAGAGTAATCCCAAAATACCCATGAATCCAAAATGTCTTCTAGTTGAGATATTTGATCCATACAATTATGGCTTGAAGAGACACCTGATGTGATTTTCATAATGATGCAAACTGCACTTTAGTCTCATATAGTTGTAAGGAAGCTACAAATATATGATGCAAATTTGCAATAAAGTTAAAAAATAAAAACCATAGAATAAAATGGAGAAAAACATTGTCAGATTAATTTATGCTTCCTTCAAATTTTGGAATCAATCTTGTGTAACAAGAAACATACAAAAATAAAACTAAAACATAAATTTTAAATTTTTCAAGTAAAAAAAATCCCTGGATTAGAAACGAAAGAGACAATTCATGTAGCTCTGCAAGGTAGCCATGGACACTTGATAAAGTATTTGCATGCCAATAACTATTATACTATTTCCAAAGACACAACAAACCAAATAAGCACTTTATTTTTCATGCAACAGGTATCTCAACTTTAGGTTCTTTATTAAACACCCAAGGCATAGGAAAAATATTCAAAAGAAAATAATGTTTATACCACATCTGCAAACCATTCTAACCTTTTCTTATAACTGGTGATGTCGTTATTCCAAATATTTTTGGTTTAGGTTGCAATGTTTGATAATACTCCTACATCACAACAATAACATGTAATTAGTACTGTGATAAGTAAAGTACAAATGAATCTTAGATCAAAAGGGGAAAAAACAATTACAAATCACTCCATGATCCATCATCAAGCAACAAAAAAAAAATTGGTTAGGTTCTAGAACTTACTTCTGAAAAAGAGAAGAGAAGAGAAAGATGAAACACTAAACAAAAAAAAATCAAAATTTAACATGATATAAAGATTGATACTTAAAAAATACATGTATGCAAAATGTGAAATCATACACAAGGCACGCCAAGTGTTTGATAGAATGCCTTAAAGACATTTCATCTCATGGAATACAATGATTGCAAGATATGCACAAAACTGATTTTTTGAAAAGGCTTTAAAATCTTTCAAGCAAATTTAGTTTGCAGGGAGGATTACTAGTGTGTTTTCCATCATTATTCCTCTTTTCCATTTTATTTCAATTCTTCATTTTGATCACTTAAAATTCTAATTGCACGACTCTATAAATGCATACGTATAATTTTACTTAAGTATTTAAAACCTCCACTTATGATTGAATAATGAACTTGACATTACAGATTAATAAGACTCTTCAGCTTTGGAAACTTCAAGCACATTTGGCTCTCCATAGATTTCAATGTATTTTTGATGTGCATTATGTGATGCAATATGAAGTGGCTAATTTATAAAAGAAAATAATAACAATAATAATGCTTAAAAAACTATTACTATTTCCTTGATAAACTTTTATAGGAGAAGTTGTGCTAATAGTATCTAAAATGCAATAGAAAGCAAACAATGGAAAACTTAAAGATGACACATATTTATCTTAGGAAACCCTTTGAGGGAAAACCCAACGAAACAACACCACCCACTGTATTAAAAAATAATGATCACAATACAATGAAATTTATCCTATGTTAGTCCTCCAGCACCAACATGTGCTCGCTGGCTAGCCTATTGTTCTAAGACTTCCTTAATATCACTAATTGATATATCTTCTTGTGTAAACCTTTCTTGTGTTTACACAACACCTATTGTTATGTTTTTTACAATGCCACGAGATTTTATTTATGGGCACTAAGTTCATAACAAACCACCAAGTGGTTTGAAATTGAAAATACAATGGCTACAAAAGCATGGTCCATAACCCTTCATATTCCACACCTCACCTCATGCTACACGTGATCCTTCATGCCCCACACAACTCTTTATATTCCACATTTAATTCCTCATAACCCACTCATAACTCTTCATGTTTCACAGATGGGCTTAATACATACCTAACATAAAGTACATGCAAAGTATACAACACAAATCTAATAATTTAGACTCGAATGAAAATTTTTGGGATTATTACTAAAGGAAATGCATAGTGTTTTCTTCTACATTGAAATAAATTGAGCATAGTATCTAGTTTCCATATTATCTTCCACAATGTGTATTAAATGATAAATTTTAGATTAATATTTACCTCACTCCCAACTAGAAAATGCTACCAACCATTCCATTATACTGAAAGATATATAGGAAAATTGAAGTATCTAGTGTGTAAATAGTTGTGTCAATATTACTTATGGGGACTTGTTCTTTCTTTCTATTATTCATACCTTTCCGAAAATTGTGTAGTGGTCTTTCTATGACATCTTGGACAATAGACTGCATTGAGTACCAAATTGTGAAATCAAATTGAAGATAAATTCAATTAAATGAAAGCTTCTACCTACAATCACCAACCATTAAATACATATCTTGCATCCATCTTCTACCATATTTGTATTCAAATAGATTTCAGACTACATCTTTGCCAACATCCTCCTTGTCTGTGCCAAAATGGGAGATTCGGAACAGGGTATGGACATCAATCAAAGCATAAAGGATAGAGAAATTTTGTCAGATGTTGTAGTGGCAACAACCCTTGTAGACATGTATGCAAAATGTGGAAACATAGACAAGGCATGTGAACTATTTGACAAAATGCCTCAAAGAAATGTGGTCCCATGGACTGGAATGATTTCAGGATACGAACAAATTGAAATTTTTGAAAAGGCTTTAGAAACTTTCAATCAAATGCAATTGGTAGGTGTAAATCCAAACTCCACAACCTTTGCCAGTATCATACCTGCCTGTGCCAAATTGGGAGCCTTGGAAGAGGGTATGGGCATCCATCAAAGCATAAAGGATAGAGGAATTTTTTTAGTTATTGTAGTTGCAACTGCTCTTGTAGACATGTATGCTAAATGTGGAATCATAGACAAGGCACTTGAAGTGTTTGAAAAAATGCCTCAAAGAAATGTGGTCTCATGGACTGCAATAATTGCAGGATATGCACAAATTAGATCTGTTGAAAAGGCTTGATAAACTTTCAAGCAAATGCAATTTGCAAGTTTAAAGCCAAACTCCACAACCTTTGCCAACATCCTCTCCGCCTGTTCCAAAATGGAAGCTTTGGAACAGGGTATGGACATCCATCAAATCATAATAGAAGGGGGATTTTCATCTGATATTATAGTTGGAAATGCTTTGGTTGACATGTATGCAAAATGTGGAAGCATAGAGAAAGCATGTGAAGTTTTTGACATAATGCCTCGAAGAGATGCCATCTCTTGGACTGCAATTATTGTTGGATATGCACAAAATGGATTTTTTGAAAACACTTTAGAAAATTTTAAGCAAAAATGCAATTGGCAGGTATAAAGCCAAATTCAACAACCTTTGCCAACATCTTTCCTACATGTGCCAAAATGGGGGCTTTGGAACAGGGTATGAACATCCATCAAAGCATAAATAATAGAGGAATTTTGTCAGATGTTGTAGTTGCAACTGCCCTAGTAGACATGTATGAAAAATGTGGAAGCATAGACAAGACATGTGAATTGTTTGACAGAATGCCTGAAAGATATGCCATCTCATGGAATACGATGATTCCAGGATATGCACAAAATGGATTTGTTGAAAAGGCTTTAGAAATTTTCAAGCAAATGCAATTAGCAGGTGTGAAGCCAAATTCCACAACCTATGCCAGCATCCTCCTTGCCTATGCCAAAATGGGAGCTTTGGAGTAGGGTATGAACATCCATCAGAGCATAATGGATGGGGGATTTTTGTCAGATATTATGGTTGGAAATTCTTTGTTAGACATGTATGCAAAATGTGGAAACGTACACAAGGCACGTGAAATATTTGATGGAATGCCTCAAAGAGATGTCATGTCATTGGAATGCACTAATTGAAGGATATGCAAAAAATGGATTTTTCAAGGATTCTCTCAAAATATTTGAATTAATGAAGCACTCTAAAACATATCCTAACATTGTAAGCTTTGTGGTGTAGGAGCACCTAATTTCACTAGTTGCCTCTCATAGGCAATTTTTTCAAAATTGAGTGTTTATTTGTAAATTCATGTAAAAGGTCATATGAAGACCTATTTAATTGTATTTAAGGTCCCAAGTAGATCACTAAGGGGTTGGTGAAGTTAAATTTGTAAAAAAAAATCTTGTTGAGTTGTCAAAAATGCAAAATACGCAAGAGTGTAAAAGTGTGCAAAAAGACAAAATACAAAGGAATGTGAAAAGTCACCTTGGTGGGAAGGTAGTTAGGTAGTTGAAGTTGAAGGGGAATTCATTCCTTATGATTCAAACATCTTTATAAATCCTTTGTAAGGTGAGAAAAGGAGGATTGGATGTATTCTTGAAGAGCCATATTGAATAAAGTTCCTTGTTTTCTCTCATTTTTGTGTTTTCCTTATTTGTGTTCACCATTTTATAGGCTTGTACATAAGTTATTTCTTAGAACCTCTATGATTTTTAATAACCTAGGGAACTAGAATCCATCTAAATTCAATTTTGAGTGATTTGATAGTTTAAAGTTTATGTTTGACTGCATTTTTGTAGTCAATTTGTAAACCCGATTAAGGGTTTTGAGAGTCTTTTAGGGTAGAACTCACCATCCCACCAAATGTATGGCTAGATATTGGTGGGATGGATTGTTTATGATGTTCTTATATTGTTTGGAATGTTTTGTGTGTGCAAGGAAGGCAAGGATATGAAGTAAAGTTTCTGCTCCAAGGAAATTTCTGAGTTTTCTATGTAAAGGAGGTGCCTACAGGTCTAAGTTTGAAGAAATACCTTTGTTGGAAGATTGGTGATGAATCTCAGAGCATCGGAAGACTTATTCAAACATTTTTCAAGTGGTGGAAAGGTGGTATAACGTTTGGAAGGTGGATTTTGTTAAAACCCCTATTTTGCTTGTGTTAAGATGGCTTGAAGAGAGGGTTTTGATGTTTGATGCTTTATTGTGCTTTCCAATCCCTAAAAGTCAGTGAAATGAAAGTTTTGTGGCCGGTTTTAATGCTATCCAAAGTCATATATAATTTTAGAGATGATTCAATGGAAGGTGTTCTACAATTTAGGGCTAATTGGGGCTCTTTGATGACGTACAAACTGATTTTTTGGTAATTGTTTCAAAGCAAGTGTATTTGATTTTGTGATATGAATTGGGTTGTTTCAGTCAAAACATGATGATTTTGAGGTTCTTGAAAGCCTGGTAACAGTATGGAAGTAAGAATGCATGGATGATTGTTATTTTTCCTTGGGAATCAAGTTGATAAGAATGGTAGTTTGGGTGAATGGTGTAAATATGGATTGATTCATTGTTACTAATAGAACTATTGATTTGGTTCATTCATTTTCAATGAAGGATAGATGTATTAGAATATTCTAATGGTGTAGAATACTGATTTGGTGATTGTGATGGTTGGTAGCCTTAAGGATGGAAAGTAAATGGATGGATTTAGGTGGAATGAAGTGATTTGATGATGAAATATAAAGGAATTTTGTTGCTTATTTAATTTGATCTTCTCCAAATTGGTTTGGGTCATGAGTACCCCTGAATTGTGTAGATGCTCTACACCACTTTGTTTGTATTCTTTGTGCATGCAACCATGGAGGTTTATTGGATGAGGGTTTTACATGCTTCAATCACATGAGTAAGTAGTATTGCATTACACCTATAGTTGATCATTATGTGTGCATGGTTTACCTTCTTTCCCATGATGGCTATCTTGAGGACACTCTAAACTATATCATTAATATGGCAGTTAAACCTATGGTGGTTGTGTGGATGCTTTTTGTTGTAGTGCTTTCATTCTTCCCTAATGTCAAGCATGGGTGGTTTTTTCTATAAAACAAAATATATATCAAATCGAATACTATATAAAGAGAATTCAACTTTAATGCAAATCATCCAATGGAGTTATTTTTTTAGATCTTATCCAGGAGATGAGAATTGATGAAACCACCTAGGAGAAAGAGGAATTGAATTCAAAAATAGCACAAGGGTTAATATAGGGAGAGAAGTCCTGATTTAGAGGGCAAGATAATTCATGAAGATTTTCTTAGTTGAAAGAGTTATTGGAAGAGTTAGACTCCCTAGAAACTACAAGAATGGGAAGACATTAAATATACCTTTATTAACATTAAAAAATGAGACTTACTAAAAAAAATTACCATCAAATGAGTTATCTCAAAAACAATAAGGGTGGCCATTGAGCATGCCAACTCAACCCCTTTTGAGTTTGAGTCAGCAGACCTCACCACCTAATTGAAAAAAATTAGGAAGACTTCAATTTTACTATTAATTGAAGCCTTTGGTATGATTTCAACATATATAATCACATGGAAATCAAAATGAATATAGATAAATTCCTCATTGAAAGTGATTCTATGTTAGTAATTCAGTATTTTCTAAAACTACAACAACATAACCCTCCCTATACAAATTAGTGGATGCAACCAATGTTATCAAAATTCAACATATTCCTAGAAAGGCCAATAAGTTAGTGAACCACTTATCAAATGAAGCTATTCACTCTAAAGATCGATAAGGTGGGGGCAGTTAGTTCCATTTTTTTTAATGTGGTAAGAGTCATGCAAGTAATGCTATGTCAGGTTGGGCAACTCTTCTTGGAGGTTCTAAACGATTAGCCTCTTTTTTATAAGATTGTGTTGGTAGTGCTACCTGGATCATAGTTGTTTGGTGGGATTTGAAACCCAAATAATAAGTGCAGTTGTGGAAATCTCATAGAGAGAATCTACAAGCTACCATGATGAATTTTTTGAGTGAATTTATATCAGAGTCTTTCTTAGTGTGGCTTAAGACATGTGCAAATGATATTCTCTCTGCAGATAGGCTTGGGGGAAAGTATTTGCTTGATCTTGTGAAAAGTGACAAGGAACTTACAGAGAATGAGACATTGATCAACAAAACATTGGACAGTCTAGATGCATTTGAAGGGAGCTTGGAGTGGATAAAAATGGTTTTTGGTTCAAATTTTGAGTTTCCATGGCAATGTGTGTGTGAGATTATTTTGAAGCACTCAGAGTTTATGGGATGAACTTTTTGAAAGCTTGTTTGTTAGTAGGATGAAACAAATAATAGATAATGGATTTGTAGATATGCATGATATATTTAAGGTTGGTAAATTCCTTGAATCCATAGTTACATCTCTAGCAAGTTACAAAGATGTTGAAACCCATTTGCACAAATTAACTACTAGTGAGGGTTGGCTTGTCAAGAGAGGGGACCTAAAAAGTGTCAATTTACCATAGATGAGGGGTCCAAGAATATTCTAAAAGACCTCCTAAGTTTTCTTCATGCACATAAATATCCTTGAAGGATAAATGATTTAGCACCTTATTTGCAAGAGCAATGCTTCCATTTTACCTCAACATTGATTGTTGAGATTGAAGAACATCTTGCACATCTTTTAGAAGCTCTCTATCAAGAAATGAAAAATGAGCAGATGCCAGAAAAAATGAACAAGGAAACACTAGAACTAATAGTTATAGTGGAAAGGGAACTTTTCTTATGAAGGCTTTTAGTTGCTCTTAGTTTTCATTCAACTTCCCTTCCACTAGTTCTTGGCTCATCTCAGCTCTGGTTTGTTGAGAACAAAGCTTCAGTTTCAGGGAAAGGATCTTCAACTTTCAGATATTTTAGTATTGATTTTGATTACCCCCTTCTAGACTATTTTGGAAGACAAATACTAATGAGAGGAGTCGGTTTGAAGACTGAATCACATGATAAAAATAATAGCACCAAATTGAATAAACTGAGAAGAACTATGCACAATCTTTGTATCGGAGCTCATAGAATGTGGATATTGTGGATAACTAAAGAGATTTCGGGCATTCTCACAAGAGATCTAAGGGAGGATTATTCAACTTTATCCATGACAACTCCTTTGAAGGTTTGTATAGATGCGAACAACTTCATCCAACAAGGAGTGAAAGAACACTCAGAATACCACATTTATAGCCTACCATGGAATAAAGTAGTTGATTATTTGAGACCACGTGTATCTTGCTTCTTGGTAAGAAGATTCAATCAATTGAAAAGAAGATAGAAAGATACTATCAAGTAGTCAATGAATGAAAAAGGTAGCATAACGAAAGAGGCTTCACAAGGAGCATGAAGAAGACAAACTGACAACAATAAATACTTTGAGTTCTAAGCTTAATGTGAGAAAAAAAAACCTAATAAAGAAGGGCAAGAGAAAATACAAAAGAAAAATGGAGAAATTTAAAAGAACCAAAGGGCAAGGAAAATTACAACATTGTAGACTTTCTATGAGAGTTAGCTTAGATCTATATGTAAAAAGCAGAATCCTGTTATGAGTAAGAGAACCAAGGGATTTTGGGTAGCAATAGATTCCTCTACATGAAAAAAAAAATGATTCCATTTGAAGGGCACACCATAAAAATAAAATCATCATACAATGAGAGTGATTAGGCCAATGGATTTAATGAAGATATTTTGGCTTGAACAGATTCCCCACTCTTGTACAAGAGTAAGAGGATTGCAATCTACAAATAAAATTAACCAAAGATAAATACAGGGATAAGTGGTGGATTGACAGTGAACTTGCATGAAAATGTAGTGGTGGGGACCATTGTGTGTCCTATAATTGAAGTTACAATTACAAAGGATTTTAAATCTAATGGTGCAGTTGTACCAAGGTCTGACAAAGCCAAAGGACTGATGACAATGGAAAAGAGACAAAATGGACAGAGAATTGATGACAGTCACAAGTGTGAAGACAGAATGAGGGTGAAGGTAGTTCCATGGAATGCTAACAACTATTTTTATGCAGGTGTAGGTGGAAGAAACTAGTTAGGAGCAGGTACGAGACCAATGAGAGTTTCGAATATAGAAGGGAAGTCATATCCATATGCAACAACAGTTAAAGATGCAAGGACACAGTATATGAACCAATGACAAGAGTTTGTAGATCAGAGGAGGATGTATGAATAATGGAGATATTTGGTACAAGACTCAATTCATGTGGCATGAATTATTTTTAGTGGGGTTCTATGGTGCAGGAGCACCTCAACCCTTAGTGGCAAACTTGAATTTGTGAAAGTGCATTGTAATGCAAGGTTTAGTCTTCAAGGAGTTTTGAGTCCAATTTTGGTTTCCTAATGTCATTTTGTTCAAAATAAGGTCTAAGAGACCATTATGTGTGTGTTTAGTTCTTTAGGAGGGGTGAAATATAAAGAGATGGCAAATTATGTAAAAAGTTGCTTTCAAAATTGTAATGTTGGCATTTAATACAAAATTACTTGTAATGGAGAAGACCAATAGTCACAAGGGTTTAAAAGGTAGTTTGGCAAGTATAGGAAGTTGGAGGAAATTGAAGAGCCTTCAAATACATGATATCCATCATTTTACTACTCCTCTTGAATAATTTAATGTAGTTTCATTACTTTCAACACTGTATTTCTCATAATTTCCTATTTTTTCTTCATTTAATGTTGTAGCACGGTCCGTACAAAAAGGGTTTACCAATAAATATTTATAAATATTATTGGGGTATGTATTAAAAATATTCTAAAAATTATTTGAGGCCCTAAATCTCATTTAAGTGCAAGTTTGATTGAATTTAGTGTCTGTAGGTCTGTATACCCTATCATAGGGTTTTGACAGTCTAAATGATGAATTAAGCCCCTTCCACCTGTTGTTCAACATGTATCTCGGTGGAATGGGGATTTTTTAATTTTTTTCAATTCTATGGTGATAATTTAGGGTAGAGAGGACTCCTGACGGGCTTGTGGGTTTGATGCCCTAATGCATTTCTTTTATAAATTTGTGTAAATTGAAGGCTAGAATGGGATTTTTGATGATAGACTATTAGGGTAGGGTAGTTTATGAAATTTTAAGCATAAGAGGGTGTAAAATAATGTGTTTTACTAGTTGGTAAGACTTGGATAAGCTTGGAGATATGATTTTCATTAAAACCCTAAATTTTTGCCTAAAAAGGAGGGTTTGAGGGATAAGGTACCTAGAGGTTGTACTAGAGGAATCTAATTGTGGATTTTGAGGTTGTGTCAGGTGGTAAATTTTGTCCCATTGAAAAATTTGGTGTGGGATAAGCCTTTCTAGCACTTCCTTTGTAAAGGAGGGCTAATTTAGTAGCCTAAAACAGGGGTAGTTTGTTGTTTCTCAGAGTTGTGACAAAGAAACCTCATGGTAACTATTGGAATATTGCGTTAAGATGTGTTGTGAGACTTAAAGAGTGTTTATAAGGTTCTTGGATGGCCTTCTCTAAAAGATATTGTGCAAGGTCAAGTTTTTATGGCTACAAGGATTCGAAGCCTAAATTGAGAAATCTAATGTAATTGCCTAAGGGGACTTTGAAGGTCCTTGAAGATTAATCAAATTGTGTTGTTGAGGAGATTTAAGCCCAGGTCTTACATCAAACCTTACTAATATTCTCACTGTAGATGTCAAAGTATGGCTTCCATGGGCATAAGTAACCCCAATCTTGCCAAAGAACTAAGGTCCATTTAGCCATACAAAATTTCAGTCCCCAGACTAAAATTAGATCTAAAATAAATCTCTGGGCATCAATGAGAAGAAGGGCACTCAATATTTCTCCAACCAAACCACTGTCAAATCATGTTTAGTACTACGTAGACACACAGTTAACAAGGAATGCATTCCTATTCCTTGAAGCCTTTCACTAGCTACAAGAATAAGCTCGTATGCTAGGAAGTTAAATTGCTCTAAGCATATTATATGTTTAATTCAATCTAGATCAATTTTTCTACAGAAGATTTTAGGTGGGTTCAATTCATCTCAATGATGTGGAATGTTGGTTGAGCTCACCTACACATGTTGCAACTTATGTTCTTCTCTAAAACATATGTATGAGGTTCAAATAGTAAAGAGATTGATGAAAGATAGAGGAATTAAGAAGATACCTAGATTAGTTGGATTGAAGACCGTAAACTGGTACATGTTTTTTTGTCTAGGAGATAGATTAGATCCACAAACATGGTAGATCTATGCAAAGTTGGAGGAATTGGCTTGGCAAATGAAGGTAGTAGGGTATAGAGAATCATTTATCTGCTACCATAGTAAAAAGTTAGCAATTGCATTTGGTTTGTTAAATATGGCCCCTAGTACAACTATTAGAGTTTTTAAGAACCTTCAAGTATGTTCTGATTGCCACATTGCATCTAAATTCATCTCCAAGATTGTTGCAAGAGAAATTTTTTTGATAGATGTGAGCCATTTCCATCATTTTAAACAGGGACAAATTTGAAAGAACTATTGTCTCATGGAATGCAATGGTTGTAGGATATGCATACAATGGATTTGTTGAAAAGGTTTTTAAAAAAATCAAGGAAATGCAAATGGCAGGTGTTAAACCAGACTCTACAACCTTTGTCAGCATCCTCCTTGCTTGTGCCAAAATGGGAACTTTGGAACATGGTATGGATATGCATCAAAGAATAATGGAAGGGGGATTTTTGCCTGATATTGTAGTAGGAAATGCTTTGGTGGACATGTATGCAAAATGTGAAAGCATACACACGGCATGTGAAGTGTTTGATGGAATGCCTAAAAGAGATGTCATCTCATGGAATACAATGATTGCAGGATATGCACAAAATAGATTTTTTGAAAAGGCTTTAAAATATTTCAAGTAAATGCAGTTGATCAAATCCTTTACCTGCAGATTTTGCTGCTTTCCCCATCACTATTGGTTTGGGCTCCTCCAAACTCTTCCTCATTGGTTTTGACCTTTCACTTCTTTGATTTGGTGAGTTGCAACCTGAAAATAAGGTTCACTGGTTTTGACCTTTCACTTCTCTGATTTGGCAACCTGCAACCTAAAAATAAGGTTTCGACTAGGGGTTTAGAGTATGTTTATTAAAATGAAAATTTTAGGTGGTAATTATGGCGCCCATTATGTAAAATAATTTCATAATATAATATTATTATATAAATATTATATTATATAGTATTTAATATAATATAATATAAATATTATTAATATAATATAATATACATATTATATATTCTAATATTTATATTATAGTATTATATAATATTATAATATTATATAATATAAATATTAATATATTATAATATAAATATTATTAATATAATATAATATAATAATATTATATAGATGATAGATAGTTTGTAAATCAACTTCGTCCACGAAGAAGAGAGCTATAAGTAATAAGTAATGAAACTATGAATTTCATTGAGAGTTTGATTTTGGCTCAAGATGAACACTGGCGGCATGCTTAACACATGCAAGTTGGACAGGAAGTGGTGTTTCCAGTGGTGAACAGGTGAGTAATGCGTAAGAACCCGCCCTTTAGAGGGGAACAAGCTTAGGTAGGGGTCCCATGAGGGGGGCTTAAACTCTATGGATTATGATCAAATTCGAAAGAAAAAAGAATAGAGGAGTAATAAATATTTATTTAGTCATTTTTATTTGTATGATATTAGTATTTAGTTGTGATTTTACCCAATTAACAAATTAGTCACTTATAATGACCAAATTAGTCATTTATTTTCAAAATACTACTAGTGTTAGTCACGTGACTAAAAGTTTTAGTCACTTAGTCATTTATTTTCCAAATTCTACTAGTGATTCCATTAAACCATTTGATCACAATCTATCCAATTAACAAAATATATCTAACTATAACAAGGAATTAAAGCATGAAATGATCACAAGATCAAATCACACATGAACACTAGTATTTTTACGTGGAAAATCCAAAAAGGGAAAAACCATAATGAGGATTAACTCATAATATATTATAACCGATTATAAGATATTACAAAGGCTCATTGTCAGGACATACTGTCCAATAGGGCTCACAACAAAAGATACAAAATAGAAATGGAAACACAACCAAGATGTATATTGATACAAAATACACCTGTCTTATGTTGAATCCAATTCCTTTGAAAATCAATATACTAACTCTATGCACTATATCAGATATAAAGTCTGATGGCCTACTCCCACCCCTACTATATAGAGCTTAATCTAGAATCCCTATCCAACAATAATATATCGACTACCAGAGAACCATAGAGGGTCACGTGGGGGGGCCTAACCCACCCGCCGAAATCCCTATCTCTAACAAAACATTTCCCTACTTTACAGTCGCTCAACATTCACAATATATTTGCAATAATTATGATCATGTACATACAAAATTCACATATTAACATCTCATCATCTTTTTTACAACCTCAAAATTGTCTTACATATATTTCAATTCATCTGCATACATCAATTAGGTTGGCCTAATTAGATGTATCCCTATATTAAATCAAAATTGCTTTATCAACTCCACACTTGTACCAAAAAGATCTTCACACTTAAACCAAGCATGAAAAACTTGATTTGGGTTGGCATGGACCTAAAATAGATCTCACTAACATTCACATTAGATATTTAATCACCAAAATATATGTCAAGCATTAGGTTGGCCAAGAATTAGACCTAATCACAAAATATGCTAATTGATCAACAGTAGCGATCAATACAATCACATAAACATGTGCCATCTAGAATATATAATGTAATGACACAAACTCCCAAAAATTGCAAAGTCTAATTCCTAATATAAGAGCTGGAACATGGATTGGATTACTCATACCCATTTACATTGTACATAGCCAAAACTATATGTCAAATTATTGTCACTTACATCTATCATACTATACATCCAAAACATCTAAAATCTTGAACGTAGATGCACATAATGTTCAAGAATATCATATTATCACCATATAGGTAGATCTTATCATATGAGTGAATATGGACCAAAATACCAAATTAAGATATCTCCATTTTGTTCACCAGATTAGTGTAAATATCAACAACCAATGTTGACATCAATGACAACACATTAAGGGGTTCCTTCTTCATTCTTTCAACAATATCCCCCTTTGTCATTGATGGCAACATGTGCCAAAAATGAATCTCTCTGAAATATCTTCCAAAAGCTTCAAATATTCACAAAACTCCATCTCCCCCTTTGACATCAAAGACAAAGGGTGTGCCAATAACATATATGTAAACTCCAAACTTCGATGCATATGTGCAGAAAAATAACTAAAATGGATATACTGACTCCCCCTTAGGGAGTTAACCCAAAAATTTGAACCATCCACATGTATAATGGAAAGACTGGAAAACAACTGAAATACTGAAAGAATATACAAGTGGGAAATGTTTAACAAGAGGAGGAGGCACCTTCGAGCTCCTTGAGAATTGCTTACCAAGTAGACTTCCCTTCGTTCCAAGTTTTATTGGTTGTTGCAAGTGTTTTGTACAATGATTCTAGCTCTACTATACTCTCCTCTCCCTATTCAAAAGTACTTGGATTTAAATTTATCTTTGCAAGTTTCCTAGCATCAGCTAGGCCGCTTCACACCAGTATATGCTTGGTTTTCACCAAGTCCCCAAGCTGTCCAAATTACCTTATGATGTCTTCTTTTTACCTTTACAATGTGAAGAATATGTTTTGTAGGTTTGAGATGGCAGTCCAAGTGGTGTGATCTCTATCCTGACATGGATCATAGGCATTGGAGGTATTAGTTATTTGTGACTCAATTGAGTTCATTAAATCCTTAATTCCTTGAGTGACATTTGACCACTTGATGCAGTACAAAAACAAAGCCTTTGCTTTATCCTCACATTCTTTTACATCCTTCATGCATGTCTCCACTTTATCATGTGTTGATGCACATATTTCTTGTAACTCTAACAACCTCTTCTCTACAACCTTTGTTTCAACTTCATTTTCAATTTGTCCTTTCAAACTGGAGGTGTACTCCTTAAGAGAATCAACCAAAAACTTGAGATTTTCAATAAAGGTTAAATAATTGTCAATTGAAGTACTAGGAGAGCATCCTGCAAAGCATTTATAACTTCATTTATCAGTTCAATTCCCTTTTGATGAGTTTAAATTATTTATTCCATTCCGAAGGCATGAAAAACGTCTCTAAGATCCAACTTCTGAATTGATGAGATCTTCTCCAGATCCACACTCCTTGATACATTGGGAGTTGTAATAATTGAGGAGGTATTATCGATTGAAATCTTATTTATCTTGTCAAAAGACCCTTGAGAGGATTACCAGAGGAAGTTTCTCTAGAGGGCTTAGATAAGTCTAATTTTTTGCATAAAAAATAAATACCATTAAAACATGGGTACCTTTGAGCATTTGGTTGTTTGATAGGGGGTCTTCTAGCATTAATTCTTTGATTCATGATCTGTTTACCATTTCCTTGAGTCTTCTCTTGATTGTAAATTTTGTTTGGGGTCTAGTTATCCTTTGAGATTTCTCCTTCTTCAAGTCCCAAACCTCCTTTATTTTTAGATGGTTTTTCTCTTGCAATTAGCTCATCAAGCATTGTAGAACTTGTTTTGAATTTGTCTTCATGAACTCTTACTTTTTTCCAGATTTGATCTCAGAGTTACCACTTCTTGTTCAAGTCTTGTTTATTCATCAGTATTTCTTTTTACCATTACTTTCAGAGATTCCTCAATTATTTTCTATTCTTCCACTTGTACTTTTAGTTCGATGTTTTCTTCATTTGCTTGCTTCAATTATTCATTGAATTCCCTATGTCTTTATCCAAATTTCTTGATTTGTTCTCTTAATTTTTTGATGCATCATTCATTTTCTTTCTTGAGATCTTCCTTTAGATCTTTATTTTCACCTTCAACTCTATCAATATCTTCAATAGAAACTTTGAGTTCTTCTTTATTAGTCATGCAATCACTTTCAACGGTAGGATTTGAAAACTCTTTGTTAGCCATGTGTACATTCTTCAAGATCTTCCTCAAGTTGTTAGGATTTTTAGAAGGAACCAAGCTCTGATACCAATTGTTGAACACTCAAAATACTGAGAGGGGGGGGGGGCGAATTAGTATTCCATCAAACCATTTGATCATAATCCATCCAATTAAGAAAACATATCTAACTGTAACAAGAAATGGAAGCATGAAACAGTCACAAGATCACATGAGACATGAACACCAATATTTTTCTGTGGAAAGCCTAAAAAGAAAAAAATCATGGTGAGGATTAGCTCATAATATATTATAACCAATTATAAGATATTACAAAGGCTCATTGCCAAGACACATTGTCCAATAGGGCTCACAACCAAAGATAGATACAAAATAGAAATGGCCACACAACTAGGATGTGAACTGATACAAAATGCACCTTCCTTGTGCTAAATTCAATTCCTTTGAAGCTCAATATATTGGCTCTATGCACTCTATTAGATACAAAGTACAAAACACTACTTTTCTTTATAGTTGTTCAACATTTATAATATATCTGCAATAATTCCGATCATGTACATACAAAATTTGTATATTCACATCTCATCACCTTTTTTACAACCTCAAAACCATCTTACATATATACCCAATTCATCCACATACATCAATTAGGTTGACCTAATTAGATGTAGCCCTATATTAAATCAAAATTGTTTTGTTGGCTCCACACTTGTACCAAAAAAATCTTCACACTTAAACCAAATGTGCAACACTTGATTTAGATTGGCATGGACCTAAAATAGATCTCACTAACATCCACATTACATATTTAATCACCACAACATATGCCAAGCATTAGGTCGCCCAAGAACTAGACCTAATCACAAAATATGCTAATTGATCAACACCAACAATCAACTTGATCACATAAACATGCGCCATCTAGAATATATAATGTATTGACACTTGTAAACAAACTCCCAAAAATTGAAAAGTCTGATTCCTAACACCAGAGGAACATGGATCAGATTACTCATACCCATTTACATTGTCCATAACCAAAACTGTATGTCAAATTATTGTCACTTATACCTATCAAACTATACTTCCAAAACATCTAAAATCTTGAACATAGATGCACATAATGTTCAAGAACATCATGTTATCACTGTATAGGTAGATCTTACTATATGAGAAAGTATGTAATACCCCTCTATTTTGCTTTGTTGTGTGAACAGTGTTGTTCTCCTTTATTATGCTTTAGTTTCTGTTTGTGCTTTGACTATGTTACTCAGTTACTATTTGATCACTATTTTTATCATGATGTGGTGATGTATCTTGATGTGATGATACTGTATTCAGATGTTGTTATGATGACATGTTTTGAATTAGCATAAGTGGATATTTGAATTAATGATGTTTTATGTTTTTGATTAAAGTAATATGTTAGATACGTCAGTTAGTAGTATTGTATTGGTGAAGTGGACAGTATCGCATCACTCACTTGCGAGCGCCTTGTGATTCCGTGATTTCCTCTTCACAGTGTGTTTTAATTATGACATATATATGCATGTGGATATACTCTTTGTTCGCAGGTTGATAGGTATAGGACATCGACTCCACCTGGTTTCACAGGTTTGAGCGTGTCCATTGCCCAACGACATTTGATTGGGAGATAGTAGCTAGGTTTTTTGTGCCAAGTCATCACCCTAGTCATAGTGTGTCATCGGGTCTTAGTTGGGTTGAGTTGCTTTATATATTGTTCCTTCTCTTTGATTATTTAATCATATGTTATTAGGGCAAATAAATGCTTTTGTAATTAAATTGTTAATTAAACATATCTGGTTTAATGTTAGAAATATGATTCAATTTATTAATTAATTTAATTTAATTAATAAATAATTTAATCGTGGATTATATTATTTTATTAATTAATTAAATTGATTATGTTGAAATGAGTAATGTTGAAATGAGTAATGTTATTCATTTTAAAAGTTATGGATATATTGTTGAAATTGATAAATTAAAGGAAAATAATTTTCATTTCTTTTGAGAAAATTTTGAATTAAAAAAAAATTGAAAAAGAAAGATATTTCCTATTCTGTTTTGAAAAATTTATGAGGGTTGTTGCATGGATATTTTTGGAAATTTTCTTTATTATTGAATTTTTTTCATAAGTTTGAGGATGAAAGATTGAAAGGAAATAACAAAGAAGGAAGAGGAATTGTTGTTTGGGTTTTTGGATTTTTTTGGTGAAACAAGTTGAAATTCTTGGAGGAGCTAGAATCAGAAGCAGGAATCAGAGCTTCATTGGCAACCTTGCAAGCTTGGAAATCAGGTTCTTTCTTGTTAAAATTTGCATTTTGAAATGTTGCAAGATTATATTAGGCTGTTTGGAAACTATTGGGAACCAATATGAATTGCAAAACAAACCCATGTTTAATCTTGCTTCAAAAATTGGAAGAAAACCTCTGTTTAAAAATGAATTGCTTCAAAAGAAAAATGAGATTCTTGGCTGTAAATGGTTGTTTCTATTTTGTTTTCTCAATTTGTTTTGTAAATTCAGTTTATGGAAATGTAATATATATATATACATATATATATTGACATATATATATATATATACATATATATATTGACATATATATATACATATTTTATATATATTTCAACTAGTAGGGTTATGCTAGCAATTTTTTTGAAAATGCTCAATAGGCGGATAAAAATCCGTAGGGTTTTTAAACCCTTTGTTTTTTTTGTATTTTTTTTTAAAAATACATATAAAAAATATATTTTCACAGTGGGTTTGGGGGAGGCGTTGGGGGCTCACCCCCACCGCACCCCCATGGGAGGTGCATGGGGGGAG
The DNA here is from genome assembly GCA_007115665.2 of Sequoiadendron giganteum. Classification (NCBI taxonomy): domain Eukaryota; kingdom Viridiplantae; phylum Streptophyta; class Pinopsida; order Cupressales; family Cupressaceae; genus Sequoiadendron; species Sequoiadendron giganteum. The sequence goes on from CM021102.1 coordinate 332,074,917, forward strand.
CTGCGCCTAACGCGACCCCCACGAACCGCTCACTGCCCGGTGCGGTGGCTGCTTACACAACCGCCGCCACCATCGCCGGTGGGCGGCTGTGTTGTGCACAATGCCAACGGAGATGGTGGCCGATTGTATACACAACCACCACCACCGTCAATGACGCCCTTCCTGTCTGTGACGACTATGTGTGGCAACATCCTTAACCCGCGACCCAAAGAAATCCGCGGCCCGAGGTCAAAGTTTGTTCTTTTCAAAAAAACTAATAAAATAAAATATTATATTTTATTAATTTAATATATATTAATATTATTTTTATATTATAATATTAATTAGTAATATGTATTAATGGTTAATGTTATATTATATATATTTTCTTAATATAATTAAATATATATATATATATATATATTATATGTATATTTATTTAAGTTATGTTTTTTTTTTTCTTGAAGGCATGATTTAAGTCAAGTTGAGAAAATTGAAAACATGATAACTTTAGTAAATCATTGTTTTATTTAAAAAAAAAATTTTTTTAAAGGAGAAGTAAATTTTGATTTAAATAATATGATTTTAAGACAAGTTAATTGCTTTAAAATAGTTATAAGGAAAAGAGGAAGCAATAGTTATTTTATATCAACGAATTTTGATTTGTGGAATTAACCGGGTATTTTATCATTATTTAAATGCAAGTAGGGAAATTAAAGAAGTAGTGTTAATTTCTCCCTTATATGAAAATACGTATTTTAATTCAGTTTTATTAATGTGATAAATTGTTGAATGTTAATGAGGAAATGGATTTAGTAAATCCAAAGTAGATTTAATTTTTGTCTTCTTGTTCGACTTGATTGTGAACTGTTTCTGTTATCATTTGGGGGAATATTGAGTTAGAGAATGATAAGTCTTCCAGATGGGTTTTCTTTTTTGTGGGTTGTCATACTGTGTTAGTCAACCTTTGGATTGCCTTGTGTAGTGCATTTAATTGTATCCATTTTGTTACTCGATTATCACGAACGAGAATGTGTTGACTATATGTCATGGATAGGGATTTGATATCCTTAGGTCACACTTGTGTACCCTTGGGTTGTGGAGTTGTTCCAAGTGTTGTCTTAGAGGAGTGGCTTGCAATGAGGGCCGACACACAAAGTGGTGTCAGGATAACTCATTGTAAGTTAGTTAATCCAGTGATTACGTAATTAAGTGATTAGAGGATTATGTAGTATCAAACACTTAAATATGATAATTATGTCTCGCTCATGGACGCAAGGGCTTGTATAGTCTTGGGTTGAGATGAGAAGGCCTGGAATGGCAAGATCATTATCTTGACCTTACGAGAGATAACTGATTCCGCAATGGTTAGCATGAGGGGCCATAAGTCATTAGAGGTTACCAGGATAACCCGAGATGGGGGTCGGGCCCTAGGAAGACTCACCAGGATATCCCATGTAACATTGTGATGACAGTTCTCTTAAGTCAACAGTATGTTCGCATGAGTGATGCAATTGATTATGTAATTCTTGAAGCATTGTAACCATTGTGTTAAGTGATGTATCTGTATTTGTTTTAGTTTGATTGTGTTTTAGCCTATGTCTAGAGGTAGATGGTATTGGCTAGGATTCCTTGTTACTATCTCCTAGCATAGGGGGTGGACCTTTGGGTTCCACTTGGTTGGGTGGAACGTGCACCTTACTCCGTTGGGTTTTTCTTCTTGATCGTATGGATGATATTTCCAGTTGGAGAGCTCGTGGGAGCCAGTTTCATTTCATTCCTTATTTATTTCAGTGGACCTTGTGATTTATTACCCCTCATTGTTATTGAGGTGGAAACCTGTAATTGTAACCATATTTATTGGACTTGCCTCATTCGGGGAATGAGAGATGTAATTGCATTGTTTAATTATGGATAAATGAAATTGAAAATTATCTCTTATGCTTTGATGTAATTGATTTTATTTGGAATGTATGTGATCAATTCCTTAAGTAAATAAATGACATGGTTTAGATTCATGTTTTTGTTGAGGTTCTATATAACCTATGTCTCGTAACCTTAGAGGTTGTTGGCTTTGGGTAGTGATCTTGCATGTTAATTGTACTTAAACAAAAAAATTATTCCATTTAAGTAGTTAATTGCAACTTCCTCTAGGGTTGCGTGGTGGGGCGTTACAAAATATGGACCAAAATACTGGATTAAGATATCTCCATTCTATTCAATGGATTAGTGTAGATATCAACAACCAATGTTGACATCAATGACAACACATTAAGGGGTTCCTTCTTCATTCTTTCAACACTTGTGAAGGTAGTTCTTATATTCAAACTAATAAAAATGACATTTGGATTTCACTTGTCATATGATCAATTATTTTATGAGTGTTTGTTAGGTAGGATTTTTTCATTGGATCCACTTACCTAAAATACACCAATCTTTATCATGACTATAGTGAACACGAGTTCACTAAAGAATTTCAAATTTAATTGCTTGTGGAAAAGTTGTGAACTCATTAAAGTGAGCTTCACCATTGAGTTTTCATCATGTTTATTAATGGAAAATTATAGTTTTTGATATTTCTCTAATATCAACGTAAGATGAATTATGACATACCTTAGGCATTTGTGTGTCCCTATAATGACCAATTCTCTAAATATGACTATAAAATTAAATCTTAAGGAACTTGTAAGTTAGGTATGGTTAGACAAAGTACCTAGGTGTTCTTATAATTAACTTAAAGAATGAATAACTCCCTCCCTCTCTCTTTTTCTCTAGTGTTATTAGATAAATTAAAGAATGAATATCCCAGGCATCCCCATCATGTCCCTACTCCCCACCTTTCTCCCCCCTCTCTCTCCCTCTCTCCCTCTCTCCCCTCCCTCTCTCCCCCTCCATCCTTCTTATTCTAGCATACTTGAAATTGGAGAAATAAATTTGTCTTACCTTATAAGCAATTGATTTGATTTTTTATTCCTTATTTTGTGTTTATGCCTTGGTAATGAAATCATTCACCCATGTATTCTACTATCTCCTATGTCTTACCTCTTGTTCAATGGAGGGTGTATGAGTTTATGCATTTGAATAAAGTGAACAAAATATTTTTTCTTTATCATTCTATTCTATTTTTACCTTATCAACTTATGTTCCTGAAAAAAACACTAATATGATTTTATAAGTAAGATGAGACCCATCTTATTTTTGACATATAGAGAAATCATTTAAAATCTATTTAGAATCTGGCTTGAAGGAAAACTTTATTACATATCATCACAAGAGTATGCGATCAACATTACATCAACACTCTAAGCTTATTGCACAATTGCCTATTGTCTTCAATAGTTTTTCTATATCATTAAATCAATGATAGGGGTTTGACCAAAGGAGAATTATCCTAGCCTAACAATCTCCTCAATGACATCTATTGACACCCTTGCTTTTTAGATGTAAGTTTTAAATATCAAGGTGAGAGAATGTGTCATTAATATGTAGGGTTTAGTCTCGTGCATAAATTTTAGGCATGTAGGTACAAAGATCACTTTTGCAACCACATAAGTGAACAAAAATAACAAATGTTAGATTTATGAGTCCTAAGACAATCAATTGAAAAACTCTATTTTTTGATATATTGACAAACCAATTAGTGACATTTACACAATCAAATCTTCATTCAGCCTAAAGATAAGTACTGTTATTTAATTTATTTAATTCCAAATCTTTATTTTAGTATCATTATTAGTCCCCACCTCTTTATCTTAAATTAGAATGTGATTATTTAATTTACCTAGAATATTATTTTTCCTTACAAAAGTAAACTATCACAATTTGAAAGACATGTTTAAAAAGTACAAATATTAAATGTCAAATGAATAAATTGCCACATCAAATTTTAGTTGTGACATACAATAAACCAAATTTAAATCTTTTATTTTTTAAAATAAACTATCACACTTAAAATTTAACTCAAAATGTCGAATATAAATCTTATAACATATAACAATATAACCTAATAAATAAGAGGATCTTCACATCTAAAAACAAAATTAAATACTTAATACACATCTTAAAAAATAAAATACAAATACCTTATACTCGTTACCACTTATCAACCCCTATTATATATCAGGTACATTTAACTGAATATATTAATTAACTAAAACTCGGCATATAACATAACTTTAAATTTTAATTAATTAATAACCACGGTCAAATATGCATCCCATACAGCTATTTGGAGCTTCGATCAATACAGAAACAAATGCTGAAGTTATGTGTGAACATATAAATACAGTAGGTATATGTAAATCATCCGCAAACTTTTTAATTTATCCTTTTGCCTTTCAACCATCTGGAGTGATTTTCTAGGTAAACCCACAAGTTGGAAATGCCTCGGAGGCGTAGAAGAGATGGCAACTCCCAGGGCATTCTGCCTCTTCGCGGGAGATCCCTGGCACACACTCTCTCCTGCTGGTAATTGATCGGTTACTATGTCTGTAAATACCAAAATGTGAAAACGTATCAGTTTTAATCATTTAGGGTTTATAGAATTAACTTTATGTATAGAGGGTTTCGCTTCTGTGCTTAAAGAAGCCCGCACAGAGCTTTGAGTAAGCAGAATTTACGGTAGTTTAATATTTGTTAGCCGGTCCGTTCGAGATTTATTATCTTTCATCTCTGCAGCTTTTTTAGTTCAATTTGAAAGTTCAAGGCTATCACACTTTCGCTGTAATCGTGTTTGGAAAACAATATCAATTTTCCAGCAAAATTTGAAACAACCTTTTCTGCAATGGGGTTCCCTCGACAATTAAAAACCTTTGGCTTACTTTCGAATCACAGAGCAGGATCATCGTTGCTGAATAAATATCTGTAGTCCTTGCAGGCCAGGGTGTAGTAGTGTGGCAGACGTGCAGTTTGCATTTGATAAACGTGACTTGTAAGCCTAACGATGATTAATTCTTGAAGTTCCATTCTATTGTGCGTAAGACAGTTCAAGAATTCCTCATAGGTTAATAAGGTAATGGGTGTGGTTCTTCCTCATTGACTGAGCAAGAGATGTTTACAGTAAACTATCTGTAAAATACTTCACCTGTGATGACACGTGGAATGCTTTCTTGCCAACTGGATAGAGTATTATGAAACATTTAGTTGAGTTAGAAAATTTCTTTCACCTCACTAACAGAGAATTGGATGCCTAATCCATTTCTAAGTTCCAACCCATCAGATAGAAGACTATCCAGATTAGGTTGAATGGGAAAACCGTTGGAAAAATGGAATCAGAAACTGTTGGAAAAATGGAATTAGAACAACTATATCCAAATGAACATTAGCTGAATTTTCTAGCCTTTGTCAAGAAAAAAAGAAAAGAAAAATAGATCAAGTTGTCTGTTCATGGGTCTGACTAGCTGCGACAAAATGACTACTGAAATGAAATTTTCTTTTGTCAATGAAAGACTTTTTAGGTCTTGTCAAGAAACTTACATGACGGTTATTATGGTGCTATATATATTGCGAATTTTTTAAATTGATTAGATAGAAGATGAATACCATATTTGTTTCTGTTATGTGGAACTGTGAGGAAGACAGTATATTACTCATACACACCCGCACATATATATAAAAACCCATTCAGTTGATTAGAGGAAAGATAAACTTCAGGTTCTGTTCCCTATGTGGAACTGTGATAAAGACAGCATATTGAACTTGAGAAAATAGGAAAATAGAGATTCTAACATAAATCCAGGAATTGATTATTTAAATCCTAACCAGTTTCTGCAGCAGCATGGATTTGAGGTCTATTGTATAAACATTTAATATTTCCTAAAACATATAATAATATTAATATCATATTATGAGGTTACCGATGTAATTTTTCAGTATCATTCTTGTATGATTGGAATGGATGTAAGTGGCACGTGATAACAAAAATGTGCTTAATGCTAAACAACAGTTTTTTTTGTTAATAAGTGAAGGCCTACCTGAAGAAAGATTCCATTAGGGATAGTAAAATTACAACCAGAGCTGCTGCTTATACTGCCATAAAAACTAAACCATAAGCAGCTGCGAAATCAACTACAATCACTTTGCCACAAAGAGCTTATGCATATAAAACGGTTCATAGCAGAGGAGAGACTGGAACAGGACAATCACCCAACAAGGAACAAGAAACTAAACCAACCAAAGGCCCAATTACACATTCAGCAATTGCCTAGAGGACCACATGACAGATTTACTGCCCAGCTTGTCCATGCCATCCTCCCTCTGCAGCCAGCGTCCTGTCCATATCATGCAGCTTCTTTGGTTCTTTTGTGATCTCAGGGGCCATTTTTTCTGCTAGGGCAAACTCTGCCTTTGCCTTTTCAGAATGTAGCAGAATCCTTCGATGGCCTGCCTCTACCTGATCTGTAAACTCTCAAAATAGTAAAATTTAAGAACAAAAATTAAATCTACGGCTCTACTTGCTCCAACAAATGACAGTATTAAAGAGACATGAATGTTGTTGAAAATTAGAAATAAAAGTCCTAGGAAATAAAAGATTCAACACAAATAATTCAGAATTTTTACCCTGGAAACTTTTCGAGGGTAAAAACCATCTTTATAGCAGAAATTGCTCATCTACCTTTGGTGGAGCTAATTGACAGAACAAGTACAAAAAATGAGTACAACAATAGTTGTTCCTCTACTAATCTGTCAAGCCTTTACAATATGAACAGCTGCATTCTTCCTATTCTCCTTAATAAAATGCTAAATCTTTCCTCCCATGCCAAATCACATACTCTCCACCTCTATTTATAGTTGTTGCAGATGATGGAGCATTCTTTTGTGCCCTAGAAGATTTCTTGGAAAGGACACCGTTTTATTTTGGTTCTGATATTTCAACAGTCTAGGACAATTCTGCAGCTGTGGGTTTTGAACTTACAGGTGTGGTTCTGTCCTGTGCAGATTCGACCCTGCAGATGCAGGCACAACCTGAAAACTGCAGAATTGTCCTTACTCTTTCATCAGTTTTCCTTCTCTGTCTTTTCCCCAAATCCAACTGACTTAAAGATTTTATTTATCCCGATCCTTATGGATCACTGCCACACTTCAATTACTTATTCAAGAATTGCCTAGAGGAGTACACCACAGATTTACTTCCCAGCTGGTTCATGCCACCCTCCCACACTTCAATTACTTATTGAAGAATTGCCTAGAGGAGTACACCACAGATTTACTTCCCAGCTGGTTCATGCCACCCTCCCTCTGCAGACAGCTTCTGTCCTGCTTATGCAGCTCAATTTGATTCTTTCATGATCACAAGGGCCATTTTTTCTGCTAGGGTAAATTCAGCCTGTCCCTTTCCAGATTGCAGCGCCATTTTTGGATGGCCTGCCTCTACATGTTTAGTGGCAGAGGTGATCAACCACTCTGTATTGCTTCAAAACCTTCAGGCAGCTGCATGAAAGTATTTGAGGTCTCTTTTCTCAATGTATTCCAAATCTGACCCCTCTTCATGCCATGAACCCAGTTCAGCTTCTAGTTCCCCCTAAGTTACCGGTTCGGGTTCGGGGATGGGTTCGGGTACGAGAACCCGGTACGTGGGTACGTGAATTTTTTTTTTAGGGGTTTGGGTACATATGGGTACACGTGTATATATATATATATGTATTATATATACAAAAAAATAAGAGAAATATACAGAATTGTAAACCTAAATCATTTCATAGTATGATACTTGATCATTGATCAATGCCAAATGCCAAAGATAAATATTAAATGGCAATTGATAGTTGAAAAATATTCAAATAGGAGGAAAAAACTAAAAAAAAAAAGTTTTTTTATTAAGTTTGGGCCCACTTTTTATGACTTGGGCCGTGAGTTCTCCCGGGTTCGTGCATGGTTCGCCCGGGTTTGTGATGATTTCACCCAGGTTCGTGCTGGGTGCGCACAGGGTGCGTGCCCAGCACTGTTGGCTCGCTGGTGTGCACACCCGGGCGAACTCACAGTGCTGGGTGTGCATCCTGTGCGCACCCAGCACCTACCCGCAGACAAACCCAAATTGGGTGCGTACCCGAACCGGGTTCAGGGCCTGTGGGTATGAACACTGCAACATTATTCCCCATTATTTGACTTTAACAAAGCAATAGCATTCTGCACAGACTCAGCTTCACACTTGTTTGATGGGTTTCTGATGAACCGATGTGTAAGATTATCACAGAAATTCAGGTCCTTCATCCCATACCAGAGGTGTCTGACAATTTTTTTCTGAAGGGCATCCTTTGTCTGGTTACAGGCCAAAATCTCTTCTGCCCAGAACTGCTCCCACAGGTCACAGAGCTTTTCCAACATGCAACTTCTGGTTGCTTGGAGCTCACTGATAGTAACTCCAAAAAACTTTATTGTTGCTCCCCCTATCCATACTCCAAGTCCATGCATAACACTCTGCAACAGAAAGGGAAACAAAAAATCATGAATGAAGTGTAAACTAAATAGAGGAATGTTCTCATTGAAAGGGTGAAAGGCTCAACTTAAGACAAAATGAATGATCCTGCAACTGACAAGATGATCTGCCACATTAGTTTAAAGCAATGTAACCAGTCATCTCTGCAAAACTTGAAGCGAGCTCCCTTGCATCTCTGAGGATCGAGTCATACCACTGATTGGACATGGAACTATGTAACGTTAAACCAATGATAACCCTGAAGTCACCCTTCCTATTGAATCTCTCACATCCACGACTCAACCCAATTTCAAGCCTTGCACTAGAGCAGCAGCCTTGACCCTATTATACTTGCCTCCAACTGAAAAGGCACCACATCAATGCTCTGGACTGCATCTGAGAATTCCTTTTGCACTTGCAGGCCTAGATTACCTCTCGATTGCCTCAGCACCTGTAGGCTTTTGGATTGGGACTCAAGTTTTCAGCTCCCAAAGGAGGGCCCACTAAATGGAGTCAAGAAGACATCCTTTACTCTTTCAATTAGTTCCTTTATTGAGAATGAGAAAGCAATGGTTGTCAAGCGTAAAGTATAAAATGAAGGCTAGTATATAAGTTGGTTTAGTTATAGAGAAACTACGAATATGAGTCGAATAGATTGCGAGTGTTGTGGAGAGCTACATTAAGTGTCTGTTAGGATGTAGGTTAACTCAAGATTGTTTTTTCATCCATATAGGACATATGCCTGATATCAGAAACATGAAGACTCCGGACCCAATAAAATATTAAACTGGTTAACATATGGTGATTGGTCTGAGGGTTATATTGCAGACAAATGTTAAAGAATTAGGAAAAGGGGTCTGATAAAAGGCTCATATACAATAAGCCTATGAAACAAAATATGAGGGAAAGTTGGAATCCAGATATACTTGAAAAAGAGGGTAAGCCTAGATTAAACCTAGATAACATGGGACCTACTTATTGGAAAATCAGTGTTATTTGGGTAAAAAACTGGGATAATCAGAGATAGCTACCCGATATAGAAATACAGGCTAAAGTCATTTAAAACTGGATTAAGAGAAATCTTATGTCTGTGAGCATTATTGAAAGGAACAAAAATGATCAGATGAAGAGATAGGGACAAAGAAGCATGGAGAAAAACATAGAGAAATTGGGAAATACACAGAGGCCTTGTAGAAAAACCTACACAGATTTGGGGGAAACCAGGGATGATGCAAAACAATAAGGAAGTTTCAGTGGCTCCAATTTTCGTGAAATCAGGTATGTTATGGCAACAATATCCCCACTGTACTGGATGGTAAACCAATATTTTTTCCCTTTTTTTGGCTTGAACAACAATTTTCCCTAGTTCTATGAATATTTCAGGTTTTTTTAGTCTCTATTAAATCTTGAATAATTGAATTCAATTTATAATTTTGGTTTGCCAAGTCTATCCTGATTCCAAGTAAATAAAAAAAGATTTGTATTCTCTAAATTCATTCTTTATTCTTCTTATGCATTATTTAAGTTTATTTTACAATTTTATGAATTTTTTGATATGTGGAGATTTTACCAAGTCACGAGTCCAAGTCAAAATTTAGGTTTACCAAGTCCAAGTTTATGAACTATGGTGCCAACACAAAGCAAAGAAATGGGGGTCAGACTGAATTGATTCATGCACATGAACATGAAACAATTCAAATGATGCTAATCTGTTATTTTTTTAACAGTTAGTGATGTGTGTTCTAGTTTTGTCCTAAAGTGAGATAAAATCATGGTGTCATGTTTACAGTTAATAGTTGAATTAATTTTATGGCCGTTAAGAAGTTAATGAAAATGAGATGTACAGATATTGAGGATTCAAAAGCAAATAGACTGAACTCTTTTAGGCAATAAAAACTTGCATCAAGTCCTAAAGTTATATTATGTGTCTTGAAAAACAAGCATGTTATTTGTAATTTTGTAGAAAATAAAAAGGACATGGTTAGGCATTTGTTTATTATAAATTTTTACAAGATTGTAGATCTGATTGTTTCCGACCTAGGACTTGAGGATGGGGATGAAACATCCCCCTGCCACCCTTTGTTACCACCTATAGGTGGTGAAATCCCTGCAAAGTAGGGGACATTGGGGAGATTCCTTGACATCCTTGGGATAGCCAGGGGATGCCTTGATGTCCCTTGATTGTTTCAAGGACATTGAGTCCTCCCTATGCTGGCCAAAATTTCTCCGTGTCATGATAATGAATTTGATTTGTGTCAAAGCCTTGAACAAACAAATGACATGATGTCATGTACAAATGGAAAGAATATCTATAGGGTATTGGAAGCAAAATAGACTATTAAAACAACTGTTATTGTTTTTGTTTACTCATATGCACACTTGCTTATCTTAACTTTAGGGAGTTGGTGATCAAATATTTCTTAATTCATACTATAGAACCCCAAATCTGCAAATTGCTTCAAACAATGACCACCATTAGATTGTTAGTCAGTTTGAAACAAACAAATCCAACATTCCTATGAAATATTCACTCATGCTACCTATGCAAACAAGAAATATAGAACCAAACAACTAATTGAAAGCATAAACAACAAGAGCAAACTCTATTCCATAGTGGGAGTGGTGCTCCTTATGATGTGGAAAGAAAGCCCTTTCCCACCCTCTGATAAGCAAGAATGCCAAGATGATAATGCTAATACTGAGATTGTGCATCAAGTTGTGTAATAGTAAATTGTAGTGTTGTATGTAGTTGATTTGGAGTAGAAATGCTTTGCATTTATAGATTCAAGGTTGAAAGATTGAAGGATTTGGATGAATGTGGGATCATTCATGAGCCAATGACAAGATGCCACTTGTCAAGATGTGAGAGGATGAGGGTTGTGCACATTTTGGTCAATGTGCCACTTTGAAATTTGAATTTTGATGAAATGACATGTTTAGGGGGGATGAAAGATGAATTAAATGCCAAGTTTGACTTGTGTAAGAGACATGTAAGAGCTCTTAAATGCTTTGTTGGATGGACAAGTCATGTGGGAGGGAAAATTCAAATTGGGAGAATATTCCCTCAAAGATGTCAAGTTGGAGGAAATTAGAAGATTTAATAAATCAATTAAATGATTTATTTGTGCAAGTGGGAAAAGCTAGAGGATGTGACATGAGTTTAGATAAAATTAATCAGGATTGGATTAATTTAATGAGGGTTTAGATGATTTGACCTATTTGATTTAAAGATTTATTGATTAAAATAAATCAAAAGGAGATGGAAAATGATTTATACATAGTCAAATAAATAAATTGATTTATTTAGCTAGAGGGGATGACGTTAGTATTTATTTAATTTAAATGGGGGACTTTAGGAGATTAATTAAATAATTTTATTTATTTAATTAAGTGTGATAACCTTAGGAGATTAATCAAATAAACTTGATTTATTTGATAGGCGAATATGATTAATGCATGATGTTAATTTTGCATGTCTACACATACATCATGAACACTTTGGGCTTAGTAGAGATAGTGATATCAAAAGATTGGGGTCATTTTGGGCAAGATATAAGTCGAACAGAGATTAGGACATCAAGGTGAGCAAACCCTATAAATTTGAGAGGCAAAGGACTAGAAGATAGGAGTGCCCCAACAACATACACAAAACTATTAGTTGAGAGCACCCCAACAACACAAGTGCTAGGTAGGAGTGCCTATCTTCTCGAATATTGGTGCCCTTGTTGAGGGCAAAGAGTTGAAAGTTTCCAAATTCATCTCCTAGTCTACCTCAATTCATTACATCGTCAAATCTAGGTACCAATCACTTGTAGGAATGCATTTCTTAACCTTTGCTTTTCATTTGCTAGTTCCTGCTATAGCTCCCATTTTTTTTAAGCAAATAACCACTAGAGGGGGTGGCTCCCTTTCGTTAAACATAAAGAAAAATTGCATAGCTATCCTCTTAGCCTAGGGTAAAGATCATGATGTGAATGACTTCAATGACCTCTTGCAACCTCTTAGCTTGGGCTAGGGAGAAATTTGTTTCTACATGGCTTATGAAGAAAGCATAAGTCTGCATATTGTTCCTACTCAATCCTTCTCTCATGAGTGTGATGGCCTGCTTCATATCTTTGTTTTCTTTTAGCCAGTGGGATATACATTGCATCCCCAACTAGGCCTTCTTTTAGATCATGGCTCAATTTGGATAGTGCCTTTGCTACATTGGCCCTGTATTCTAGTACTACAAACTTATTGATGGCTTGCTTGTCTCACTTGAAGTTACTAGAGGTGCACACGATGTTGTAGAGAAATCGCTCCATGATCTTTGCATTGTGTACGTGGTTGTGTGCTAGATGCTTCTCCCCCACAATGGCTCTAATCATGGTCTCTACAACCTCTGATTGAATGTTGAACACTTCCTTTAGCTGCTCCAATAGATTCTACTAATTGCATTTGAATTTGCAGCCATGGATCTTGATGAATTCCGACATTGTTTGGGATCTCGGCTAGTCTATCGCCTGTTATAAACTGCTTCTCCTTTGAATATCCGATATGCGTCCAAGCACCTATATTTATAAACCTGTTTGTGTTTCCTCAATGAATGTTGGTGCATGTGATGTCCTATTATTGCTGAGTATTCAAGTCCTTGCTTGCACATCAAGATCATGATTCAATCCTCCAATATTCCTATTTGTCTGTATTCATGTGTTTGTTGCATTGCTGCATCCTTACCTGCAAATCCATGGAAATGAATTTTTGTAGATCAAGCCAATCTTCAACAACTCGTGAAATGATTGCTTCCTCCTATTGGTCGATTGCATGATTTGAAAGGTATTCTGCAACATTGTATGCCTCTCTATAAACGTGCCTTAATGTGTAGCCATTGATTTTGCCCAAGTACCAATTGATCTTCTCTATCCACATTGTGTTCTTCTAGTTTGGAGCTTTCTATTTTATGATCATATTTATCACAATAGCCGAGTTGCCCTCGATGTCAATGTGATTCAATTTGTTGTTCTTACATATGTTGATGTTTTGGGGTAGCTTTGGGAGGCATTACCCAGAAAAGATTCACATATAAGCTAGTCGGCCAAATCATAAACAGTTAATGAATTTGATGGGTCGGCTCAAGTGAAGAATGACGCCTGGATTTGTATATATAGGAGAGAGACTCTCCTCATTCAAACATTCATTCATTAATTCGCCATTTTGTGATCAAGAAGAAGGTTCGCTACCCAAGAAGGAGGTTCGCTATTGCTCAAAAGTTCGCACTACTTCAGTGGTGGGTTATATTATTGTACTCTGCCTATCTTGGCTGATTCTCAAGTGCTATTTTTTGCACTGTTGTACCTGATCTATTAATAGTGAAGTCTTGCTGGGTTTTTCTCCCTTGAGTAGAAGGGTTTTCCCAGGATAAAAATTCTGTGTTCACTGTTCTGTCTTTATTTTTCTGTTTATTGTTCATATCTGATCCAAAATTAACACGGTTTCAGAGCCAAGGCTCAAGAAAAACTGATTAGATTTGACTAAGCATTGTGTGGAAGACAATTCTTTGTTTAGGGCAGTTACTCGGAAAAGAAGATGGTGATCGGTGTCAAGGTAGAAGATAGGCTTGATGGGGCTTCAAACTTCAACTCTTGGAAGTGTAGGGTACTCATTACCTTAGAAGAGAATGATCTTCTAGAATTCGTAGAAGCTGATATGCTTGAGCCGTTAGAAGACTCAGAGAAAATCCAGTGGAAGAAAAATGGTATGAAGGCTAGAAAGATCATGATAGACTCCGTGAAGGACCACCTAGTACCGATCATCTCCAAGATGAAGACAACTAAAGAAATGTTTGATGTACTAAAAGGTTTGTATGGGATCAACAATATAGTAGAGCCCTCGCCCTGAGACAACAACTCCATCATGTAAAAATGGTTAGAGGGGAGTCAGTCATTTCATTCTTTATGAAGATCCTGATCTGAGAGATTAGTTGAGCACTATTGGGGATACAGTTGCAGATAGAGATCTTGTTATATTGGCTCTAAATGGTCTTCCCCAGTCTTGGGAACCTTTCATTCAGAGCATCAGTGGGAGATCCAAGTTGCCCAAGTTTGATCGCCTATGAGCTGACCGCATTTAGGAAGAAACCAGACTGGCAGCAAGAGGAAATGGGCGAAACTCCCATAATGAAGCAAGTCAAGTTCTTGCTGCACATGCTACTAGAGAAAGAGGCAAAGGAAGAGAAAGAAAAAGAGGCACCTTCAAGAGAAATAGAGACAAAAATGTAGATTCTATTCCAGAATCGAAAAAGAAGGATCTCTCTCATATTCAGTGCTACAAGTGTGACAAGTATGGTCACTATGCCCGAGATTGTAAATTAAAGTTAAAGCAAAATGTTTCTACTGCAGACATTGACGAAGAGACATCTCAAAAGGAGTCAAGACATTCAAAAGACGATTCAGAAGGATTCCTATTCATCTCCTCTCTTTCAAGTAATGTACCAACTGACAGTGATACTTGGTTGATAGATAGTGGTACTTCACATCACATTACAGGCTACAGAGAGCATCTTACAGACTTAGTAGAGAAAAAGTCTAATTTACAAGTTATAATTGGAGATGATGCTAGTTATGCTGTAAAGGGAGCTGGGGCCACTTTCTTCCAGCTAGATTCGGGTATCCCTCTTAAATTGAGTGATGTATTTTTCATACCAGGGATCAAAAGGAACCTTGTCTCCATTTCAGCCTTGGAGGACAAAGGGTACAAGGTTGCCTTCTCTGAAGGAAAGGTTCTTGCATGGCCCAAGAACTCCAACATAAATTCAGCTCGTGTGATTGGTATTTGCCAGGAGAGCCTATACAAATTTTCAATATGTCCAATTTAGGCATTATTACATGGCTCTATCAGTCTGAGTGAGCTATGGCATAGGAGACTTGCTCACTTACATTACAGAGCCCTTCCCAATATGGAGAAGATGGTTACTGGTCTTTCAAAGCTCAGTTTAGAGCATGATGGCATCTACAGAGGATGCGCACTTGGTAAGAATACCAAGAGTCCCTTCCATAGCAGTGATAGTAGATCCAAGCGGATCTTAGATCTTATTCATTTAGATTTGTGTGGACCGATGTCTGTGGCGTCATTGAGTGGATTTTGGTACTATGTGACTTTCATCGATGATTATTCCCGGAAGACTTGGATTTACTTCTTGAAATCTAAGGAGTTTGAGGAAGTCCTTGATAGATTCCGAGAATTCAAGGCACAAGTTGAGAACATGTCCGGGAAGAGGATTAAGGTTTTGAGATCAGATAATGGAGGGGAATACACTTCTAGAGGATTTCGTAATTTCTGCATTGAGGCAGGGATCAAGAGGGAGTTCTGTGTTTCGTACAACCCTCAACAAAATGGAGTTGCCGAAAGAAAGAACAGATCTATAGTAGAGGCAGCTAAGGCTATGATCCATGATCAAAGTTTGCAGAGTTTCCTATGGGCAGAGGCTTCCAGAACCGTAGTATATGTTCAGGACAAAAGTCCTCATTGGATATTGGGGAACATGACTCCAAAGGAGGCCTTCACAGGTGTGAAGCTTGAGGTTGGTCACTTGAGTATATTTGGCTGTCTTGTGTACATTCATGTGCCCAAGGACAAAAGAACAAAACTGGAACCTTCAGGCAAGAAGGGTATATTTGTGGGCTATAGTGAGTCTTCAAAGGTTGACAAAATATATATCCCAGGACAGGAATAGATTGAGATTAGTTGGGATGTCTCCTTCGAAGAGGAGGTAGCCTTCAGGAGATCTAAAGGATATTACAAGGAGATAGACAATGAGGAGCAGGAGGCTCCAAAGGATATGGATTCATCCCTCAATTATACTCCTGACATTTAGAGGGAGTCTAATGAACCAGTTGAGACTGTTGATCTAGTTGATCCTATAGAACCAACTAATGGGCCTATAGATATTGCCGTAGGTTGGAAGAGGCCCCTGTGGGCTTGACAAACCATGTAGGAGGCAGAAAAATATGCAGCTCCCCAAGGCACTTTCAGGGAGAGCAAGAGACCTCAAAAGTTCCCAGGTTGTGGCATTGATGAGTCACACCATTGATTCTGAGCCTTCTAGTTATGAGGAGGCATCTAACCAACAAGTATGGAGAGATGCGATGATGGAAGAGTATCAGTTTATCATTAAAAATGATGGAAGAGAATCCTCTTGCTACAAAATCAAGCATGCAGCTGATGACAACATTGAGAAACACAAGGTGAGATTTGTAGCAAGAGGATTCTCTCAGAAGGATGGAATAGATTATGAGGAGACATTTGCTCCTATTGCTCGATACACTTCCATCAGGATGATTATTGCTATTGCCTTTGCCAAGGACTGGAAGTTACATTAAATGGATGTAAAGACTACATTTCTAATTGGTGTGATTGAGGAAGAAGTGTATATTGAGCAGCCAGACGACCTTGTGATTCATGGGAAGGAGTCTCGTGTGTGCAAATTGAAGAAGGCTTTGTACGGTCTTAAACAAGCACCTCGTGCATGGTATGAAAGGATTGATAGATACTTGATGAGTTTGGGTTTCACCAAGAATGATGCAGATTCCAACCTTTATTTCAAGATTGTTGATGGTGAGGCCTTGATCTTGGTCCTTTATGTTGATGATCTATTTCTCACTGGAGCAGAGAAGCTCATTGTCCAATATAAGGAGTTAGCCTCCGAGTTTGAGATGAAGGACCTTGGCCGTATGCATTACTTCTTGGGACTAGAAGTATGGCAAAAACTTGATGAGATCTTCCTAAGTCAAGGGAAATACACTGTAGATATACTGAGAAGATTTGGGATGTTGGACTGTAAGTCCATGGCTACATTGATGGAGACAAATTTGAAGAAGTTGAATGACTCAGCTTCCAATTCAGATTTGGTAGATCCCACCATGTATAGACAATTGATCGGGTCATTGATGTACCTAGTCAACACCAGACCAAACATCTGTTTTGTAGTGAGTGTTCTCAACCAGTTCATGTGTGAGCCAAGATAGATACATCTAGTTGTAGCAAAGCATGTACTAAGATACTTGCGAGGTACTGTGGGATATGGCTTGAGGTATGCTTCCAGTGGAGATATGAGATTACAAGGCTATTTTGATTCCGATTGGGCTGGGAGTGTGGCTGATAGGAAGAGCACCTTCGGGTGTTGCTTCAGCTTGGGGTCTGTCGTGATTTCTTGATGTAGCAGGAAGTAGTCCTCTGTGGCATTGAGCACAACAAAGGTTGAGTATATTGCAACATGTGTAGCAGCTCGTGAAGCAGTATGGCTTAAAAAGCTCCTTGTAGGATTGTTTGGTTAGATGTTAGAGCCGACATTGATTCACTGTAATAACCAAAGTTATGCAAAGCTCTCAGTGAATCCTGTATTTCATGATAGGTCAAAGCATGTGGAGATCAAGTATCATTACATCAAAGACATGGTGTTGAGGAAAGCAATCCAGCTCCAGTATATTTGTATTGATTATCAGACGGTTGATATCCTCACCAAGCCTCTTTCCAGGGTTAAGTTTGTATACTTTCGAGACAAGCTTGGAGTGGTGGAGAATCTCGTCCTTGCTGAGAGGGAGTCACAACATCATTAAGATATTCTCCCTATGTCAGGGGAATGGACAAAACGATGGACTGATCTATCATAGCGTATATTTCTCTGAGACAGAGAAATATGAGGTGACAGCCCTTGTAGCGTATATTTCTTTTAGACGGAGAAATATGAGGTGAAAGCCCTTGTACAAAACACATCTCTGAGATTGAGTTGTTTTTCCCACAATTGGGTGTAGCCATTGTGGACGTCATGTTGAGAGAGTCCATGATAAGACATGATACCCAAGGAAGACTTTCCTATGAATACCTCTCTACCTAAGAGGGAGTGTTGATGTATTGGGGTAGCTTTGGGAGGCATTACCCAGAAAAGATTCACATATAAGCTAGTCGGCCCAATCATAAACAGTTATTGAATTTGTTGGGTCGGCTCAAGTGAAGAATGACGCCTGGATTTGTATATATAGGAGAGACTCTCCTCATTCAAACATTCATTCATTCATTTGCCATGCTGTGATCAAGAAGAAGGTTCGCTACTCAAGAAGGAGGTTCGCTATTGCTCAGAAGTTCGTACTACTTCAGTGCTGGGTTATATTATTGTACTCTGCCTATCTTGGTTGATTCTCAAGTGCTATTTTTTGCACTATTGTACCTGATCTATTATTAGTGAAGTCTTGCTAGGTTTTTCTCCCTTGAGTAGAAGGGTTTTCCCAGGATAAAAATTCTGTGTTCATTGTTTTGTCTTTATTTTTCTGCTTATTGTTCATATCTGATCCAAAATTAACAACATAACTTTAGGCCTTGGAATAAAGCAAAAATTTCCGCATCGTTGTTTGTTCCTTCGGGAAGTCTAACAAACCCCTAAACAACATTGCTAGTTTCATTCCTCATGACAAATCTTGTCCTTGATGCTTTAGGATTGCCCCTCGAGGCCTTGTCAAAAATTAACTTTAATCTGCCACTTGGGGGGAGGTCCACCTTACACCAACATAGTTGGGCAGTGACATATTGGAACATTCAACCGACATACATAGACCTATCCATCGACTTTGAGTCTTGTGATCGCAAGTCGAGAAATATTTATGTGTTCTCTTTTTGACTTTCACGTTTTGATGTTCACAGATGTCCATCTCAATTTTGTTTATGATCACCAAGCACAGGGATTCCTTTTCTTTGAAGATCCTTGTGTTCCATTCTTTCCATAACTGCCACATAATCATTGCGGGTGCCTCAATCCATAGCCCAACCCATAGGGATCCATTGATATATCTTGGCCATCCTTCAAAAAGATCTTCGATTGTATTGGGTAATGGACTAATCCATCCGAGCTTGTTGATAAAGGTGTGCTAGCACTTGGTGCATTTCGCATTGCAGGAGAGATGATTTGTTGTCTCTTCGCTATTTTTTGTAATTTGGACATCAGTGGGGGCTTGCTATGCCCATTTTTTGTAGCCTTCCCCCAACTAAGATACGTTTGTGGATTGCTGTCCAAGCAAAGGCACTAGCCTTGGGGAGGAAATTGGTACTCCGGTAGAGGTCCTTGGGCCATGGTGCAACATTATTATCCTTGTCAATTATTTCATATCCCAACAGTGTTGAATAATTCCCCGACTTGGCAACACACCATATAATTTCGTCTTACCTATCCTTGAGAAGAATTTGGTGCTTAGCTAATCCTTTGTTTAAAACCACTCTTAGAGGATCGTTAAGAAAGTTGAAATCCTTCCATCTCACTTCCATGTTGTCTTTCATCTTGGAGTCTTTGATGTAATCGATCACCTTTACTCCATAATTGTTTTTCGTAGGGTGTATGGCATTTTCTATCCTTGGAATGGTTGCAAGCGAAACATAACTGTTCCATGAATCATACTAGAGTGATGCTTACCTCCCGTTGTTTATCTTCCACGTGAGATGCTTGATGACCATTATTCTACATTTCAATATAAAGTTCCATATTTGTGATCTTTTGGGAGGGTTGGCAATTGTTAGTATTCTTTGGCGATCATCACAATCGAGATATTTTTCTCTCAGTATTTTAGACCATTGTGCATTGGGATTTTGGTATAGCCTCCATGATAGTTATGCTCCCAAGACCATGTTTTGCTTTGCAGTATCCCAATACCCGCACCTTCCGTGGTTTTGTTCTTTTTGACATTGTCCCTTGTGATCATGGGAATTCTTTTAATGTCATTTGACCCTTCCCATAGGAATCTCCTTTGTATGCTATCTATTTCTTTGGTTGCTTCTTTTGGTAGCTCGATGCAGGATAGCATATATATAGGTATGGCGACAATTGCCACTTTTAACATGGTGATTCTACTTGCCAGCGTAAGCTAGCGTCCCTTCCAACATTCAATCTTATGCATTTATTTACTGTGCTCTCCCATAAGCTAGTTTTGGTTGCCCCTCACAATAGTGGAATACCAAGATAGGTGGTTGGTAGTTCAACGATCGTGAATCTCAATTTGTTTGTGATCCTTCGTTCTATTGAACATAAAGATTTGTGACTTTTCAATATTTATTAGTTGTCTAAAGCATTCGACATATTCTGTCAATGTATCCTTGATCGCTTCTGCTTCAACCATTGATGATGAACCATATAGGAGAGTTTCATCAGCATAGTTGATGCGATATTATAGGGATTGTGTGTGGTATTTTGGTTCCATTCCATTGGCTTGCTGCAACTTTGTGTGTTATCTTCCGGTCGAGAGCATTTACCATAACGATGAAGAGGAATGGAGACAAAGGGTCTCCTTGCCTTATTCCTTAACCCCCTTGAAGAAGCCACATGCCGAGCTGTTGATTACAATTGAATATCTTGGTGCGGATATGCAATCATATACCTAGTTTATCCACCTTGCACCAAACCCAAATCTCTCCATAATTTTTAGTAGGAATCTCCATTTCACTCTACATATGCCTTGCTAATGTCCAATTTCAAGATCATGCTTTTGAGATTAAGTTTTTTGAGAGAATGAATCACCTCGTGGGCTATTATGACATTGTCTATGAAATTTCTTTATGAAATGAAGCCACTTTGTTCTCAAGAGACAATTTTTGGTAGTAGCCTTTTTAGCCTATTTTCCTTTACCTTGGATATGATTTTGTAAATAGAGTTGCAAAGAGAGATGGGTTGGTAATCAACAAATGATTTACATTCTTACTTCCTCTGTATTAAAACAATATTGGTGTTGTTCATATCCTTGAGAATTTTGTTGTTTTTCATGGACTCTTCCACCACTTTCCATATATCCAAGCCCATAAACTCCCAACATGTTTGGAACACAAATGTCAGGAAACCATTTGGACCCAATGCCTTATCCGGGTGTAGCTAATAAGTTGCAATTTTAACTTCTTCGAATGTGATCGGGGCTTCCAGATATGCATTGTCTTCGTCAGTTACTAACTATGGGATTACTTCTAGAAAATCGGTTCTTATTAGCTTTGCTTCACTGTTCCAGTCAAAAGGTTTGCAAAGAAGGCAACTTTCTCTTCTTGTATTTCAATTTCTTTTGAGTTGTTGCCCATCTGCACATAGTACACGCAAAATTCTGTTCAATTTCGACTTCATCTTTGTTGTGTTGTGGAAGTACTTTGTGTTAAGGTCACCCTCCTCTAGCCATGTCTCACGTGACTTTGATCGCCAATAACACTCCTCTTTGGCTATCATTGTCCTCTATTAGCAACTGTTTCTCTCTTTGGTATTCCTTTTGTGTCATACCAACTTTTATAACTGTCTCATTAAGATCCTCCATCTCAGCTTCAAACCTCTCTTTCTCTTGACATACATTTTCAAATGTCTCTTTGTTCCATTTCTTCAGTTTCTCTTTTAGGTGCTGCAATCTTTTATGGAACGTGAACATCTTCAATTCCGATTTTCTTGTGCTTGTTATGAGTATTGGTGCTTCCCACCATTGGCAAAGATAGTCCTTCAATTCCATGTTTTTGAACATCTTCTCAAGCTGAGATTGGCATTTAGGCATGGGATGATCCTTTAAAATGTGTAAGACTACTGAAAAATAATTTGAGATGGGAATTTTCTGAATTTGGGAAGTTGGTAGTATTGCCAGTTGCATCCATGATGGGGATAATATGAACCAATCCAACCTCTCCGCTATGTTTGTAAAGCCACTTCTTCTGTTGTTCCATGTAAATGTTCTGGTGTCTGGTTTTATATCGATTAAACCATTGTTTAACACAAAGTTTTTGAAATATTTCTGTGTCTGTGTGACTCTCCTAGCCTCGCCTAATTTTTCTTGTGGATCCAAGATAGTGTTAAAATCACCCTTGATTATAAAATTCATATATGTCCCTTGGAAATCTATAGCTAAGTTTTCCCACGTTTCTCGCTTCTCTTTTGTTTTGATTGGACCATATACATTATAAACGAATTCAAGATTTGTATTCAAGCTTCGTACCTTGAACTTCATCCAATTGGCGTTTGCTATGAGTGGTTCTAAAGTTACCTTGTTCGCTTTCCACATTATTCCTATTCCACCTAAGGCTCCGTTGGCTTCAACGAATGATCCGTCCCATCCTTTACAATGCCTGAGAAAGATGTTTGCATCTTTTTGATTTAACTTTGTTTCTTGCAACTGTACCAGTTCGACTATTTGACACTCCAATTGGCGCTTTATCATGTGCCTCTTGTTAGGGGAGTTTAAGCCCCTGACATTCCATGTGAGGATCTTCATTACCCTCCAAGGGAGGAGGCTCCTCCCTTGGACCTCAGCATGTAAGACTTGATTGATGCTTGGTCTTTGTTCAAGGCTTCCTCTTATCTTTTTTTATTATTAGATTTGTGCTCGACTTTGGGATTTGTTGATCTTGCGCTTAACAGTTTTACTGCTGTTTGATTAATGCATCTCGGGTCTATGATGTCCAAGGCATCTTTTGTATCCTCACCTTCGGTTTGGTAGTCCTCATTGTTTGGCACTTTGTTGTTTTCTTCAATTTTTCCTTCTACCTTTCTATCTTCAGCCTTGGATTGTGTTTCTTTCTCGGTCTCGCTATCTACCCTAGTTGAGATTGGTGCTGGGTGAGCCATTGGATTATCATTGTTTTCTTTTTCCATTTCCGATCTTGGGGGATCCATTCGCTCGCTATCGTCCACAGTGTTAATTTTTGGTCTCCATACATTCTAGAACTTTGAGGGCTAGCGTAGACAAGCAGATTTTGTATGCTTTCTGCTCTTGCATTTTAGGTAAAAATATTTTGGCTCTTCTATCTCCACTTCTTGTTCCCAACTTCTCCCATTTGCCATTAATTTGATTACCTTCGAAATGCTTGATATTGCTACAATTCTTATGTGTGCGTAAAATAGGGTTTCCCCATTGTAGCTCCCATTTTAGTATAGTTTAAGTTGATTAATTTGAGTGCATTTGTGTTTATTGTTGCAATACATCTCAGATTGTTTGCTAAATAATTGATACAGTGAAATAAAAATCTAGGTTGATAATTTTCCTTTTTTGTGCACACTATTTATGGTTTCGAAAATTGCAAGGTAAAGAATTGCCTAATTTGCAATCTCTACCTTATGTTTCCACATTTACTTTAGTGTCCTTTCTTGTAGGTGCATTCTAGGACTCATTTGCTTGTTTTTTGGCCTTTTACCCATCATTGGATTGATTTGAAACCACCCCTAGGCTTCACAAAACCCCTAAAACCTACCTTGAAAATTTCAGATCCAAATTCCAAAAAGGACACCAAAGCAAAAATACTAGTGTGTTGGACAGCTATGTAGTCCAAATGCTAGTGTCTACATTGGCAATTGAAATTTGAAATTTTAAACGTGGACAAAACCCTAGTTTCTAAGATGCCCTAACACATTTTCTAACGTATATCTTGATTAGGGCCCAAATAAAACATCAAATTTACATTCTACTAACTATCTATCTATATATATATTCTAAGTTTTCTTGTTTCAGGATTATCAAGGCCTAATAATTAAGATTGTTGCAGAAGATTATCCTTAGCATACCCCAACACCTTCTCCATTGCCGATTTCTCCAAATCTCCCTTCTCCATAGTCAAAACCTTTGCTATTACTCTCCTCTCTCTTTTTCCTTGTCATTTCTCTATCTTCGATTTAAATTCCCTTCCCTTGGCTTCCAAAATTCCCTAAACCTTGAGATTTTTGTTTCTCATTGATCCCTCTTTGAAATCCCATCTTTAGATTTTGGGTCCTTTGCCCACTTTTTCCATTGACATCCATTTGCCTTTGCCCACCATCACTTGTTCACATCCTTATAGTTAGAATTCCTTTTTAGGTGCAAACTTTGCTCACACCACTCTAGCTAGGATTCCTTTTTAGGTGCAAAACTTTGCACACACCACTACTGCTATCATATAGAGTCACACACTTCCAAATTTTTTGAAGGTTACAATTGAGGTTGGAATATACCACCTTGGGGATCGACTAAGGCAATCTCCTAAATAGCCAAACCCATTTTTCCTTTCCTTTTTAGCTCCAAATATTGGTGTCAGAAGATCAAAGACATTTATGGGCCAAATATAGGTGGAACAAGATCAATACATTAAGGCAATCAAACCCTATAAATTTTAGAGCCACAAGACTAGAAGACAAAATAACAACATAGGTGACCTATAGGAGCGTTTGCAAAATTGTTGGTTGGGAGTGCTCCATAAGCACAAGTGTTAGGTAAGAGCATCCATCTTTGGACACTAGTGTCGTTGTTGAGGGTAGAGAGCTGAAGGTTTCTAGAATCCATCTCCTAGTCAGCTTCAGTTCATTCCTATAATTAGTTCTAGGTTCCAATCACTTCTAGGGATGCAATTCATAACATTTACTTTTCATTTGCTCGTTCTTGCCCCAGCTGCAGTATTAGTTTAATTTGAGTTGATTTATCTCAGTGCATTTATGTTTAGTGTTGCAACATTAAAGTACATTTCAGATTATTTGTCAAATTGAACTAATACATTGAAAGAAAAACCTATATTGATAGTTTGCTTTGTTTGTGCATGCTATATTCATCTAGGTTGCCAAAATTGATCTTTCAGGTAATGATTTTGATTTGTGTCAAAGCTTTGAATAAACATACAGCATGATGGCATGTACAAATGTTTGACCTTGGAAGAAGGAATATTTACAGGTATTGGAGGCAAAATAGACTATTAAAACAGCTGTTATTATCTTTATTTACTTGGGTGCACACTCTCTTATCTTAACTTCAGGAAGTTGGTGATCAAATATTTCTTAACTCATATGTCATGGACACCTCAGGCTTAGTAGAGAGTGGATGATGCAGTGGGGGTGGGGGAGTGCTGGACATTATCAAGTTTTTGTAAATGTTTGCAAGTTTTTGCTGACTGCTCTAAGGAGTTTCTAAAAATAGAGAATAAAATAAATAAAAAGATTCAAGAATGATTATATTCTTGTCTTCAACCGTGCAACTCTCATCATTTAGACTGGTCAGATTCCTTGACTTCACTGTAGTTCTCAGAAGAATGAAGATTTGGTCAGAAATAATGAGTATTTGGTGTCGGAGAAAACATACAAATCATGGGGAAGACTTATATTATAACAATAACATATATTTATTATTAATTAGTTTAATTAATAATAATATATATTAATATTATTAAGATTTTGTAGGGGGTGTGTGCACCTGACAATTAATAATATTTAATATGTATTTATGTATGTGTGTGTCTGTATGTGTATTTTTGTCTGTCTGTGTCTCTGTATGTTTGTCTGGCTGTCTTTACGTGCCATGTCTGTGCATGTCTTGTCTGTCTGTATGTCAGCACGTCTGTGTATGTATGGCTACTCTCCCCTTGCCATCCATAAATTTTTGTCTATAGTTCCCTCCTTCCCAAAAGCTGCTCCCCCATTCCAAAACTCTGCAACATAGGTTTATTGTGCTCTAGTATCAAGCTACTAGTGTGGTGTACAATTTGCATGCTTGAAGTAGCTAAGTGACAAATAAGTATATCAAGTTTTTGATCATGAGATAGATGAAAGAAAAAAATATATTAAATGCTGTGGTGAGGTTAGAGTTATGGTCACTTGAGTGCTGTTTGATGAATTGTTTTGTCAATGGAAGGGTCATTTAGATTTTTTTGTCAAATTGTCATAAGCCATTTGAGCCAAGTCTGTTTGCTGATTGTCGAATACAGTGAGTTTGTTGGAATCAAGCTGTGTTTGTTACACATTGAAGTCAATTGAAAAGAACACACCCTCTACAGTTGCAAGATTGAGTATTGTTGCACTTGCAGTTCTTTGGATTTTAAAGTTAGAAGGTATAGAAGATTTTATACCAATTGAGCCATTTGAGCCATTTCATTTAGAATTTTTTGTCAAATTGTCATAAGCCATTTGAGCCATCTCATTTAGAATTTTTTGTCAAATTGTCATAAGCCATTTGAGCCAAGTCTGTTTGCTGATTGTCGAATACAGTGAGTTTGTTGGAATCAAGCTGTCAAGTTGTTAAGCATTTAAGCTGTGTTTGGTACTCATTGAAGTCAATCGAAAAGAACACACCCCCTACAGTTGCAAGATTGAGTATTGTTGCACTTGCAGTTCTTTGGGTTTTAAAGTTACAAGGTATAGAAGATTTTATTTTGGTGAATTGAGAATTTTGTTATAGTGGTGAAGTTAATAATTGAAATCTCATTTGAAATGTCCTAAGCAATCAGGGTCAAAATGCTTTTGTCAACTCAAAGATTACACTTAATGCAGTCAAAAGAGTTAGGTAGAAGGTTTGCCTTGATGAGTGCAGATACTTTCCATCATCTTGATCTAAAAAGTGCGACTGGAGTAGCTGGTCAACCATTCAGTCTGGGTATAGCCAGAGCGTTTGAGAACCAAAAAGACTGTCAGCCTATTGTAATATTGACACGTTGCTACATATTAAAACCTTGGAAAGGAAGATGCAAAACTGCTTGTTGAAAGAAATGAATTGTGCAATACCAACAAATATAGGGTGTCATTGTCCTCGTCAGAATAGTTTGGTTTCTTGGAAAGTAATTAGAGGGACACAAGAGAATCAGCACAACTTCATAGTTCAAGTTGACGGGATGAGATCTTTAGAGTTGTACAAAATAAAACTTAAGGGGGAATGTAAGGTGTTAATGTTTGTTTAGGATCTGTGTAAATTAATGTTTACAATAAAGACAAAAAAGGAAGCCAATGCAAAACAGAAAACTTAGATGAATTAGAGTCTCATAGGAGGTCAAAGCTTTTGCAATTTGTAATAATACAAATGTACATTATCTTTGTACTTTGAGAGGAGAATGCCACTGTGAAGGCTGTTTTTTATTTTCTCATCGATGATAGATCATTTTGTATATTCCATCTTTGTTCTACCTCATCCTTGTTCATGTGGCTGTGGTGATTGATTAATTGATTGTGTATATTGATTTAGACTTGGTAAAAGGTTTGATATGAATGGAACTGATCAATGGGCCAAAATGCTGTTAGCATCCTGCCATTTTTTGACAGCTTAAGTTCTTTTTTCTTGTATTGTGGATATTTGACATTCCAAAATTGTACTCTACAGAGTATTATTTGTCATAATCGTTTATAGAATATTTTATCAAAATGTTTTATAATTTTGTTCATCTGAATTTCACATTTTATATGTGGTATGTAATCTAATATTCAACTGGTAATTTGCTTGATGCAAGTGAATATTGTGGCTTGTGTTGGTATAAAGCACTTTGGTTTATGCAAACTTTTCTAAAAGGGGTTTGAGTTCAATTGGTTAAATCATTGGGTTCTTGTTGTGGAGACCCAAGTTCAAAATCTCCAAAGTGAAATGACATCTTATATGGGAATCTAAGCTGTGACTTTTGGACTTCCATTGTTGGCTTCTAGTGTTGATAGCTTTGTTGTTATCTAATATTAATGCTCTATAGGAGCAATTCTTGGTCTCATGCACTTAGCTGCTCATAATGAGCCATATTTGTAAATGTTCCCCAATATAAAAAAATTCTTCCAATCTAATCTATCATTGTGTGTGTTTTTGTAATTTAAAATTTTTTAACTATAACTAAGGTTTGTTATATACATTCATGATTCATTAACGGTGACGTTGTTTTATCTCCTTCTAATTCTTTAAGAAGGTATTCTAATTCTTTTCTTTAAACTTTATTTACAATTAGTTGAACATATTTGAATTTGTTTTGTAGGTATTGTGATTTCAAGACTACAGTTCTCAATGAAAGATTGTACTCTATCGGGCGTCAGCACTCAAAGTATGTAATCAATCTATGCATCAGCTGTGTGAATTTTTAATCTTAATTCTTATCTATCTATACAGTTCCGTAATTGACCTTCTATAGATGAGGATTACACATTATATTTGATTCAACAATTATGTTTGAATGCAATTATTTTTTCTTTTAATTTCTTTTTTGTAATCTAGTCTTCTGCTCTTCACAGGTTTCTACAACTCTGGTTTACAATGGGCATTGGAGTTAGTTTTTTGGCAATGCTTGGGGTTATTTTGGTTAGAAGCTTACTTTTGTTGCTTCTACTTCTCATTTCTTGGTTGTTACTGACATAGGAGTTTCTCTTCTCTCACTTACCTCTTTATTATGATAGTTTTTGATGTTTATTTAAATCTTTAACCATGTTACATATTTTCAAAGCATTCTGATGTGAATAAGTTGTCTGCATTAGGTTTCTTGAATTTATGCCATCAAATGTATTTGGCAATGGGCAACCTATCTACAAGCCTACAACTTATGATAAAAACAAAGAACATTTGCATATGTTTTATAAAGTTTAAGGTTCAAGTCCCATGGTTTTTACTTTCGGTTTTCAGTTGTGGCAGGGGAGGTAAGAAAGAATCACATAAATTTTAAAATTTCTAATACTTTTTCTTCTTGAGCTTCATTATTTAGCACATCCTGACATCATAATGCGAAAGGGACTTAGTAGTTACTAGTATTCATTGGTTACTTTGGCTATGTGATTTTGGGTGGTGTTAGTGTCCAATTGTCATGCCCCCGCCATGAAGACATGCTCTCACCCATTCAGAGCACTTAGCCTGGGCAAATGAAATAAAATGCAGTTATACCTTTTTTAATATGCAGCAATACCAATTATTAATGAGTAGCGATCCTACCAAGGATACCGATTATTAAAATGTAGCTATTCCACCCAGCATTAAATAATTAATAATTAATAAAGTTTGGGGTAGCGATGGGAATAAAAGAAAATAAATTAAGTTAAAAGAAAATAAATTAAGAGGAAACAAAAAGACATGAAATGTCTCACCCCAGGTAGACACTTGCAAACTGAGTTTTCTGCCCTTTGTGATTTCTTTGGTTTTCAAAGTTTATACTTTTGAAAGATGTTTAAACGTTATAAAAGCAAATGCCAGGGAAGAAAGAAGAATTATTGATAATAATTGCTCTGAAAGCAACAGCTGGAACAAACCCTTTAATGTATATATTTATAAATGCTCTAACCTGATTACAAATGTTTGCTTAAACAATAAGGATCATACCCGGAATACAAATGCATTAATCACAGGCCTAAATCTTTATGACAGCAGATCTGGAAATTATAATCAGCAACTTGAAATCCCTAGATATGGACGCCTAACTTCATAGAATGATTTCTCCTTAACAAAAGTGCAGCAAACAGATATTAAATGCTTAGATGTCCTCAGCTGAAGATACAGCAGCACTAATTCCTAGGCGTTTCAGCCTCAAACTCCAACGCCATTCTCACTTAAGTTGTACAGCCTGACATAGATGAAAGGTACAGCCTGGTAATGCAGATGGTACGGCCCAAAAATCAATGTTGGCAGACAATGGATAACCAACAATAATATAACTTCTGATTTCTGTTGATAAACTTCTCAAACCCTGCAACAAACTCTCCAATATGCTCAAATATGACTACTGGATGTAGCCACTTGGTAATTGCAGCCTTCAGATGGTCTCACACCCTCAGGTAGCAGAATCATGAAGAAGCTACACTCTCCAAGACCAGTAATGCAGAAAAACCCTGGTTTTTCCTTCTCCAAAGCAAAAGCCCTCAAAATGCACAAGTGTCGAATGGATCATTTGCTTTTTCTGGATACTTATATATGCCTCATGAAATGGCATGACCCCCTAGGTAGCTTTTTGGCTTTTAAAAATGTATTTTAATATTTGCTTTTGATTTACTTTATTAAACTTCATTAAATGGGCACCCAAACCTATGCATTTTATGATTTGACTTATAATTAATATAAAGTGAAAATAAATCATTATGATATGTACTTTTAATAATTAATTATTATTAAAGTCTTACTTTAATAATAATTAAAATAACATATCTCTCTCAAATTCTCAATAATCATTATTTTCTGATTCTGTCAAAGCCAGGAGGTCATGGTCATCCACTGAAATCACTACTCTTCCAAGTGCCTTTCCAAAAATAGTAACACTAGACTCTATCAACCAGGTGACTTACTGGAAATAGTAAGTGTGTCAAAACTGAGTCCAAATCAACTCCTAAAGGCAAATCCTGAATTACACCAAACTCTGGAGAAGAAAACACAACCAAGGGCCACCAAAGAACCTAATATCTGCCACATAGGACCCTCTAACCAACAATATTAGCCTATGAGGGTCAGATGATAGGCTAATCCTGGAAACTCTGATGCTCACGAAAAAGGGAACATTACAGTCCGCTCTCCCCGAAATTGCTTGTCCCCAAGCAATCTCCACTGCTAAGAAACACCACTCCACCTAGGTTTGAAGGGAAGACCTGCAAAATGTCCCTCACGTCTCCAATTGACTTTTGTAGCACCAACATAAGTACAACTGACAAAGCACAATAACCAAGATCATCCTCGGGATCATGTGCCTCAGAAGTAAGAACTCCATGAGGAAGCAACTCTGAAAAATGAAATGATTTGCTTCCCTCATTTGTGCAAAGTAATGCATCATACCAATTGTCTAACTTATGCGCACAAGGATTGTGCCTCAAATACAAATCATGTACAGGTGGGTCAAAAACAAAACTGTAGGCACTCCTCACTGTGTACACACTGCGAAACTCATCTGTAAGCCTTGTCTGAAATCCTGATGCACAAGAAGAATCCCAAATGCTATGGTCATCACACAACTCCACACTAGGGTCGGGAGGAAGATCGTCATCCAACTCGAAGAGTGGATTATCAAAAATCAGACTAGTATCACTCTCAAATAAGGGATTGTTAACAAATTGTACACTATCCATGTGTTGATCAAAACTACCCTCATCTGGACCTATGGAATAATGAGCAGAATCATATCCCTCCTAACATTGCTCATGCTCATCCATCATCCATCATCCATCACCCATTCAAACTTCTTCTTAAGCCTTCTGCCCTTCTCCCTATTAATGGAGATAGAACGCAAACTACCATCAACAATTCCCCTCAATACATATTTGCTACCATCCCTCTCAAATTTCATTTCCATTCTCTGCAAATTGAGGGAAAATTCACCAATGGCCTGGAGCCACTTCACACCCAACACGATGTCCATCTCACCCATGCTGACAACATAAAAATCATCCTGAAACTTGTAATCATTCAACAATAGGGTGAGATTAAGAAGCCTCCTAGTGCAAGTAAGAGTAAAACTATCTGCTACTCTTACCTTGAAACCCTCAAAGTCCTTTGCCTATAGACCTAGCCTGGCGACTAATCTCTCGTCAATGAAATTATGCATTCAACCAGTGTCAATCGGCGTGATACAACGCTGCCCATTTAGGACTCCTCTAATTTTGAAAGATCCCTGGCTTTGGATGCGGGTGTCTAATGCCAAAGGAGACAACTTGGCATCTCTTCTTGACTCCATAGATTGTTCCTCGCAACTCATTATCATCCGTATCAGCACGCTGATTTGAAACTTCAGAATCTGATTGATCATCATAAAACCACGCCATATGGTTTGCTTTACCCCTGGCCCTCAATGGACAATCATGGTCTCTAGTGTAGGGTCCTTTGCACTAGTAGCACAACTTCTTTTTCCTTAATTCATCACGTGACTCCTCATCAACCTTAATTGTTGATTACTTTTTTTTATCAGCAGCTAGAGGAGGGCTCTCATCCATAGGAGTGATGGATTTAGGTGGAAACTACCTTTTTGGGGCAGCCAACTCCATACTATGTGCCTTTTTCGTTGCTTCTTGTAAGGTAGGAGGGTCAAACACCTTGATCCAACCTCTCGAGGGCTCAAGTAAACCCTCCCTAAACAAGATGACTAGTCTCCTCTCCGAGATGCTCGACACCATCACTGATAAATGTTGAAATTCACTAATGTAGGATTCCAAGCTACCCACCTGTTTGAGTTGAGTTAGCTCTCTAAAGTAAAGCTCTGGATCCTTTCGATTGAAGCGCTCAATAAGTCTATTCTTGAACTCGTGGTAGGTAGTGATGAGATGGTGCTAAAGGGTTACCATGCCACGGTACCACCACTCATGAGCAAGTCCATCTAGGTGCAGTGTAGCGAACTAAATCGCCTCGTCCTCTGGCATGGGCCTCAATGACAAGTAATTATCCAGTTTTTGGACCCATGATCTAGCAGTGTATTTTTCACTACCATCGAAGTGTGGCAAGGTCACGTGAAGCTTGGGGTGCCTACTGTGCCCCTGTGCTTTGCTCTGACTACTACACCACCTCTCGGCCTCTTTGGATCCAAAAATTGATTAAGTGTCAGTAACTCCCTAATCTCGGTAGTTAGAGTCATATACTCTGCATAATGTCTAGTGATATCTCTTGCAGTAAGAACATGTGGCTCTGACACCTGTACTGGTGGAGGCTGTGGGGCCTGTGTCTCCTCTCTAGGGGTAAAGGTAGGCTGGCTGGGCCTAAGAACTGCACTGCTAGATGATGAAGACTGTTGAAATGCCACATTATGCTGACCCAAGCCCTATGTGGCACTATGCTGTCCTTGATAGCCTGTATGCTGTGGTGGAACAAATTGCCTCATAGTACCCATCAATTGAGACATCATGTCCATCATGTTGTCATACTATCGATTGGCTCTGGAGTCATGACTGAGTGACTTTGCACGACTCTTATCCCTCCCAACCATAGTGCCTGCAATGCTCTCCATGTCACTGCCACTACCAGTATTATGAATCCCCAAAATGCTTGACACTGTTTCACCTTCCGGAATGGGAGGTGGTTCCCATTGTTCTGTACCTCTAGTGTAGTGTTTAAATTCTTTTCTCATGAAACTGCTAACTCACAAGATGGCAGGAGACCGCTCTGATACCACTGAAATGTCCAACCCCAGGTGGACACTTGCAAACTGAGTTTTCTGCCCTTTGTGATTTCTTTGGTTTTCAAAGTTTATGTAAAGACCCTTGCCAAATCTGATCTTATTTTTCTGATTTTGCTCCTTTGGAATTTTGTCAAACAATTGTCTTGCCAACTACTTTCAGCTGGTAAATGTTTTTCTGTTTTGTTTTTCCTTTTTGTATGATGAAAGGATGCATGAAAAGACTCCAAAACCTATCTAAATATGCAAGTTTGATTGTAAATGAAAATAGATACAAAGCAAAGTAATTTTCTGATGTTCCCAACTACTAGATGACAAAGAATTCATACAAATATGTAGTTACAGCAAAGTAGCATTTTGTCAAACACCTCATGTGCAAACTCCAAACTCCTCATAGTATTGCAAATGAAAAGACTCAAACTGATTACACTCTGCCAATAACACCTACAGCTAATTGCCCTCAAATAGGTGCGATTTACAATATAACTCATGCGCCCAAGACAATGCAAAATGATGACAGAAATGCAATTACATGTATTGCTGTAGATGACAGCGATTTCACTACCACAGACCAGTGACTAATGAAGTGAAGATGCAACTGAAAATGGAAACTAAATACAAATTTCTTTTATTGAGATGAGAACCTGTTTTTTTACGCCAAGATGAAGTAGAGGTAGGAACATAAAACTCAGTCGAATGCTTCCAAAAATCGAACTTGCTGGCCGTGAATTATATGCTGGATGAAGTGCTACCTTCCTTGCACAAAATCGGATCTGAATAACATCCAATCGAACTGTATTCTTCCTTCAAACTGCAGCGCCTCTAATGCTCATGAAATTGTGATTTTTCCAGCAATAAATCGACCCTCTTGTGATGAAATCGATATGGCATAAACTGGAAAGATGCTCATCAAAACTTCCAGCTAAAATCGACTCTTTGATGACTGCAAATATTCTTCAAACATTCAGAGCTTTTTCTCCAAAATCGATTTGCCAAAGACTAAAAATAAACTTCCAAAATCGCCCTTCTCTTGATTCTCAAAATTTGGTCATAGACCATTAAATTTTGCCCAAGTAGGAAGATTGAAATATCTCTCTTTCAACTAGCTAGGGTTGATCTTCCACAACTGAAACCTGTATCCTAGAGTATTCAAACCCTCGGACAATGCAAGCATACAAACTCTCACCACATAGGTATGAAAATAGAATAACTCAAGACATGCCCAAATGACTTGCATTCAGCTCCTTATAAAGAATTCTCAATCACCTTCAAGAAGCTTCTAGAAAATAATATTATTTTATTTCCCAAAGTGACTTTATGATATAATATTTTATTTTAGTCATTTTATTAAATTAATTAAATATAAAGCTACTTTATGATATTAATTTATTGAGATAACTTTATAAATAATTAATTTAATCAATATTCCCTTATTTCTCCTATTTAGCCTTCGGGAATAAATAAAGGCTAAATGATCTCCGGGTGGCTACTGAGAAGGGGACATTACAGTCCTCCCCAAAATTGCTTGTCCCCAAGCAATTGCAAATTGGGATGTTGTAGAATTTTCTCTCCTTCCCACGTGGCATCCTCTCCTGGCAAATCTCTCTATCTCACCAAATACTCCTTAACCACTTTGTTCCTCAATCTCTTCTCCCAGGTATCGATTATCTCCTCAAGAATTAGGACCAAATATTGCTCCTCATCCAACAGTGGCAGCTCCGATGAAGAAGTAACCTGTTGTCCAAGTGCCTTCTTGAGGCACGAAACATGAAATACATTATGAATCTTGCTGCTCTTTGGCAGCTCCAACTCATAGGCTACCTCCCCAACACACCCGATGATCCTATAAGGTCCATAGAACCTGGGCTTGAGCTTCTCCGCACCACTCTTCTTCAAAAAAGTCTGTCTATAGGGTTGTAAACGAAGGTAGACCAAGTCTCCAAACTCAAAACTGAGCTCAACCCTATGTCTATCAGCATAAGTGTTCTGCTGATTTTGTGCCACTTGCAAATTATCCTCGAGTGCTCTCAAGACGTTCTGGCTCTCTTGAATCCATTCCTTAGCCTTAGGAGCTCTACTCTCCCCGAAAGCCAAGTCCATGAATGATGGAGCATCATACCAATATAATGTTTGGAAAGGAGACATCCCAATAGACATATGATAAGTGGTGTTATAGCAATACTCTCCCAAGTGCAACCACTTAATCCATGCTCTCTGTTGACCCGCTATGTAATTGCGCAAGTATCCCTCAATCCACTTATTCACAATCTCAGTTTGGCCATCCGTCTGAGGGTGATAGCTCGTGCTCGGGGTCAACTCAGTATCTACCAATTTGAAAAGCTCGTGCCAAAAAGCACTCAAAAATCTACCGTCCCTGTCACTGACTATGTGCCTTAGTAGCCAATGCAACCTGAATATCTCTTTGAAAAATAACTCAGCTACCTGTGGTGCCCTGTACTTTGTAGGTATAGCAAATAAGTGAGCATATTTCGTCAACCGATCCACCACGACATAAATGCAATCTCTCCCATGTACCTTGGGTAGATCTGTGATGAAGTCCATGGAAATGCTTTCCCACTTCTGCTCTAGAATGGGCTGTAATAGACCTGTTGGATGCGAATGCTTGAACTTGTTCTGCTGACAAGTCACACACTCCTTGACATGTCTCAAAACATCCTCCTTGAGGCCCTTCCAAGAGAACCTCTCTCTGACCTGCCTGTATGTCTTAAAATAGCCCTGATGGCCTGCTAAAGGAGTGTCATGTGAAGCCTGCAGTATCTTCTCCTTCAATTTAGACTCTGGCACCAAATAGATCCTATCCTTGTAGAAGATCACATCATCCACAACCCTGTACCTGTCATCTTGTACTCGCCCATCCATCACCTCGTATACAAATTTATTCTTGGAGTACTCAACTAGCAAGAGAGACTTCCAATCAATTGAAATCTTTGAAAGTGAACAAGCGGCAGGTATCCTGGAAAGGGCATTAGCAACAAAATTTTTCTTCCCTTTCACATACTCTAAATCGAAATCATAGGCCTGTATCTTACTAATCCATTTCTGCTGCTTCTCGTTCAAATATTTTCGCTCCAAGAAATACCTGAGACTATTGTGGTTGGTCCCCACCACAAACTTCCCTCCAACCAAGTACTGCTTGAATTTTGCCAATGCATGCATTATGGCGAGCATCTCCTTATCATATATGGAGTAAAGTTTCTCAGGTCCTCTCAACTTGTGGCTCTCAAAAGCAATGGGGTGTTTGTTCTGCATCAAGACCGCTCCTATACCTTCACCTGAAGCATCACACTCAAGAAAAAATGGCTAGGTGAAGTCTGGAAGTGTTAAAGACTGGGCAACTACTCATCACCTCCTTGAGCTTATCAAAAGCTCGCTATGCCTCATCTAACCAATTGAATGCACCCTTAGTGAGATTTGTCAAAGGTGCTCCCAATTTAGAAAATCCCCTAACAAAGCGCCTACAATAATTGCATAACTGTGATGTCCCTGTCTCTTTGCTAGAGCCAAATATAATTGGAATTAATTAATTGAATATTCAAATAGTCTTTAATTATTTCAATTATCTTTTTAAGACTTTTGAATTACTTAATTAATTAATTATTTGGACTTTATAAAGTCATCAATAAATATTTAATATTTTATAAATCTTTGTAAAGTATTTATCGAAGTAAATAATAAATCAGTTGGCTAACAAAATGGCTTGGAAGGAAATAAAAGAAGATGGCGGATATGGGGAAGATCATGACGAAGAATGATATGAAGTTGGTATCTGTGGATCGAGCTTCTGAGAACGAAACCTCTCAGGCTTAGTCTTCGTTTGGACGGAAACCCAAACGGATGGAGTGAAAGAAGATTTTCCGGATGCACACCTATTCCAAATTGCAATACTCCCTCCATGGTACGAAAAGATCAGAGTACCTGTCTACATCCGCATTTTCGAAGGAGATGCCACCAACAGAGAGAAGGAATCTCGTCTTAAAGAGTAAGACATTTCAGCTGATTAATGGCTTCTTGTACAAAATGGGGTCCAACCAGATCCTCCGAAGATGTGTCATAGAAGAGGAGATACCAGGTGTACTAAAGGAAGCACATGAGGGTCTGGTTGGTGGGCACATGGGCTTGGATGCTACGGCCAAAAAATTATCTTGGCGGGCCTGTGGTGGCCGACGATGCACACAGATGCTCGGGAGTGGATGTTAGGTTGCCACACTTGCCAAAGGGTAGGGAAACCGTTGAAGTGGGATTTTATGCCAGTGTATCCATCCCAACCACAGGAGCTATTCGAACGATGGGGATTGGATTTTATTGGGCCATTGAAGGTGAGTCAATTACATTGGTGTCGATACATTGTGGTTGCTACAGAATACTTCACGAAGTGGGCCGAGGCATGAGCATTGCTAGATAACACAACACATAGTACGACAAGATTCATTTATGAGCAGATAATGACGCGATATGGGATTCTGATCCAGATTATGAGTGATCATGGGGGACACTTTGTCAACCACATCATCCGATTGATGATGACGGAGTTCCGGATCTTCCACAACTTATCAACTCCGTACCACCCACGAGCCAACGACCAAGTAGAGTCCACAAATAAGGTGTTAGTATCAATTATTCATAAGTCGTGTGGTGTAGAGGAAGCTGATTGGGAGGAGTGACTACCAGCCGTCCTGTGGGTGTACCGTACGACGTACAAGTTGACAACAGGGCACACGCCTTTCCAACTGATGTACAATCATGAAGCAGTGGTACCGATGGAATACATGGTACGCAGCCTAAGGATAGCTGTGGAGAACTGACTGGGCGATATGAAAAGCTTGAAGGAACGGTTGTACCAACTTAACAAGTTGGACGAACAAAGAACAATGGCACAATGGGCAGCGGAGAATATGCAATGGAGAAGAAAATACTGGCACGACAAACATCTCTGGTGAATGAATTTCTAGCCAAGGTAGTTAGTTTTAAAATATAACGGCCGTAACGAAATCAAGCCGGGGAAGTTCAAAGTTCGTTGGCTAGGACCGTTCAAAATTAGAGAGGTATGCGACAATGGCTCTATAAAGCTTGAAAACCTGGATGGGTCAGTGTTATCAAAATCAATCAACAGATCGAAGTTGAAGTTATACCAGGGAAGAAAGGAGAAGAAACACACAATAGCCAACAATATGCTTGGCTACGCTACCAAGGAGGAGGCTTCGAGAAAGCAAGAATGGGGCTTGGGAGGCCCTGGGTATGCAGCAGAGGGAGTCTTGGCGGAATCAGGCAAAGGCCAGATTATTGTAGAGAGATTGGTAGAAAAGAAACTAGAAGGGATTGCAATGCCTCGGGTGCACAAGCACCTGACTAATGCAGTGTTCGGGACACCTGCGCTCTGGCGACGAATGGGTGGACATTGGAGTTACGTCGCCTCGTACGAAGGCATAAAGAAGGGGTACCTGGCGAAAGAGTTAAACAAGGAGGCTCAGAAGGAAAAGGAAGAACAAGCAGCCAAAGAACGGAGTGAGCACCAACCTAAGGATACTGACGAAGAAGACGATGAATGGGACGGTGAAGAATGGGGGGCTTACTTTGAGAAGACGACTCCTTGTTTGAAGACGGTGGTAATGACGGAGGACACGTTCGTGTCGCATGTGGATGGATACACAAAAGAATTACTCAAGCAAATGAGGAGAGAAGGAAAGTGTCGAGGGTGAGGAGGATAGCAACGAAGGATGGACTCTAGAAAGTGATACCTAACCCAGCCGGGTCCCCAACGGTGGAAGGAGAAGACGTTATGTGGTACCGACAATACGAAGGGAGGTACGTTGCCGACAGTTTCAAAGGTACTGGTCCTGCCCCTTTGCTCGATAAGTGGTTTGATGTACAATACATGTGGACATGTTGCGAAGAGGAATGCTACAAGAGGCCTCCACACACCTGCAAATGGCACTATGCTTCTGAGTTGAAGGTTCGGGAAGGCGGTGAAAAGAGAGGTATGGAAAGGAGAAATAATCAAGGAGGAATAAATAATAGAAAAAAGCAAAAAAATAGGAGATAAAGAGAAAGAAGATGGAGGAGAGAGAAAATAAAGACGAACAAAAGAAAAGTGACAGAGGAGAGAGGAAATAGACAAAGGAGAGAAAATAAAGACGAAGGAGAAAAAGAGCCGGAGGGGAGTGAAAATAAAGACGGAGAAAAGAAAAGTGATAGAAGAGAGAAAAAAGACAGAGGAGAGAGAAAATAAAGACAGGAGAAAAAGACCCAGAGGAGAGAAAATAAAGATGGAGAAAAGAAAAGTGACAGAGGCAAGAGATAAAAGACAGAGAGAAAATAAAGACAAAGGAGAAAAAGAGCTAGAGGAGAGAAAATAAAGACGGAGAAAAGAAAAGTGACAGAGGAGAGAAAATAAAGACAGGAGAAAAAGAGACGCTGGAGAGAAAATAAAGATGAAGAGAAAGAGGAGAGAAAAAGACGAAGGAGAGAGAAAATAAAGATAGACCAAAAAGAGACAGAGGAGAGAGGAAATAAAGCCAAAGAAGAGAAAAGTGACGAAGGAGAGAAAAAAGACAGAGAGAGCAAGAGAACAAAGAGGAAAATATAAAAAATAAAAAAGAAAGGAGATTAAAGAATTGAGAAATATGAATATGAAAAATATTAGAATGGCCAAAGCTCTCATACACAAAGGGAAAATCGTACGCCATATTAGACAACTAGAAATCGCACAAGTTAATAAGAAGTCCGTATGAGTTGTCAAGAAGAAAGAAAATTCACAGAGAAAGCCTGGATGAATTGGCAAAGAGCTAGAAGCAAGGCGGAAAAAATTGAAGGCAGAAAACGCCAAGGAGATAAAGATCGTACGAAGCCAAAAGAAGGCCATACGAGGAGTAATATTACATGGCGTACGAACATCATTGAGCAAAGTGACATCAAAGAAGGCTGTATGAGAGGTTGGGAGGAAGAAGTCTGGATGAGTAGAGTTGCCAAGTGCCGCACAAGGGAAGAGTCCAAGTGTTTTACGAAAAGACAGGAAGGAGTATGCCGTACAAAATCCAAAGATAACTTTTGCTGTATGGATAATACGTTTAAAGGTTGCCAAAGGAAATCGCGGCTTGAAGAAGCTTGTACAAGTTGAGAAAGGAGGGGAGGCCGTACGCCATAGGGAGGCACAAGAAAAACAAACTAAGAAGTCCGTACACACTAAGCAAGAGAAGGCCGTACGAATCCAGGAGAGGGGCGTGGGAACTTCCTAGATTGAAAAAGCCGTACGAACCCTCATCATCTAAAACACCAAGTTCAGGCTTGGCGTACGAAAAATCAAATTAAAGCATATTGTACGATTTTTTAATTTGAAGTTGAGACAAATTGCCAGAGTGGAAAAGGCCATACCATTCATCGAAAGACAGAACTGTGTCGAGGGCGATTGTTATTGCAACCGTCGGCAACTACCATTTAAATCAAGCAATTCAATTTTGGCAGTTAATTCAGGCAATTCAAATCTGGCAGACAGGTGTGGCGAAACAGGAGTGCATTGGTGCTATCTGGAAAACAAATATCATAGAGGAAGAAAAATGGCAGCCAGTTCCAACAAAGCCAAGAGATTGAGTATTGTTTGGCAAAAGGCTATAGGAAGCATAACAATGGCCAGAGGTAGCGACAATGCAGTCACTCCAGAGACAATCACTTGGGAGAGTCTCAGTGGTGCGAAATGCTGGTCATGGTGGGCTGCAACGTTGGACTCACATATTGAAGAAAGCATTAGAAAAAGCACAGGTGGATAAAGCAGTGCAGGTGCCATTTTTTAACGCCAGAGACTTTGAGCCCTACCTACGCTAGTTGGTAGCCGGTTATGACAGACAGCCACCGATCCATAATTAAATTCTGGGGTTACGAGGTGGCAGTATGGTATGGCGCCCCTGAATTTACAAGGGTTTTTGGAATCCCTTCCCGAGGGCTGGTGTCAACAAAACCACTAGGCAAGATGTTGAGGCAGAAAAAGGAGGCTCTCGTTGCCAGGGTTTGCAGGTCCAATCTCACGCAAGAAGAAAAGGATACCATCTGGGGTGCTGGAAATAGAGGGCTGAGGAAGAACTTCCTCGGCAATGACGAGTGGAAGTGCATACTGGATTTGATCAAAAACAGGCTCACAGGAGCAAGCAGTGCATCAAATATTGCCGTATGGATGATTGGACTAATGATTGGATTGGTGATTGGCAGTGTCTACAATTGGGCGAGTGGGCTTTCAGAATGGATGAGAGACTTCATGAGCCTTCGGCACAAATCATGTTACATGACGCAACATGCTATAGGACTACTTCTAGATGCAATCCGTTGGCAGGTGTCGGCTAGCCATTGGGGTACACTACAACCGTTGGCAGAGATTGATGACGGGTGGCCTACTGTATTCTACTGGGCCAACTCTGGGCATTCAGAGTACTGGAGATGAGGCACAATAGGCGATACCATTGGCAAAAAGGAGACGACAAATAGCTAGACCAAGTGGAGAGGAGGACGAGCAGGAGGAGGAACACACAAGAGAGGGCGACACCATAGAGGAGGCAGCCATTGATGTGTCCTCGGACGAGGACGAGGACATGAGCACAGATGAAGTCTCTGTAGCAGGGGAAGTCGGGTTTCAGGAGGTAGAGGAGGCAATCATTGCCGACATACTCCAGCAGGCCATTCCGGTAGTTTCCCCGCCGACAGTAGTATGAGGGATGCTAGTAGCAGTCGTCGCTCGTGAGGAAGAAATGAAGGAAGGTGATGAAGCGATGGATGCATGGTTGGATGGGATGGGTGAACAGGCTCAGACTCCAACATCGCCAGGCATGGCCAAGGAGCCAACACACATTTCTATACCGGACACCACGCAGCCGAGCACTCAGGAGAGTGCCAAGAGAGAGCTGAGCGTGCAGCTAGCCACCTAGCCAACAAGCACACAACAGAATGCAAAGTTGCCAGGCAAACAACCACCTCAGAGCACTCCAGATGCATAGCAACTTGTAGCCACTACGCCGAGCATGCAACCAGATGGAGGCAACTTATTTGGCCGAGTAGTGGCAGTTGCCTCATAGGCATCGCCAACAATAGTACGAACCACTCCTCCATTAGGCCGTGCAGCTGCTTCGCCCGCACGATTGAGGCAACGAAGATGAGGGCAACCTGGAGAGGCAGCTTCGAGCGGGGATGAATCGACAGGACCGATGTAGATGGCGGGGATGGCACCGATAGATCCTCAAGACCCTATTAGCACCTTGCATAGGTACTTTGGAGAATTGAGTGCCATGGGTAGGCAGATACAGGAGTTGAGTGTCATGGGTCGGCATATGCAGGAGATTGGTGAAGTAAGTCAACAGCTCATCACAGGACTCGATCCCCTAGTAGCACAGGAGGTGGAGCACATTCTGGCGTTAATGCAGAAGGGATGCGAGAAGGAGTTCTTCCAATGCTTCATAGCAAGAGGTTGGCCGAATGTGCTGACAAAAGAAATGTTAGAGGAGATGATGGTTGCATGGTAGCCAAGTCGATCGACAGCGGCAAGAGGACATGGCAGAGTTCTCATTGTGCTCCACGGCATGGAGCGATGCTACAGAGATGACTACTGGCGGTTGCTCCAACAGTCACTCCTTATCAGTGTGATTGAAGGGGAACGAGACAAGGCCTTGGGGCAAGTGGTCGAGTGTCGTACAGAGCTGGCAAAGCAGATCTGCAAGTCACAAGAGCAGTTGGCTCAAGTGACCGCCGAGCGGGTACCGGCCTTGGCAGTGAAGGAGGAAGAGTTGGCTGAAAAGGAGAGGCAGCTGCAGAGAGGGATAACCAGTTGACAGAGAAGGACGTATAGTGGGCAAAGAGGGCTACTCACCTGGTAGAGAAGGACAAGGGCTTGGCGGGTACAAAAGAGGAGTTGGCAGCAGCTCAAGCCAAAGTCGCCGAAGCAGTCAAGATAGTGAAGCTAGCTCGAGAGCGACATAAGGTAGCCAATCAGAAGCTCGAGCACCTCCAGCAACAATCCACCACCACTCCCTCTTCATCCGTACACCTAGGGGCGCACTCTCTCCCTCAATTCCGTTTATGTTCGAGTTTTCATTTTAAGTCGTCTTCTAGACGACTACTTGTTGGGGGGGATGATGTAGTTGGCCATAATGTAACTAGTTGGTCGGGAATAAAAAGAATAAGGCT
This sequence comes from Sequoiadendron giganteum, assembly GCA_007115665.2. Classification (NCBI taxonomy): domain Eukaryota; kingdom Viridiplantae; phylum Streptophyta; class Pinopsida; order Cupressales; family Cupressaceae; genus Sequoiadendron; species Sequoiadendron giganteum. The sequence continues at coordinate 332,118,274 of CM021102.1, forward strand.
TAGTTAGTTGGCAATTAATGTAAGTGTTTTGTCTTGTTAGTTGGTAGTTCGGGAATTAGTTCCCGAAAGAGTAATTAATGTAATGAAGCGACGTGACGGTTGGTACTCAACCACCTCCGCGCACTATATGTAGCAGAGTCATGTAGTTAATAGAGATGTTACTGCTGTTGCTATGATTGTCATGAGATACTTGTACTGGCATATGTTTAATGAATAAAGACAATAGGATGATTTTATGCTTTACATTCTAGTACCTTGTTATGTTTTGTCAATTATTTCCGTTTACTCATTGCATACGTTGAAGTTCATCTCGTGAGTAAATAAATTTATGGTACTTCATGAAGGACATAAGGTTCCTGCTTCCTTTCAAGTTGGCGATCTGTTCTGCTTCATTTAGATAATTAAAGGTTCGACAAAAAACAATATTGCAAGTTGAAGCCTATTGCCTACAGACCTTACACCATTCTCTAAGCAAATTGGATTCCTTGATTGTCCAGCTCAGCTTGGCTTCCATGATGTTGTAGATGTGAGCAAGCTCAGATTGTATGAATCATTTCACTTGGAGGAGGTTTCTATTATATTCCTGATTTTCAACAACTGTTGGCTGAAGATACTTTGCTTGATGTTCATACCCACACCAAAATTTACTACATATCTTTTTGGCCCTAAAAGAACTCTACTGATGCAAACCAAATGGTTTTTTGCTTCATCTCTTCCACAGAAGTTCCCAAATCTCATGTTAAAATAGGGGATAATTTCCTCTAACCAAGAAGGAAATGATGAAGGCATCCCATGCAGTTTAAAAAAAACTATATATACAAGTGGGTTGATTGAAATAAAGTAGAAGCAAATGGAACGGCTGTAAAGGTAGCTAGAAATAAAGTAGTTGCAGCTGGAACAACTGTAAAGGGAAGATGGAAATAAATCATAAAGTGGACAATTGGAGCACCAATGAATTAAACGTAGATGGGTGGCTAGAACAACTATAAAGGGTAGATAGAAATTAATAAAAATAGGTAGATTGCTTGGAACATAAAATGTCACTGTAATTTTTTAAGCTTATAGACAGTGCTCTTTTATGTAAATAATCACTAAGAAATACATTCAACAACATAAACATATAAAAGAGTGATCTTCCCAATACATGAAAAACATGGGTCATCTCCACCACCTGATAATGTCAATGTTTTTCACATATAACCAAATAAGGTTCATAACTGTTCCTTTCCTTGTATTGTTTTTCCCTAAAACAATAAGTGTTTGTTGAGTACTGAACTATTTTGGGCCCTTTCAAAATCCTCTTGAAACTTCTTCATATCCTAGGGGCACTGCCTCTTGGATCAAATGGCCAAAGAATATAATATAAATGTTTCTTTTGGAAAAGTTAAGGATAGTTTTCATTATTATCTGTCCATGTTTCTTGGTCATATAGATTATTTCTCCAACTTTCTCCTCCGACATAGAGGAGTACCCTACATTATTACCCACTTCAAAGATGGATCCTAATTATCCCTATGAAATATGTGTTGAAGTTGGTACAAGCTAGAAGGAACTTAAGTTGCCTTTTCTGGATTATTGGGAAGACCAGCTGTCAACTTATAATACTTTCAAAGATTGATGTACTTTTCTAATCACGAATAGTTGAATATCATAAACTGTAGAATCAAGACATTGCAATTCCACATGTAATGTGCTTCTAAGATCTGTGGATGCTAAAATTCAAGTTTGATGTGTGGTATGAGAAGTAGAGTTATGAGTCCCGAGGTGGGTAGGCCTAATTGAGGCCTGGGGACTTGTGACTTGGGTACTCGATGAGTCTGGTCAGATTGAAGTCCCTAGGTACCTGACAAGTCTTGTTAGACTTGCCAAGTTTGCTAGACTTGTAGGACTTGGCGAGTCTTGTTGAGAAGACTCAAAGCAAGTCAATGAAAATCAGAAAAGAAAAGAATAAAACAATGAAAACTCTTAAATGTAAAAGCTTGATAGTCAAACGTGTTTTTAATGGTTTGGAGGACTTTTGGAGGATGGTTAAAAGTGATAAAATTATGAAAAATGGCATGCAACATGAAGGTTTGTGTGATCTCAAAGGCTTTAATTTGGACTTGGTGGTGAGGGCTCTGCCCCTTGACCTCATCTTCTATTGCACTAGGGAGTGTGCTAGGGATGCTTCTTTCAGACTCCACGAGGGGTGTTGCCCCTTGACCCCACTAGGGGCATTGCCCCTAGATCCTTGCAAGGGGTGTTGTCCCCAAACCCTTGCTCTATTTTTAAAAAGCAAAAAATTAAATCATTTCTAGGCCATGTTGGATGGAAAAGAAACATTTTTTAATTCTTTCAACTTTTTCCCAATTAAATCCCAAGTAATTGAATTACACTTATACTTTTGGTTTGCTAAGTCAATCCCTATTTATACATTTGATTTACAAACTTGTTTGAGATACAAGCACACGACTTTACATAAAGCTAGCAATGTTGGTCTGAGTGATACAAGCTCTTTTCTACCATAGTTCATGACTCCATATGGTGATTTTTGTTTTTGATGCCATGGATATTATAATCCATGAGTTCTGTACACCTAAAACTCTTAAGACAATATTTATATGTTTAAAAATGTTGTTTCCTTTAGCTAAAAATCCTTGTTTATACTCATGTGATTGATGTATACTCGTGTATATGATCAAAGTAGCTTCTATTTGATTAGTTTGTGCCTTTCAAGTTTATTTATTGAAGGGTGCATGATAAACGTTTTGAATTCTTAAAAATATTTATATTTCATTTTTTTTTCAATTTGCTAAGTCTTGGCCAAGTTTGAGCTCTTAGTCCAGGTCTGGGTCAAAAATCAGCTTGCTGAGTCTGAGCCAAGTCTGCATCTTGTAACTATGATGAGAAGCATTACCACATATTGATCATTCCAATCTATAGCTTCTGCACATTTGATTTCCTTGATAACAAAGTAGAACCTCTATGCATTGGTTTGAGTAAAAAGAAGCTTATGGAGATTTTGATCTTATGCTTAGGTTACAGTCTTCAGAGATATTTGTTGTTAGTAGACACTTCATTATGACATCATTTACCATTATTAATAAATAATTGATAAATGCATTTCCTTTACATGTTTATATTTACTTGGCATGCGAAGCATTATTATGTATGGAGATGATTCCAATTTATAGCTTCAGCACATTTGCTTTCTGTGATAACAAAGTAGAACCTCTGTGCATTGGTTCAACTGAAAAGAAGCCTCTGGAGATTTTTGATCCTATGCTCAGGATACAACCTTTAGATACTATTTCCTACTAAACATTTCATCATGACATCATATACCATTTATAAGAAACAAATGATAAATCCATTTCCTTTAAATGTTTATATTTGTTTGGCATATTTTCATTCTTAGGTTTTCAACTTGTCATGATTTGCAGATTCTTATATGGGAGTCAAGCGGGTTTGTGGTTTCTCATGAAGAAGGAAATTCCTTAATGGAGAAATCAAAGAAGTCATTATATGCAGCTCTTCCTATGGTTAGTAACATGGTTGTAACGTGCCATGAAAGTTAATTCCTTCTACTCAATGCTGGAAGGTTAAGGACATCCATTGGACAAGAGCAACTTAAGTCTAATAGTTGATGTTTTGAATTTTCATTTGAATGTTAGGTGCCTGGATTAAGCGTTCCTGTAAGAGACATTGGCTACTTGTGCATAGGGACTGTACTTTCTGTTGGATTTCATGAGTTTGGTCATGCACTTGCAGCTGCAAGGTCTGTTTCCTGAAGTTCTTTAATCATTTTCTCATTCATTTTGTTCATAGGAGGGAGAAATCCTGTTGATTGACATTATGGCATACATGACTTACATTGCAGTGAATTTGTATCTTAGTAGTCTTGACGTTTGTAATGACAATTTGTGATTGTGATATAAATTGGGAATGATGTCTGCAAACTTTAGGAATTTTTGAATGCATCACAAACAGCCTAAGGGGGTTTCAAGTATTGTGGGTTTAGGAAGCTTATTGTGTTTCATCACAAATGTTTTCTTAGATGGATAAATGAAATACATCTACACTTTCTAGCTTTTCAGTGTTAATAACTGCTTTATCAACTCTGAAATGTATTAGGACTTAATACCAATTTAGGAAATGCATATTTATGTTTTCTTAGAGAGCTAATAATAGATCAACTCGTCAACATATATGAACTAACTGAAGGGTATCTCATCCCCATGTCAGGCCCCTTTGAGTTGGGCATTACGTGAATAAACTCAATAAAGTATTAATAAATATAAAATAATAAAAGAAATGAATGGACAAGAAAGGGAGAGGACAGGTTGGACGACCTCCTGCAATTCACATCAACTATGGATGGCATGAGAGAAAAGGGAGTTTCCTGTGCCACTAATAAGGCATGGCATCCCTTGCCCTTGGCTGTTCAGTCTTTCTGTTGGGATTGCGTTGAAAAATAAAATGCAATTCTAACATAACAGTGAAGGATACGTTCAGAGCAAGTGTAGAAAGGAAGCAAAAACACAGAGAAAAGGGCGCGGAGTTACTCTAACTGCCCTGATAGACATGTATGCAAAAAAATGGATGCATGAAGAAGGCAAGTTGAGGTTGGATGAAATGCCTAGAAATGTGGCTTTGGGGAATACAATGATTGTAGGATATGCATAAAACCAATTTGTTGAAAAGGCTTTAGAACTTTCAGCAAATGCCATTGGCAGGCATAAAAGCTAGGCTCCGCTACCTTTGCTGACATCCACCTTGCCTGCATTGAAATGAGATCTTCAAACAAGCTAAGGATGCCCGTCAAAGCTTAAGTGATGGAGGAATTTTATTAGATATGTGGGAGGAGAAGAGAATTCGAGATTGGAGGTAGGTATGATTTGGTGGAGTGTGTGCAGACAGAGAAGAGAGTAGAGAGAGGTCCTTCATTCTAAGCTTCTATTCTTGCCGTTGCTTCTAAGCTCCCATTCTATACATGGCCTCACTCCTGCTTGAGCTTGTATCCTAAGCCCATAGTGGATTGATTTAGGATATGGATAACAACTTTTATCACATATATAGCCAAGGCTGATGAGAGCATTTGGGCAGAGCATGAAAGGGGTGTTTGGGCATCATGGAGATGCATGGTGGTGTTGTGTTAGCATGAACGGCGATCTGAAAACTTCCTATCATTGGGCTGTTGCACTTAGTCCAAATTTTCTGTGAGTTTGGTAGGTACACATTTTTTTGTTGGCTTATAAATGTATCATACCACATTGTAAGTAGGTAAAAATGCATGTTTTATAATCATAAATAAAGTCTTGAATGCATCCTTATATTTATAAAGAAATACATGGGTAAACCTAGTGTTTGGATTTATAACCTTGAATTGTTTTATTGCCAAGATAATACTTTTCTAATTAAAATGTTGTAAGGTATTTTAAAAGGGACACAATAGTGATATTTTCTTCCTTTGACTACATTAGTTAGGTTCATTGATAATCTTTTTCTAATTCAGATGTTACCATGTTAATTTTTGAAGAGATATTTGTATATTATGAGTTATGAATAAGATTTACTTAATACAAGTTTGGCTTATGGTTGTATAATAATATAAGTGATTAGGACTTCATTTAGTGACACTAGACACACACTGTATTGAACCTATTTTAACATTGCAAGTTGATATTTTTGGTAATCTATTTTGGATTTAGTGTAAAGGCTTTATATGTCTGCATGATGTCTATCAACTTCTTAAGTATAAGAACCTCAATAATGGGACTACATACGAAGTAAGGGAAATGAATTATAGTTGCACCAATCCGTTGTATGATCACATAGTAGATGGAAGGCAACTATCATTCGATTTGATGGTGGTTGAAATTGAGTTGAGATAAACCATTTGTAATCATACCGTATAGCATCTATTGACATCTTATTGCTTACCAATAAGGTCATATTTAGTTATAAATGGCAAGTGTGAATATTTCATATTTAATGAACTAGACTATTTTAAAAGTATTGGATTTTACAACAAGGTAAAGGAAATTAGGAGATTAAGAATATATATTGGGTATGTATCTTCAAATGTTGGTCAAATGGATATAATGTTGCCAACTATCTAGAGTTGACTTGGGTATTGACTCTACTTAGATCAAGTTTATAACTATTGTGTTATGTCTTGTTACCTGATTTTTTTGAAAAATGAGAACACAAAAATAAAGGGAAATATTTTTTGCAAAACCAACAAAGCATGCAAAAATAATAAAGGAGTTCACTAACTTCAAGGAAGTTTAAAAGGAAAGGATAAGGATTACAAAATATCTTATCCAAAAAGGATAAGGATTACAAATCATAGGATAAGGTTGACAACTCATAAAGCAAAAAGGTGAAATCTTATCCATAGAGGATAAGGATGACAACTCATAGGAAAAATATCTAAAGTCAACACGACTTTCTGAGTTTAGGCTTTCAAAATCTATAAATAAGAGGCCTATGTTTTGTTTCAAAAGACTGGAAAAGTTTATTGTGACAAAGTGACATTTAGTCCTTGAATTTTTTTAGTCAAAATTAGGTCGTTACTTTTGTAATTTTCTTCATTGATTGCGTCTTCAACCTTGTTTCACTTTGAAATAATGGTTGATTGTATGGTTGTGATGTAATATTTTATTGTTTTTCTAGAAAACAGTCATTGTAGCAGCTTTCAATGAATCAAAAATCAATATTTTTGTCTCTACTTGTTTCAATTTTTCTTGTATATGAAAGAAAAGTAGGTATTATAGTGAGTTCTATGACTCCTTGATTGCTGTTGTTCGAAGTTTACCGTCAAATTATTGTTGCAAATTACTGTGTAAAACTTTAGATTGAGATTCATAAGTTGTGTTGCTGAAAGGAAGTAGAAATCTGCTTATATTTGCTGTATCACCTTCATTTTCTGTTTTAGATTCAAATAATCAATTATTTCTTATCTCTTTTCCTAGTAAAGATTTTTCAGGTAGAGTTAGTTTTTAGGTGATTTACCAAGGGGAAGCCGCCGTTTAATCGGAGGTTGACCTTGATTTTCACGAGCACCACAACTCGAGAGGTCATCCCATGTTTCATAGGATAGCTGGATTCAAAATTCAGTAGGGTGCATATTCCAGGTGATAACATGTCTTTTGAAGCTTAAATAATTTCTGTATAGCCTTATTGTGGCATGACCTGTTCTAATTGAGAGTGTTGTCATAATTTAATATGATCATGGTACTTGATCATATTAGTAGAACATCACTTGGAGCTATAATGGGGCTTCACATGATTGTCACATCGTGAATAGATTTTGGTTGTTGCTACCTGTTGACGGGTGTTTTATGACCACACCAACACAGAATAAAGTTTCCAACGGATACTCTATCCTCTCTTGATCAAAGTATTCCACATGCTAAGATTGCTAGAAAGATCATACGTGCAACTCCAAGGTTCCTTATGCAAGGGCATAGTCTCAGTTGGCTTGATGTGATTTTGTTGGGTATTTCAAGGGGACTTACACAATTGTTCAACTTGAAGCAGTTACAAGATACAAATGATTTGGCGATGATGTTCGGATTCCTAGACTAACCGGGAAAATACTGAAATTAAAGGGGATAAGGATAGAGATTCTATCGTCTACTCCTAAATGTGGGATACAAAGGCTAACTTCAGCAGGCTTCGAACCAGATTCTGCTTCGCCTCTCGTCGGACAGCTTCTACAAAACCAATGCAATCTTCAGAGGATAATAAAAGATATTCAAATTGTGACCCGACATGCAAATACCATCACAACGATGCATACGGACATACAAATCACAATTGAAGTTAAGTGTAAAGATATTCCAGTTGACCATGCAAGGCGAACCCACTGTCAGTGAGCCCGCTAGTGGTATGGATGAATGGAACTTGCTTAGACCAAACAACGTATTCCACAACTAACAGCTACTTGCATGAAATAAAATCTACTTTACTTAAGTCTACTTTGAATTAGAAAGATGAAAAGGCCTTGCTAGCTGCTCATAACAAAAGAAGGGATCACTAATCAATGAAAACTCTTTATATCATGAAAGTGTTCACAACAACCTTTTACAAAACTTTCAAAGGGAAAGTTTTCTTTCCTCTTCAATCTAAGCTAACTTCTAAACTATTCACTATATGCCTTCTCTACTCTCTAGCTCAACTCTATCTTTGATCTAGTGTCTAACTATGTTACAAATGAGGGGGGATGTCCCTTTTATATCTAGCTCAGTCCAGTGGACGGCTCGGATTCAAATACAATGAAGGGCTCAGATTGAGCCACATAGGCCCTAATTAGGGTTTTCACCCTAAAAACCGCCACTGAGAGGAGTGGGGCAATGAATGCACAAAAGATTCTCTTCTCTGCAGGAACCACTACAAGCAATTAATGCGCATCATCCTCTTCCAGAAGATCATCATCCAGAAGGGTGTTTCCTTTCTCCTTTTCCCTGGCTGCAAAATCAATGAACTTGGTCAACATAGCCTCAACCTCCTGATCAAAAATAGGCGGGATGTGATCAAGCTGAAATTCTAGCATTGTAACTGTTTGCCCATGTCGAGCACAAGATTTCTTCCAGGCAACTAGAGCATCTTGGGTATTCTGAACAATGCTAGAGAAGGTGGAGGTATTCTCAAAATCATCCTGAACAAAGGTCTTCACCTCAGAAAAGAAAGGTGCCAATCTACTCTTTAAGTCATCTGGAGTCACCTCTTCAGAAGGCAGCCTCTTGGCAAAGATAGCCTCCAACGTATTGAGGACTCCATCAAAAATATTTGTCATGGCTTTTCTAACCTTGACCGAATCCACCTGTGCCGCATCATAGAATCCTCGGCCTGTGACCACTGAAGAGTACCAGCCGATGAAGTCATATCTATCACCTTCTTGAATCACGCCTCCCCCAACCAAAGTCTGCAAAGGCGTGTGCATCAAAGCCTCCAGGCGAAGAACAACCCTGGTCTAATAGATACGAGCCTCACCCCAAGCCTGATTAACTGCCTCCATCCGTGCCATAATATCGGAGGCCTGCCAATAGGCATGAGCAAGGTCCTCCATAAATTTTTTTGTCTCAGTACGAACACTGGCAACCCACTTATCTGCCTCTTGTGCCATCCTTCTCAAGTCCTCCAAACCGCTGACTGACTCTCTAGGAAATTTGGCCGGGAGCTCAATTGCCGGATTTTCTTGCCCACAAGGACGGGACAAGTGTTGTACATAACCAATCAACGTTTTGTGCTCCATCTTCAATCTTTTGTACTTGCCTTCAGTACGGAGCAATCTATCCTTGAGTGCCTGATAGGAATTATCGCACTCCTCAATCACCTATGATCTAGTAGGGCGGCCAAGCTCCATAGTAGTGATCACATAGTTTTCCGAAACAGCTTCATTCCGATCACAATCCACCCTAGGCACAGCCACATGAAGCGTACGAGAGCCATCCTCATCTGTTGAAATCTTAGAGAACTTTCTGGCCTTCTTCTTCGTTGGAGGTGCACTGATCCTACTAAAAAATTCTTCCATCTCAACTGTTGGATCGGTCTCTTCAATAGGATCACGTCTCATCCTATCCCTTAGCCATTCTGGCACTTCCTGTTGCAAGTCAGAAATAATGAAGGGCTGTTCATTCCTGGCTTCTACTTCACGAACTTCTTCTATGCCTTCATCCTGACGAGGCCCATCAATCTCTATAGGCTCGGTATCTCCTGAGCTTTGGGCCTCCTGCCTTGTAGTGGTATCATCCTCGAGAGCTACCTCAATCTCATGCTGGATGAGTATTAGTGGCCGTTTCTTCCTCCATCTCCTGCCGATTTTCCCCTCTAGGCATATTGATGCTCTGGCCAATTGACTCCCTACGAGGTGGCTGATTTGTTTTTCGTAATTCCTGTTCTTCATTCATTTTTTCTCTTTGATCAACAAATAGTGAAATCTCCTACATGCTTGGAGAATGTGCCCTTGATGGCGTATGTGATGCGGCCTCAACTCTTTGAGGCTCAGGCTGGACTGACTCTTTTCCTCGTGGCTTTGGAGCTTGAGCAACCTGCCTCCTTTGCCTAGCCGCTGGTGATCTATGATCTCCCATTAAATTGTAAGTAAGGGGAATTGACCTGCCCTTAAGCCGGTTTACACGCCTCTCCACCCAACTCCGCGTGAATGTCAAGAATGATATGCAAAGCGTATCCAAGTCTGTAATCTCTAGCTCTAACCAATCTGGAAGTGGGAGTGGCGTATTCCTTACTGTTTCATAATCAGCCTATATGACATTTATATCTTCTTCCACCTGGTCGGGCACCGGAGCAATCTCACATTCTCTAATCATGTCCAGTGGTATCCTTGAAAACATCCTTCTCCTAACTTCAACCTCATCCACTGCACTCGCCCAAAAGTCTTCAATTTGTGCCTTATGCTTGAATTCCTCAGACAGTATCCATCTGATATTTCTCTGGGGATCATAATGTTGTCTGCTGGTATGGTAGGAGAGGTGGAAGAATTGAAGCTCATTTTCTACTTCCCTAGCTACCTGCAGCGATGGACAACCTTCATCTGAATTCCCCATGGTGATAGGGAAGTCAAGTCCACCCTTCTTTTTCTTCTGAATTTTATCATAGGCGATGAGTTGCCTAGATATTTCTAGCATCACAATCCTGTTTGTGGGATATCGGGGCAATCTGTATGGGTAAGATGAAAACCCCTGCAGCTTGATGTAAGTAAACTTCGGAAACTGGATAAACCAACATCCGTATTTTTCAATCAACTTTTGCGCCTCCTTGGATATTCTGTGATGAGTTCTTTGCTGCAGTGTCCTTGTAATATGCATCGTGAAGGCATCATTGACCCTCTTGTAATTTGAGGTGCTTGTCAAATGCAATTGCGGACAAACCTCATGAATCTTGAATTGCTGAGAGCCACACCCAATCGGCTCCTTGTATGATATCCCTCTGTATCTTGTCATTCGGGCCAACATGTAGACGATATATGAGCTCATATAAAATGTCTTCGTTCTTCTTAGTCTTCTGAGTTGCTCATGCAAATTATCACTGATCATCAATGCCCAGTCCACGTACTCTTTGCCTTCTAGCACAAGGTTGATGTAGTAAAACATCCAAGGTTCAAAGATGAACGCTTGGGGGCACCCTCCAACTCTGCTAAGCATTATGATCAAGTCACAAAACTCTTGCTTCAAGTCTTCTGAGATTATTTGCTTCGGCAACTTTGTGTGAGTTGGCTTAGGCTTGTTCATCCACCTAGAGTTTATCATGTCAGCACATCGATCAAATGTGGATGCATACGTTTTCTCAGCCCTCTCTCTTGTTTTGTAAATCATCTTTTCGTAGGCTGGAATTCCAAATGCCTCCCCAATTGCTTCAGGCGTAAGATTGGCCAACAACTTGCCATCGGGTGAGATGATAATTCGCTGCTCTGTGTTGTAGCAATTTGCACATTCCACAATTAGCTCTGGGCACCGGATTGCTAGTGGAAAACCAGCAGCTGCATAAAGTCCACTTCTGACAATATTGTGCGAAGTGACTGATGGGTGATGACCTCCAATTCCCAGTATTCGTCTTTTGAAAGTCTCCAAGTTGAAGGAGCCAAGATTTGTATCACTTAATTTTCCCAGCTTCGAAGAAAACTTTGACTCTGGCAAGAAAGACTTGCTCAATTTCTTTATTACAGCCTACCTTGATGCACTTGCCCTGCTGGATTCAGCATGATTCCCCTTTCCAGCAGCTCTTCTACTTGCTTCAGCCATCCTCAACGCCTTAAGCAAGGTCTCACTTCAACACTTAGAAATTTCTACTTGCAACAACACAACCTCCAACACTTGCAGCAACTCACTTCACTAGTTTTCCCTTCCCAAGTTCACACTTCTTCCCCTGCAGACTTCAAGTTTGCATTCAACAACTGATGAAGAAGATAAAAAAAGAACTTGAATTCTTATAGGCAAGTCAAATTCTAGGAGAGGCTAATCTTAGCAAACATTTGAATTTCTGTTTTCCCTTCTCTGCCAGTCGCAACATGTGTCACTTGAAGCATCAAAATATTTGACTTCTAGAACTTTGAAAATTTCATCACTCTTGCATAGGCGTGCTTCATCATGTTTGTATTTTGAGATTTAAAATATTAAATCAAGTATTCCTCACAGAAAATTATCTCAACTGGCTAAGGCATTTGATTTCATGTTTGCTCTGGCAAAATTATTCTAGACATCCGGCTTCAATTCACAAGCTAAGGCATTTTTGTAAAAACATTTCTCTTATTTGCCTTAGAACATTTTAATTTTGCCTAGGAAATTCATTAAACAGGCGCCAGGCAAAAAAAATCTCTGTCGAAAAAACTCAAGCAAGGTGTGGAAAATTTTAAAATCCATTCTCAGTGGGGAAATATCCAAGACCCAAAAAAAATTCCCCTCATAAATCATATTTTTCATGTGTATCCAAACGAAGGGGTAAGTTCAATTTTTAGTATTTTTGAAAATAATAAAATTGCTAAGGTTTATTCCATTTTAATTCTGGACGTACTCCACACCTGTAGCCTTCATTTTTCATGCCTCAGCGTTTTCCTCGATTTCCTAAAGAAATTCCCTTCATGCTCATGGACGCATTTCACCTTGCACTTGGAAAATTTTAATATTATCATCTTCCTTAGGCGTATTTTCCAATTTCACCTTGCAATGCCTTAGAAAATTTTAAATTTAATTAACTAACCCTTGTAGCCTTGGGTGCATATCACATGTGGTGGAGGAATTTGTTCAAGCTTGGGCGCATTTCACTAGGCTTCTTGCCTTGGGCGCATATGAGGAGGAAATCTCCCATACTTAGAAACTTTTTGCCATGTCCTCATGTCTTGGCACATTTTACCCTATGAGGAGGAACTTGTTTAGGCCTTGGGCGCATTTCACCCATGCTACTTCCATTTCAACCCTTAGGCATTTCCCACGCCCTAGCAACCTTTACCTTACACTCAGCAATTTTTTCTCAAGTCCCAACTTCCTTAGAGCGCATTTAGGGGTATGGAGAGGAATTCCCACACCTTAGAACATTTTAAACCATCGTCCATGCCAAGGGTGCATATAGGGGTGTGAGGAGGAAATCCACTTAGAAATTTTTATGCTAACATCCTCCACTCTTCGCTTTGAGGGCGCATTTCACCCTATGAGGAGGACCTTTCAACCCGCCTTGAATATTTGTCTTTCACCCTCCTTGTAGCCTTGGGTGCATTTCACCTAGGGGGAAGGAATTTCTCATACTTGGAAACTTTTTCATGCTAGCCTCATCTTCTTTGGGCGCATTTAGGGGTATGTGTAGGAACTTTCTTGTGCCTTGGGTGCATTTGAGGTGGTGTGAAGGAATTTCCACGCCTAAGATTTTTTTATGCCTTGTCTTGAGCGCATTTTACCCTATGAGGAGGAACTTCAACACTTAGAATATTTTCCCCGGTGATTTCTCTACCTTGGGCGCATTTGAGGTGGGGTGAAGGAATTTCCATTGCCTTAGAATTTTTAAAGCCTCCTCCACGCCAAGGGTGCATTTCACCTCTTCTCCTACCAGTTTCCATTCGTGGACTTAGAAATTTTCAATGCCTTAGCTACCTCTTGCCACTCTATTTTTAGTAAATTTCGGAGGCGTATGACTCTTCATGGCCTTTTACCTGTTTTGAACCAGGAGTTGGCGTGATATGTTTCTTGTGACCTTGCTACCCTGTTTATACCTGTTGCCCAAGCTCATCTGCTATTTTTAGCCCTCTTGCTATTTTTAGCAAACCCTAAAATTGCTTGATTTCTGTAGCTCTGCTTGATCTGAAATTTGCTTCACATGATCTTGATGACTTAAGTGCCCTATTCATACCTGCTTCTGGTACAGACTTGCTATTTATAGCCATGAAATGACTTACTAAAAATAGTAAGTACTCCGGTTTCGTTCAAATTTTGCCAGAAGGTTGCCTGAAGGATGCTGATCCTGATGGGGTACTTCACTTTGACAATTTCTCGAATTTCACCCCTTATTTTTAGGCATAAAAGTGGAAACCCTAATTTTGACTTGCATGCGCCTTGAATGACTTTGTTTGACTCGATTTCTGTTGCATGTTGCTCTGCCTGTGAAATTAGAGCACTGGGAGTTGCCCAAAGTGTGCCCGCTAAAAATAGTAAATGCCCGAAAAACGACTAATCAGTTGCGGGATGAGTTTGCATGTTACAGTGCCCAAGAGATCTCAAAAAATCCAGAAAAACCCAGAAAACTGGTCCACATGCGAGCACTGGCTAAAAATAGTAAGTCCTTAAAAATGATCAATTTTGTTTGCATGTCACTTCGTTGCGAAGCTCTCATAAAACCCATGAGGAAAATCCTGACATGCATTGAAAAAGCCTGCATGCAAACCCTAAAAATAGCCTTTTGAAACCTGAACTACTGAAACTTCTCATCTTGGCTTGCATGTTATATCACCGCGAAGGTCTTGAAAAACCCAGAAAGATTCTCCAGACATGCATCGAGAGAGCCGACATGCAAACCCTAAAATTGGCTCCTGAAGCTTGAATTGCTAAAAATAGCAAGTCGTCCAAATATGCTCAAATTTTATGTGGAAGCACCTTGAAGTTACCTGAATGTGTTGAAGCAGTCAGAATTCTAGAATTATGAGGAAAAGACCCCAGATTGAAGACTTACTAAAAATAGTAAGTCGTCAGAACATGATGAAAATTTAGTGGGATCCTTCCATGAGCTTTCTGATTGCAATGCCGAGCTCAGATTTCAATTGGATAATTCAATTTGACCTTAAACAAGCCTGAAGAATAAAAACCCTAATTTCACAAACTTAGCCAAAATTTCCAACTTAGCTCAAATATGGAGACACCCCCAAAAGGATAGAAGACCAGAGAGAGAGAGAGAGAGAGAGAGAACCAAAGCCAAAAGACCAGAATGGAGCAAAAGTTAGGGGGTCCCCATTTTGAATGGGGTGATGTGTGAAAAGGTCACAACACTACCCTTTTTCTATGATGTGACTGAAATTATTTTGTTTTAACTAGGTTGTTATGTAAAAATGCTAGGTGTGGATTCCAATTTGACCATCTATTCTTATAAGAGACTATTGTCTTAGGGGTATCCTTAAAATTGGGGATATTTTGATGTTCAACCATGTATAAGGATGATTGCTAATTGGGACAATTGTATATAAAGGTAGTTTGGGAACCTTTGTTCCTAGTAATGACCATATCAATACATTGAACTCATTTTTTCCATTAAGTAAAATCATATATGGTTACTTTTTGTATCATCTTAATTATTTTCCTTAGTTAAGCTAGTCCCTAGTTTCTCTAGGGAAACTCTATGCCAAGGTTGGGAATCCTAGAGAGCTATGCCTTGTAGATGTGCGTGACAACTGGTTGTGTCTAGTCTCTATTTGGGTTGTCTTAACCTAGGAAAGAGTAAGTTCTCATCCTAATAGTTGAAACCCTAGGAGAACTACATGCAACTTACAATCCCCTTTGGAAGTGGGTATGTAGGCAATCCTTGGGCGAAGGATGCCTCTATGACCCAAGCTCGTAGAGTAGGGGTTTAGGAAATAGCTCCAAGGTTTGGGGTTGTTCCTAAACTTGTCTAGCCTTCCTTATTCAGTATGTTTCAATTATAGGCTGAAGTTTGCATTAAATGGTTATTAATGAGTTAGAAAAACTTGACAACTTCTAATAATGATGCAAAATTAGGTTAATAAGATCTAATGGTGTGAACAAAGGGTACTCTTGAGTCTTATTAACTATGGATGGTCTACTTGCTCTAGCTATGTGCCTAATTTTTGTGTTGAACTTGGAACGATGTTCCTTAGGTCCATCTATGCTATCTATAAGCAATAGCTGTAAGTATTATTGAATATAATTGGATATTTTGCCTTTGTATCTGTGTTATGAAGAATGCGTTTTTGGAGAGTGTATTTTGGATAACAATTGAATGAAGTGAATGGAATTTGATTACTTACGAGTAGTATTGTTTATGTATATGTGTTCATATAAGACCAACTCATGTGGGTTCAATGTGATTCTTATGTGTTTGTAAAATTCAACCCTAGACTTATAGGACTCTATGTATAGGCTCATGGATTACTTAATTGTGACATATATTTAGGTCCACTTGACCAATTTTGTGAACCTCTGTGATGTGTACTTGGCTATAAGACCCCCATAGGTCACCAATATAGGAGTGGTTAGTTGGTTGTCACCAATACCATGTAGGTGACAGATGCTTGGAGCTATCCATCGTATCTCGAGGATTAGCCGACTTTCACTAGTAGCATGGAGGTGATGATGTTAGGATCTATCCATGTGATGATACAGGTGTGGTTAGTGGGTTGTCACTAGTACCGTGCAAGTGACAAATGCTTGGAGCTATTTGTCATATATTAGGGTCTAGTAGGTTGTCACTAGTAACATGGAGTGATCGATGCTAGGTGCTACCCATGTTGTGAAGGGGTTAGTTGACATATCACCAAGGCCACATGGTGTTATATGTTTGGCACTACCCACTTGTAGGGTGAATAGATTTGTTGCTTGTGGCCTAAGGGCAATAGATTTTGGAATCTACCAACTCAATGGTTCTCCAAGCCATGGGAATCTTATTAATAGCTTTATGTGATGTGTTTTTACACTTACTCCTTATCTAGTGATGATTGCAAGTAGTATGGGTTGCTTGTCCATCATCGTTGTTAGATTTATATGATCAGATTAGAATGCAAAAATTAATTCAAATTTCAACAATGACACAGCCAATACCCTAGGAAAACCCTCCAACCTGAGGGAGAAAAACCCAGCCTATATATCTCTTATATATTGATTCAAATAAGAGCAGTAATCTGCTTACAACTTAGGCACAACACAATGCCTATTAAGGACAACACTTCTCCTAGATGTGAATATACAAACAATGTATTTCTCCTTGATACCAATCTGCTATATGGAAAAACTCAATCTGCTGCAATAGTGCGAACTTCTTGAATAAATGCTGAACAAACTTGATGTCAAATGAAGTGATTTCATCCTATATTTATATCCATGTCATGAAGGGATGTGTCTTTACAAATCAAGAGGTTGGCCTCTTTGGAGAAAGACGACTTTTGCTGGGGGCACGAATTCCAAGAGGAGGTCGGCCCTTCATTTATATATTATTTATTTATTTATTAAATAAAATCACTTTATTTAATTACAACTGGATGGAGCGCCACTTCAATTAAATCGATTATATTAATTTTAAATAGCCTTGAGGCTATATTTAAATTTATTCTTCAAAATCGAATCTGGAAGTATGAAACCCGTGGCTTCTTTTATCATCAACACTCCCTCTCAGCTAGGGAGGAATACTTCCAGTTGTACAATACATATCACCTCATCGTGATGTCGATCAACATGGTTACATCCATTTGAGAAAAGAGCTTATCACCTCATCATGAAAGCATATCACCTCATCGTGATATCAACCATCATGGCTACACCCATGTATGGTATGTACAAGTGCTCATCACTCAACGTGATGTTGTCACCTCATCATGACGTTTCACCATGGCTCTCCTAGAGGGTGTAACACAAGTACAAGTGAATCATCATGGACTACCTCATGTGATGTTGTCATGGAGTCACACACATGACATCCACCATGGCTCTCCTAGAGGGTGGAAACAAGGGCTTTCACCTCAAATCTCAAAGTGAAATGCATTATCAAGGGCTTGCAGCTCAAATCTCTCTCAATAGAGAAATGCATTAACAGAGGATCACTGATACTGAGACTCCTTCTTAGCTAGGGCTTGATTCTCCACCATACCAAGCTTATCTCGAAAGTACACAAACTTTATTCTAGAGAGAGGCTTGGTGAGAATGTCTATTGTCTGCTCATCAGTGCTGATATACCTCAACTGAATTGCTTTCCTCAATACCATATCTCTGATATAATGGTATTTGATCTCAACATGTTTAGTTCCGTCATGAAACACAAGATTGACAGAAATCTTCACACAACTCTGGTTATCACAATGAATGATAGTAGGCTCCATTGATTGTCCAAACAATCCTGCAAGGAGCTTTTGAAGCCACACTGCTTCTCGAGCTGCCACACAAGCTGCAATGTACTCCGCCTCTACTATACTCAATGCCACTGAAGACTGCTTCCTGCTGCATCAGAATATCATAGCAGATCCCAAACTGAAGCAACAACCAGAGGTACTCTTCTGATCAGTAACACACCCTGCCCAATCAGAATCAGTAAAACCATGCAGCTTTAAATCCACACTTGAAGAATATCTCAACCCATATCCGACTGTGCCATGCAATTATCTCAGGATATGTTTTGCTGCAACAAGATCTATCTACCTTGGTTCACACATAAACTAACTAAGTGCACTCATTGCATAGCAGATATCCGGTTTAGTGTTAACTAGATACATCAATGAACCAATCAACTGCCTGTACATCATGGGATCCACTAGTTCTGAACTAGCTGCAACCTCCTTCAACTTATGTAAGTTGGTCTCCATAGGTGTAGACATAGGTTTGCAATCAATCATACCAAACCTCTTCAGAATGTCAATGGTATACTTCCCTTGACTTAGAATCATCTCATCTGGCTTTTGCCAAACTTCTAAGCCAAGAAAGTAATGCATGAGACCAAGATTCTTCATTTCAAACTCAAAAGCTAGCTCCTTCTTACATTTGAGAATGAGGTGTTCTTCTCCAGTGATAATTAGATCATCAACATACAAAACCAAAATCAATGCTTCACCATTAATTACCTTGAAGTAGAGGTTTGAATCTGCATCATTCTTTGAGAAACCCAAACTCAACAGGTAATGATAAATCCTTTCGTACCAAGCACGAGGAGCATGCTTAAGATCATACAAGGCCTTCTTTAGCCTGCAAACATGAGACTCCTTCCCATGTACCTCAAATCCATCAGGTTGCTCAATATAAACCTCTTCCTTTATTACACCATTCAGAAGGCAGTCTTCACATCCATTTGGTGAATCTTCCATCCTCTAGATGCAGCAATAGCAATGATGGTTCTGACAAAAGTATAACGAGCCATTGGAGCAAAGCTTTCTTCATAGTCAACTCCCTCTTTTTGTGAGAACCCTCTAGCCACGAATCTAGCCTTGTACTTCTCAATGCTCCCATTAGCCGGATGCTTGATCTTGAAGAGCCATTTAGGAGACATCACAAATTTGCCTTCGGGTCTAGGAACGATGTCCCAAACATCATTCTTAAGAATGGATTGATACTCTTCAGACACAACATCTTTGCAAACTTGTTGACTAGAAGCTTCCTCAACACTGGAAGGCTCTGACTCAATAATTTGACTCATCAAGGCTACATAACGGGAGTACTTATTAGGTCTCTTACTTTCTCTGAATGTTCCTCTTGGGGCTGCAAAAGATTTTTGCCTCCTGCATTATTTTCCTGGCCCAAAGAGGTCTTTTCCTTCCAATCACAATATCTGTAGGCCCATCAGTAGGTTCCAAGGGCTCGATTGGATCATCATCTCCTTTAGGTTCTGGAGCCTCCTTCAAAATCTCAGGAACATGGTCAACTTCCATATCCTGAGGAGGCTCTTCATCATCGATCTCCATATGAGTGCCCTTGGATCTTCTGAATGCAACATCTTCCTCAAATGTGACATCTCTACTGATCTCAATTGCCTTATGACCTAGAATGTAGATTCTGTAGGCTTTTGATGTCTCACTATAGCCTACCGAAATTCCCTTCTTGCCAGAAGGTTCCAACTTTGTCCTCTTTTCCTTTGGTACATGAACATACATTGGACATCCAAAGATCCTCAAATGACTTACTTCAAGCTTCACCCCTGAGAATGCTTCTTCAGGAGTTATATTCTCCAAGATCCTGTGAGGACTTCTATTTTGAACATAGACAACTGTCCTGGATGCTTCAACCCAAAGGGAGGTTTGTAGGTCTTGGTCATGAATCATGGTTTTGACCGCTCCCACAATAGATCTGTTCTTTCTCTTCGCAACACTGTTCTGTTGAGGATTATAAGGAACGCTGAACTCCCTCTTAATCCCTGCTTCAATGCAAAAGTTACGGAAGATAACAAAAGTGTACTCTCCTTCGTTATCGGATCTCAAGACCTTGATCCTCTTTTCAGACAAATTCTCCACCTGAGCTTTGAATTCTTTGAATCTCTCTAATATCTCCTCAGATTCTTTAGTTTTCAAGAAATAAATCCAAGTCTTTCTAGAGTAGTCATCAATCAAAATAATGTAATACAAGAAACCACTCGAAGACGCAATAGACATTGGACCACATAAATTAGAAGGAATAAGATCTAGGATACATTTGGATCTACTTTCACTACTATGGAATGGACCTTTTGTATTCTTACCCAAAGCGCAACCTTTGCAGGTTCCTTCATGCTTCTGGTTGAATTTTGGAAGGCCGGTGACCATCTTCTTCATAATAGGTAGAGCTCGAAAGTGAAGGTGAGCCAATCTTCGATGGCAAAGATCACACAAACTTGAGGAATCATGCACTAAAGCCTGAAGAGGACAAGTGCATAGCCTGTAGAGACACCCATGTCTAACTCCAATCACTCGACCAGTCTTGATGTTGGAGTTCTTAGCCCATATAAGAACTTTACCTTCTGAAAATGCAACTTGATAATCCTTGTCTTCCAAGGCTGAGATGGAAACAAGGTTTCTCTTGATGACTGGAACAAATAGAACATCATCCAATTGCAAGGAAGCACCAGAATCCAAGTGAAGAGATGAGGTCCCAACTTATTTCACAGAGTACCTAGCATCATCTCCAATAATGACTTGTTCGCTAGAATCTTTCTCCACCAAATTCGATAGATGCTCCCTAAATCCGGTGATGTGGCGAGAGGCACCACTATCAATCAGCCAAGTGTTGGTGTCGGTAGTTACATTGCTTGACAAGGCTGAATAGAATAGGTATTCACTTGAATCCTTCTGCAAAGAGACTTCATCAACATTTGCAATGGCAACTTGCTGCCTAGGCCTGGTAGGACATTCCTTTGCAAAGTGACCATACTTGTCACATCGAAAACATTGGACCTTGGAGAGGTCCCTCTTCTTCTTGAATGTGGGGCCACCATCAGCTCCTTTATCTCTATTTCTCTTGAAATAACCTTTCTTCCCATCTTTCCCTTTCTTCTTTGAGGATTGAGTGGCAAGAACATGAATGTCTTCATCAGTGGAGCTTTGCCCAATACCTCTTGCAACCAACCTAGACTCTTCTTGAATACAGTTAGCCCTCAAATGATCAAACTTGGGAAGTTTCGATCTTGCATTGATTCCTTGAATGTAAGACTCCCAAGATGAAGGAAGACCATTAAGAGCCAGCATGGTCAAGTCCTTGCTATCAACAATATGCCCAATAGATGAGAGCTGATCTCTCAACTCGGTTATTCTCATGAAGTAGGCAATAACAGATTCTCCTTTCGCCATCTTCAAATGATGGAGTTGTTGCTTCAGTGCAAGAGCCCGTCTTGTGTTATTGATTTTGTACATCTCCTCCAAAGTTTTGAACATCTCTCTTGCCGTCTTTAACTTGGAGACAATAGGAACAATATGATCCTTTATAGAATCAACTAACATGTTCTTTGCCCTAATATCTTTCTTCTTCCATAGGGCCTTCTCTTCCTCATCCGTAGGCTCGGGAGCTGAGCTTTCCACAAATTCTGCCAATTCGCTTTCCTCCAAGGTGAGCATGATCCTAAACCTCTACGAAGTGAAATTTGATGCTCCCTCAAGCCTATCCTCAATCTTAAGATCATTCACCATCTTGACGGAGAGATAGAGGTAAACAAAGATGAGGAATAAAATAAAGAGTATCGCTGCAATGCACAAATCTGATCAAGATCTTCTTCAAACCCGTTTTGATACCATGTTAGATTTATATGATCAGATTAGAACGCAAAAATTAATTCAAATTTCAACAATGACAGCCAATACCCTGGGAAAACCCGCCAACCTGAGGGAGAAAAACCCAGCCAATATATCTCTTATATATTGATTCAAATAAGAGCAGTAATCTGCTTACAACTTAGGCACAACACAATGCCTATTAAGGACAGCACTTCTCCTAGATGTGAATATACAAACAATGTATTTCTCCTTGATACCAATCTGCTATATGGAAAAACTCGATCTGCTGCAATAGTGCGAACTTCTCCTTGAATAAATGCTGAACGAACTTGATGTCAAATGAAGTGATTTCATCCCATATTTATATCCATGTCATGAAGGGACGTGTCTTTACAAATCAAGAGGTCGGCCTCTTTGGAGAAAGATGACTTTTGCTGGGGGCACAAATTCCAAGAGGTCAACCCTTCATTTATATATTATTTATTTATTTATTAAATAAAATCACTTTATTTAATTACAACTGGATGGAGTGCCACTTCAATTAAATTGATTATATAAATTTAAATAGCCTTGAGGCTATATTTAAATTTATTCTTCAAAATCGAATCTGGAAGTATGAAACCCGTGGCTGCTTTTATCATCAACAATCGTAACTAGTGCATAGGATCAGGGAAAAGGATGGGACCCACAATGTAGTATGTGATGCACTGACATTCCTTTTCTAGCTAGGACACCCTAAAAAGTTACGTGTTAGTGAACCAAGTAATGGGAAGATGCATACAATAGTGTTGCATTCATGTCCTATTGCTAGCTGGTCACTATGTATGAGTCACTATTGGATGTCATACATAGTGACTAGCTCATTGTAGTATGAGATGCGTCGTACAAAACCTATGTATGAGCTAGTCATCCTATGTATTATGAGGTAAGCTTGAGCCAATCATTGTGTGATCATGGGATGATGGAATAATATGGTCCCTATGTGGATTTGATAGGGTTATCACTAATTTGAAAGCATAGACTTAATGAATAGTCATGATTTAAAAGTAAGATCAAAGATCTCATACAAGAGGAGAGGATAAATTTTCTCCATCATTGGTGTACAACTATGGAGCTTTTGATTCCCAAAAGGGATATGTAGGCAGGCTTATCACAAATGAACCCTCAACGTTTAGGTTTGGGTCTAGAAATGACGCTAACATTGGGAGCTTATCACTTTATAGTGTAAGCATATGAGTGATGGCATGGAGTTGTCACCATGATGGTGGTTTGAGAAGTTATGAAGTCAGCACTTATAGATTAGAGGGAAGATGTTTGGTTGATTAAGTTGGTAGTTGTTATTAAAAAAAAGTTAGTAGTAACTGAGGGGCAGTCGTTACAAAGGAGTTGATAAGGCCTGGTTCTAAGACTCGTATAGATTAGCATTCTTAGTGTAGATGGATTGACAGGTCCAGTTTATAAGTTTATTCTCCAGCTTGGTTCCCATGAGGAGGTTCTCAGATGCCCAGTTGGCATTCTGGCTAGGCTGCCACCTAAACAATAGACATTATTCAAATCAAGATCTCCGACTATCCATGAACAGTTGATAGAAGTGCATTAGTAAATATTGTGGCTAAATGTGATCCTATATTGTAAAAGCATATTGAGAAGAGACTTACAACTCGTCAATTGATTCAAAATATTTACTTATTTCTTAAACTGTAACTATATTTTATAGTTTGGAAATGTTTCACGGAGAACTGGGAACCTACAGGTGCTAAAGAGAGTAGTAAAAGAAAGGCTGGGGGATGGATTGTGGTGCAAGAAAAATTAAAAGTAGAAACAGGCAACATGTAAGAAAATATTTTTGAGTGGGGAGATTGTGCAAAGGATGAAATCTTGAAATGACCATCAGGTTGATGAATAGTGATGCAACCAAACTGAAATGTAAGACTATTTTACAAGAAACAGTCCTGAGTTGTTTGGTTACATGATATTCTCTGAGCAATTTGAGTTTTTAAGCTTCATCTAATCACTAATGCTATACAACTATACATGCCGACTTTCATCTTGTTGAATGAAGTATCACAGGCAATGGGTTGCTGATGCTTATGATTTTTTAGTTTACAATAACTAGATTCATAGCTCTTACGAAAAACATTGAAATTAAGTTTTGTTGACTTACAAAATAATTGTGATCTATAGATAGTACAGATATTCTAATATTTTGTAGTTTGATAAAATTAGGTATTGCTTTTCTGATAGCTGATGACATTCACTTAACTACTTATTTAATGAACCTGTTTTGTGGTAGAGCCTGAAATCATTGCATGACATTAGTTAAAATAAAAGATATCTGATTAACAGTTTTTCAAAAGCAAACTGTTAACAGGATAAAGTATCTCCTCTGAAAGTTCTCTTTGTCATTGCATGGGCGGTAATTCCTAATTTGAAGGATATTTGGTCATAAGCACAGGTAAAGGTGAAATCAGTGCTGGCAAAAATTGAATTAGCTTTTCTTTCAATTGCCTTGCAGTATATTCTTCTCTGTGCCAATAATGATTATTGGGCCTTGTCACATCTGAAATACTTGTAATAGAGTGCAAAAGCATGCTACTTGGTGCATAATATGTTTTTAGAAGAAGCAGAGATCCTCCTGAAGATCGTTCCCTAGAAATTCTAGCTTGCTATAGGTACAAACTTACCTGCTGGACATTAACACCATATGTCATGTAGGTTGCTGTGCAATGAGAAATGTGGGTTGAGGCTCGTTGGATGTACATTGAGTGGCTCAGAGCAGATAGATACAGGGAGACACAGTGCTGCAAATGGAGACATGCCGAGATATGAGATTTTGCATGGTTTGATGCTGTTAATAAAAATATTCTTTCTCTATCAACTGTTGGTCAATTTTTGTGATGGGAAGTCCTATAATCTTAGTGGTGAAGGTGAGTATTGTACTGAAAATTGGGAAGACAAGTTGGTGATAACCCTATCAAATCTTGGTTTGTTAAACTGGCATTTAACATGTTAATGAAAGGCTTTGTATTTTGGTTTCATCTCCAAACACACTTTGGTAGAGTAATTTTTTGCTTTAAAGAGACTTAATGTTACTCAAATATTGTTGTCACAAAGGTGTACAAGCGGAATACAATGATAGTTATGAGTAAGGTGTATTACATCACCAAGATGGAGGATGATCTGCAGAATAGTGAGAGCTATAGAAGGTTGGTGTTTAACCCTGTCTACATAATTGTAAAGTGTTTTTAAAGCTATCAAAAAGTCTACCTTGGATTATAGCCTGAAGAAAAGATTGACTCTGAACAAAGAGATTACTTCAAGAATTTGTGGACCAACAAAAATCCACAAGGAGGGGGTTCCATGGAAGCCTGGTGTGAACACCATAGTTTCTTTTACTTATAAGTTGGCAGTTTTCTTGGCAAAAAGCTTGAGCCTTCATTCAGGATTTGGCCCACTTTGTTGAAAGTGTCAAAGACAAAAATTTATTGGCTATGAGGATATTTGGTGAGCTCTGATGTGGTCTCCATTTTTTCCAAGATTCTAGTTGTTGAGGGCTGAGGCAGGCAATGCGGTCATATTTCACACTGATGAGATAACTCTTTTGGTGGAGCTTTGTTTAAGATCTTTTCTTTTCCAATTTGGAGGCATATTTTAAGAGCAGCTGGAAGGTGTACTGATTGGTTATTCTCTTTCTTTGGTGGTAGCCAGCTTTTTATGGAACATTTTGACAAAAGGGTCCTCAACTTTTATCCACTAAAGCCAAAGTGGTGGAAGAGATAGCTTGACAATATTATCTTTAGTTGGCTTTATGGAGAAGAAAAACTAGAGTTCCATGCATACCTCCGTAGTAGATGCAATGGCATACAATTCTCTGAAGGGTGCGAGAGTGATTGTTGTTTTCCTTCCAGGATGATATCCTTAAAAGAAAAATTAACGGTTTCCTTCTTTCTAAGGTGTATAGGGAGGGGGAATCATACCAATGTTACATACAAACCTCCTTGCATCACTACCCAACACAAAAAGCAAGGGTGGGTTTTTAAGACCCTTGTTATAAGAGCTTTAAGGATTTCAGACAAGGAGCACTTGGAGAAAGAATTTAGGCACTTGGATAAAGCTTTAAAGAAGGTTGGCTTTAGGGTTAAGCAAATAGTGAGTGTTTTTGGGTAGGCAAGGGGGTGGACATGCTATATGGAAAAGGTTAGGGGTCAAATGCACCTGCCAAAATCTTTCCTTCTTTACATTGAAAGTTTTTTCGACAAAATATAAAATAATATGAAGTATCAAAATATTAGGTTCAGAGATTCTTAACATAGAAGAAGCTCAGGAATTTTTCAAGTCCTCGAAAGATCATTTGGAGCCAAAGAAGAAGATGGTGTCTATAACATCCTGTGTTCTTGTAGTGTTTCTTGCGTCAAGGAGTTGGGAAGATCCACTCAAACAATGGCCAAGGAACACTGTATAGACTTCTGTCTCAACAAGTCAGCCTTGGTAGAGCACTCATTTTCAATGAACCGCCACATGCATATTGAGGATGCTAAGGTCATTGCTATTGAGGATCACTACATTGGATTTTGGATAGCACACACCTAATTTAAATAGGTGAAGGCTTAAGTTGAGCCACTCATGCAGACCCATTATGAACAAATTGTGGAAATGATCCCTACCTTAATGTTTGTGGTACAATTTTTATGAATAAGTCTGTGGGTTACAACCAATTATTTTAATTTCTAACTGCTAGCTCATTTATTTTGCTTTGCATAGTTCCATGGAGTTTTGGAGATGCAGTTTTTATAGCTTTTCTTGAGTGTTTAGGGTGTCAGTGTGGTCCATTAGACTATTATGATTAGGTTTAGTGGCCCAAATTTCATAAAAATAACGTTAAGTGCCAGCTGTGCAGAATGGCTGCAGGTTCTGGGTTGTTCAAGGCATGTGGCTGAGTTTCTTGAGGGTCTCAGGGATGTCCCAGTGTCCTCTCAATGTCCCCATTAGTGGGGATGCCCTAGGAATGCCTTCTCTTTGAGAGAGATGTCATCTCTTGCTTGGTGGTGGTAGTGGGGGCACAGCAGAGGGACATGTGGTGGTAGTGGGGGCACAGCAGAGGGACATTTCCCTAGCATCCCAACATCTCACGGTTGTCTCCAGAAATGACATTTTTTTTTTGGGGGGTCGGTGGGTGGGAGGAATGCATCCCCGTGGAGCACTGCTTCTTTGGTATGCCCCCTTGGCCTCATGTACTTGTACTAGAAATATACGTAAGGAGCTCAAGTCTGCAATCCTAACACATCTTTTCAATCTGATGATGGATCACCTGGTGTGATATGAAATATCAATTTCAAGAAAGTTCTACATAGGTTCTTCACAATTATTTTGTTTCTTGTTATTATGGACTGTGGAAGTCTAAAATCTCTGCCATTGCACTTGTTAAAAATAGTTAAGGCCAAGCTGATCTCTTTTGTTTTGGTTGCAACTTAGTTCTCTTACTGCTATCTACATTTCCTTTCAATTTGCATCACTTGACATTGTTTGTTGTTTATATATGTATCGGTGAAGTTTCGGCTTTGAAAAGCCATTTGATATTTATATGCATAGACCTTCCTTATTGTGAGGCAAAGATATTTGTTCATAGTGGGGAGCTGCATTTGGGGCCACACCTGATGTATCCACATACAAAGTAGAACCATGTGCCCGTGTGTCTTCCAGTTGCTAATCATATGATAACATTGCTTTTATGCAAAAGAAGTATTTATTGATAGAATGTTAAAGCGGTACAGTGAGAGTTACTTGGGCAATTGGAGTTGGAGTCACTGCCACCTCTTGTTAGCGTTTGAATACATTTGAATACCAAATGCATTTTAGGATAGGTGAAAATCATCAAAAGTTGCACAGAGTTTTCTTTATTTGTTAAGCACAGGTTTATTTATTGATTCAAACTCAACATAATCAAATGGTAAGTAGTCACCAAAAAAAATTGAGATTAATGAGAATCTGGAAATTGCAATTTATTTTGATTTGGTATGTACAAGTTTGTTGTTCTTTGGATATCGGTTTTCAGTCTGTTTTCTATTTGGTTACATGAAAGAGTTTTGATAATAAAAATCAAGCATGCACAGGTTTCTTGTTCCTAGCAGCATTTGTTTTGAGTCTGGTTTCTATTTGGTTCTTACTGGTATTACTCTAGGTGTGCTCTTGAAAAGTAAGCAGTGAAGGTGTGCATGTTGAGTATATTGCTGTATTTTTCGCAATCTTGTTTCCTGGAGCCTTTGTTGCTATCAACTATGATAGACTGGAGATTTTGTCACATTCTCGGGTGCTCCGCATATACTGTGCAGGGGTTTGGCATAATGCTGTGGTAAGTGGATGATGGTGTCCTCCACATTATATTCTTCATAATAGTAATTGTTATGGCAGCGAAGTGTAATTGAAATTTCAATATTCATCTATTTTTTATAGGATCACAAGCAGAACTGGATAACCTGATTTATTTATTCCTTTGCCCAAGTTTATGTCCTGATATATTTTGCTTTTGGCTTCATAATCATTCAGTTCTTCAATATGGTAGCAATGCAAACATAGTGTGTAAGCTCAACGTGATAATCCTGTCTTTTGTTGTTCCTAGTGTTGTGCAGTATGTTGGTTAACATTGGCATTACTTCCTGTGCTTTTGCACCTCATGTACAGGCATGGCGAAAATCCAGTGGTATTACATCTCTGTACTTACAAGTGTATTCCATATTTTACTAGAGTACATTATATTTTTCCTTTAACTAGACATAAGGAATAAAGCAAATATGTCATATGTTTGGCTTCTGCTGAACTGATGCCAGTTATTTTATGTATGATCATTTTTTGGGAATTGTGCTTCTTTTAAGAACACTGGGCTTTTCATTGTCCTCTTCAGGTGTTGAGTGTTCCTCCTACATCATCTTTGGCTGGATATTTGTCTCCAGGAGAAATAATACTGGAAATAGACAATATTAAAGTTTCTAACCCAAAGGAATGGTTAGAGAAGCTTCATTTGATGCATCTCCAAGCATTAGACGAGAACAGCTTGTTGGATGATTCTCATGTCACTAGTGAAGTGGAAAAGAAACAGATCATACATTTGAGTCACTTTGAGAGAGGATTTTGTGTGCCAAACCATTGGCTGCCTGGAAGCCAGCAAATTGAAGCAACTAATAGTAGTCTTACTTGTTTGGATGGCTACATACCTTTTATAGAGATTTCATGCTCCAATAGCTCTTATTTTAATGCAGCAGGAAGCACAATTTCCTCTGAAATACTTGCCCGAAAAAGCTTTTGCTTGACAGCTAAGGATGTTGTTCAGCTTTCCAAATGTGGCAGTGGATGGTCCGAGTCATTGACAACTGACATTTGCCCATGTTCAGAGGTTGATGATGTAACCTGCCTTATGTTTTCAATTTGTTGAAATGTTTCTGTTTAGGTCAGTTATCTTGTTAGTCTCCTTGTCTTGTTTTAAGCTTCTATCTTGTTCAAATGCTTGGGCTATTATGGAGCTGAATCATTCTGTATTATGTTTTTACAGAGCGAATTATGTATGAAGCCAGTGCTTTCGCCTGGGTCAATGTTGATTGAGATTACATATTCAAAGGCAAATATGCCAGACTGCTTATCAGGACAGGCGAAAGCGCGTGGCCTGAACTTATCAATTGGTTCTGAAGTTCAGAAGGATCAAATGAGTTTTACCTGCCAATCCAGTTTGCTCTTTGTGGGAGATGCGCTTTCTCTTGCCTACTCTTTAGAGTTGACTGCTTATAAACCTCGAAGACTGACTTTATTTAATAGTTCTTCTCCATTTTGGCTCCCAAGCATGCTGGAAAAGACACTCATGTACACTTTCCATGTCTCAGCAGGACTTGGCCTTCTCAACAGTGCTCCAGTACTTTCTCTTTACTCAGTCCATGTTCAGAGAGAATTGCCACTGCTAGCATACCCATACATACTTTTAGAAATCCTCGCAGCAATATCCTTTTGATGTTTTCTAACGTTTTTAACATTTTGCAGGTATACTATCTCGATGGTGAATCTATGCTGGAGACCATTATATCCATTGTGGTTTCAGTGCATCCAAGGAAGAAGAGGCGCATTCTCTCTCTTTTTCTTATGAGTGGGACGCTGCTTTTGCTACTTAGCATCTTATCCGGGATAAGAACATTAATTTTTGGACCTTTTTAGAATCTTCGTTGTTCGATTAGAAATTGCACAGACCGCCTTCTCAAAAGAGAACGGGCATTTCAACCTAGCATCAGAGTAAAGAAAGAGAGACTTGACCCACCTCCACGCTTTTTGTTTACAATGTTTGCGCAACGGTTTATTTATTTTTCATTAGGAGTAAAATCATGCTTGCTCTGCGGATCATTTTGCTTTCAGATACGCTCTACATTATAATCACAGTGCTATTCACCAATTTCTGGTTATTGTTATGTCATTATGAATGCACCAGAAATTTTTATTAGATGCTTATAAATCATTCTAAATTATGAGATGCACATTTATTTTTGTACAAGTTAAAGTTTTTTTTAATGAGATTAAAATATCTTAACAATGGAATAAACCTTTTTCTCTTGGAAATGCTCAAAATACTCCAATTTCTGCTCTATTAGTCAAAGGTGCACAAGTGTGCCAATAGAGGGTCAGGGTGGAGTTGTGTTGTAGAAATATTAGTCAAGTGGGGTGAAGGTTCACAGCTGGACATTAGCAATACCATATACTGATATTTTATGATTTAAAATATTGGGAAACAAAGTGCTTTTTTTATTCAATTATATGTTTAAATATATGAAATTTTAATTATTATTTAATGACATCGAATTTCTAGTGGACAATATTAATAATTATTATAAATTTATAAATGAAATAGAGTATATACATTTATTTTAATTAAAAATAATATATAAATTATTAAAAAAATAGGTCGCATAGGATTACACTTCAAAGTCTATAGTACTAGGTGAAATAAAGTTTAGGAACAAACCAAAATGAGAATAAATGAATGCAAACATAGGAAATCTTACCACAACATAAGGTTCATTAACTTGGGCTATATTGTTGGTCTAGAATAAATTTTCAAAAAAACATTGGAAATGATAACAAATTTTGCATATTTCGAAAAATGTTGATCAATAAAAGTATTAAAAAATGGAAGAAATTTGATAACTTGGGCTATATTGTTGGTCTAGAATAAATTTTCAAAAAAACATTGGAAATGACAACAAATTTTGCATATTTAGAAAAATGTTGATCAATAAAATTATTAAAAAATAGAAGAAATTTTAGCTTTTCAAATGAAGAAAAGATTGTCACTTGAAAAGGATGCCAAATCTAGATCAATTTTACTAAGAATTTAGAGTAATCTCTTAGATGAACATGTCATAATAAGATTCAAGCAAAACTACAAGGATTTGAATAAGTCATGAATTCAAATCCATGCAAACTAAGCTCTAGGACAACCAAGACAAGTGCTTAAAGGTCTCCCCATGCCTATAAAAATTGGGGTTTGAAACCCAAAGATGGACTAATTGAGACAACCAACACAAGTGCTTAAAGGTCTCCCCATGCTTATAAAAACTAGGGTTTGGAACCCAAAGATGGACTAATTGAGTCCCTAGTGGTAAGCCTTGGTAAAGGATCTAGTAGACAAAATGAGCAAGTTTAGGTTTTAAAATGATTTTTAAATTGACTCCAAGATCTTGGACTGGAGCTACTATCTATCATTCAATTTTTGAACCATAGGAAAAAACTAAGCATAAATATGGTCAAATACCACTTCCAATTTGTCCACCATAACTACATAGTTTGACTTCTAATCTCGTGTTACATTTGAGGAGGAACAACCTTGAAGGAATCATGATCTTCATTTTTCAATTCATACATGGCTTTGGAAAGAAATAAGAAATAATTTTAATGCTTTTTTTTAAAGACTTAAAGTAGCCTGTATTGATTAAAATCTTGTATTGATTAAAAAGTAATTTTTAATCTTGTTACAAAATTTTAAAACATATTATATAATTGCTAAATAATGTATTTAATAAAACTAATAAAATTATTTGACGATTTAACTATAAATCATTTTTGACTTATTCAATTAAAGGCACATAATTATAGAATCAACTTTCTGGTAATATATTTTAAATATATTAAAAAAATTGCATTTAAAATTTTATTACTAACAATTGCTATATATTATTGTGTATTATGAAATACAATTGTACTAGACTTTTACAAATCTTAGTAATTTTATTTAAAGTCTGGTATCAATATAAGCATGTCTTATCTTTATTCATTGTTTCAATTATGTGTACTTTTCTTTCATAATAATTATAAATTGTTTAAATTAATAACATCTAGATTAAAATTAAAATTTATTAGATTTGATCTATAAAATCTTAAATATGGAATATTAAAGTCCTATCAACCTAATGTTTTATATATATTAATAATAAAAGTCTCATAAATATTTTTAATTAATTAATTATTTTTATACATTTTTTATAATTTATAATCATCTCAAAATAATTTTAATGAGAAATCATTATATACATTAAACATTAAAACTTCTTAATAAGCTAACATTATATAACTTGTATATTTCTACTTCATATAATATAAAATTATTTTATTGACCATATGAATTTAAAAGACAAGTGAGCTAAATATATCAACTAAAATGAAGGAGCCATATGTACCAATTAAACACATCAACGAGCATAATGAGGTGAATGTTTGAATCTTTTACATTTTTTATTGCAATACTTGAATAATGTATTGCCTTCATTACTTCTTAATTGTTACTAGATGATGGTGGCAAATAAACGTTATGATAAGTGCGTTGAACACAAACTCAAAAATTTAAAAGCAAAAAATTGAAGTAAACACTTTATAAATGTTTGGATGTCATTTTAAATGTAGAGGGATTGGAACTGTTGGTGATCGAAGCAGTGGACCCCAAATCCCCAAGGTTGGATAGTCTCACAAGTGTCAAGGGTGTCAAAATTGGGAAGAATATCACAAAACCTATGTTTAGGTTGGGCAACTTAGGATAAATTATTGAGGTGGGTAAAACTTCCTTCATTTTTGATTTTGTAAGACTAGGGTTTCCCCGTGGTATTGAACTGACTAAGGAAATAATGACTAAATACTTGTCTTGCTACAAAAAAATACTCATTGCATAGTGTATCCTAATAATGGTGTCACATTATACCTATTGTATTAGTTTGGATATGCAAGGCTATGCACCTCTATATAATATAAAATGCCTGTCATGCAAAGTGTGTTAGATATTGGTAAAATCACCTATTGTTATATACTCATACATGGAAGCATGACAAACTTAACACCACAAATGAAAGAAAAGGTTTTATATATTTTTTGTTTAATATGTTGGGTAATGCGAAATGGAGCTTAGTAGATTGATGCAAATTCTAGTTTGGGCCATAGAGTAATGAAGTTACACAAAACTTGTAATCATTGAAACCTTAAAGAATATTTCATAGAAGACTATTCATCTTAAAATACATAAGCAAACTAGGTTATATACATGCATATTGAGAAACGGAAGAAAATTACAAAATATTTAACGAGTCTATTAATCTATAAATAAACTTGAACATTCCCTTCACTATGCAAAATCTATGCAAAGTTTTATAGTTGTCTGTTTAACAAACTAATCACATATATATACCAAACCCACGTTGCCCAAAATGAGAAACGTGCAAACTTACATGTGGATCTTGAAAATCTGTCGTCTTTTGCAGCTATAGGTGGCAACCATGTCATAGTGTCAAAACACTTCATCATTTTCTATACTTGAAACTAGGTCCAATCATGTCTTGATGTGCTTGTAGAGTATGGGTGACAATTTTTCTTCTGCAGGTGTCACTTTTTGATAATTAATGGCATCCATCATGTTCAAGAGAGTAGTTGAAGTCAATTTTGGTAGTTGAGTGAGTCATAGAAGACACATTAATTAAATCAAATAAAATTAGAAAAGCAAGTGAGAGATGTAATTCTGGATATTTAGGCACTTGGTATGAACAATTTGCTTGTCTACATGGAAGTTTGTGGGATCCAAAAGTGCAATTGAACATTTGTAGGGGTTAGCCATTGAACCAAATTTATGGAGAAAATAACCCAAACTCAACTATTGGAGGAATCCAATTGAACCAACCAACTTCCTAATTTTTTGATGTTTGATTCAAATGAGAAGTGTTGATGATGACATCAAGAAAGTACAACCATGAGAAAATGCATCTAGATAAAAATTATGAGTAAATGGCCAAGGAAACTCTACCAAAGGGTTTGATGATGTAATGATGACATTTACATGATTTCATGATGGTACAACTTTCAAAAATTCCCAAGTGAACTCAACTTATGTTCAAATACTAAGGATGGGGTTCAAATAGGCTTTGGACTTCTACAACCATTTAATTGGACTTTATAAAATATCAGATGTAGAAAAGACTAAGTGAACAAAATCATCACATTTAAAAGGTTAGTTTCAAATGGAGGATAAGTTCCCCCAAAAGGATTTTTGTGAAAAAAGTGAAGTGAATCAAATCTTCATTTTTGAATGGGGAAGTTCAAATGGACATTGAGATCCCACAAGAAATATAAGTATGTTTTTTTTAAAACTAAACTAGAGAAGTGGGAAAAGTGATCTAAACCAGATCTTAAATTTAAAAGCGGGAAGTCACTAGGGAGTCAAGTTCCTATTGAAAGAAGACATATTATTTTCCTCATTTTCTCCTTTTGTAGGGACTTCTTAGTGAAAATGACCTTGCAAGGATTTCTTAGTGAACTAGACTAGATCAATTGGATGAGTAAAACCCGCAAGCCAAATTCTAACTATTTTTGACTCACTCTAGTAGAATTTATGAACATCTCCTAACCCTCATAAACAAAAATTAGACATGGGGAATCCAACTTAGAAGTTTTTTAGATCAATTATCAAAAATAGGCAAGATAGTGTCAAATACACACTTAAGTGAAGAAAAAAGGATAAATTAAACACATCAAAATGGGGTGGTAACATTGGCTCTAGTTGGGGATGTGTGTCTCTTGTAGGAAAAACGAGAATTCAAATCTCCGAGAAAACCAAAAATTTGGAAAACAACAAGAACCAAGAATGACTTACACTTCATGACAAATAAAGGTCATGAGTGCATATGGGAACACCATGTATACAACACCACAACACAACCAAAACAACTTATAATACAAAGGTTCCAAGAACCTTACCCTTAAGAGAAGTAATGCTTGAGATGCTGACTATGAACTAGTACCTCCCTGAGATCTCCATCAAGGATCTTAAGGTAGAAAGTCCCTTGAAAGTATCCTTAAATAGTTTGATAAGGGTTGAAAGCCACATGGCATCAAATTTTCAATTTTTACCTTGTCTTTCGACTTGGAATTCTACAGGAGGACAAGGTCCCCAATTTGTAACTCCCTCTTGAAAACCCTCTTATCAAAGAGGTATTTCACTTTTTTTTGCCTCAATAAATTTCTCTCACAAGTCATTCTTCTTGACTCTTCTAGCTTAGTCAATTCATGCATTCTTTGAGAAATGGAATATTCTTCTTCCCCATAAATTTTATATAACAATTTGTAGATTGGTAACTCAAGGATAATCGGTAACTTGGCCTCAATTCTATACACTGATTCAAACAAAAAATTACTGGTGTCCTTCTTAAAATTTATTTTATTTGCCCAAAAATTAAATTTCAATTTATCATCCCATTTTTTCTTATTATCATTCAAAATTTTCCTGATGATATTCATGATGCTTTTATTGTTGGAATTTTCTTATCCATTTCCTTGTAGATGGTAATGGGACAAATGTGTTAAGGAGATATCATTTTATGACCACATGTCAACAAACTCCTGGGACCTAAAACATATTGTATTATCAACAACAATCCTGGATGGCATGCCAAACTTAACTATAATGTTGCAAATAATTTTTTTACCACTACCTTGGATGCTGTATTGTGGGTTGGAACTGTATCAAACCACTTGGTCAAGTAGTCTATGGCCACAAGGATCCACTTATATCTATTGCTATATTTGTTTTGTATTTCCCCTATGAAGTTAATTCCCCACTATTGGCATGAAGCTTTTGTTGAAATGGATGTAAGGGTAAGTGCTCTTGTAAATTTTAGCTTACCATTTTTTTTTTGGCAAGCATCACACTCTTTGAAAAACTTGGCCACATCTCTAAGTAATGTTGGCCACTAATAGCTCACTTTTATAACCTTATGAGCAATGATTTTTGACATGAAATATCCACCACACAACCTTTGGCGACATTCCTCAATGATTCTTATAGATTGTTCTTTTTCTAAACACCTCAAAATTACACCATCAATGTTCCTCCAAATTAATTGACCTTTGAGAAACACATACCTTTGAGATTCAAGCTTCAAAATTTTCCTTTGCTTCTCATTTAGCTCAGGTAGGAAATTTAAAATTCCCGAATAAAATATAATGTCCTTATACCAAGGATGATTCCTCAATTGGCATTGAATGGAAGATGTTCCATAACTCGATGGATTTTATTGACATCCAAATTCTCTTTAGCCATTAATTTTGGTAGTCCTTGACCTTTGAATGGCTTGGTTGTCTTCACCTCCATGTCGTACTCCTAGATCTTGTTGATCCATCTACATATCTTTCCTAATGTCTCCTATTGCACAAAAATATCTCAAACTATTGTATGTGGCACAAAGGTAGTGAATTTGGCTCCTACAAGATATGGTTTGAAGTTTTTCACCACCTTGAAAAGAGCATAAGCATGCTTCTTCATTATAAAGTAGTTCAATTCGACATCTTGTAAGGAATTGTTGAAAAAGGCTATTGGTTGTTTATATCCTTCATAATTCTTCTGTAGTAGAACAATATCAATAGTGTAAAATAATGCAAAGGAAAATAATTAAAAAGGCTTTAAGTAATTTGGGCTTACCAACATTGGCACCTGCTTCAATGCATCCTTGATTTCCATAAAGGAATTACTCATTTTCTTGTCCCAACTTGATGGTTGTCCCTTCTTCAAAACATTGGAAATGGCCTTCATTTTCTTTGCAAAGCTAGGAACAAACATCCTAACAAAACTATTTTTCCAAAATATGATTAGATTTCCTTGAATGTTTTAGGCTTTGGGATGAGGTTGATTTCTTTGATGCATTATGGATCTATCCTCACCCCGTCCTTAGACATAATATGTCAAAGAAGCTAGTCTTCTTCCACCTTAAGACACACTTTTTAGAACTCAAATACATCCCATACTCTAAACACCTTTAGAAATTCAAATCCAAGTGCTTGTAATGAGCATTTCAATCCTTGGAGTATGCAATCAAATAATCTTGGTAGAAAATCATATTTTTATTGATAACGCTTGCAAATGAAACATCCATGGCCCTTTGAAATGTGGCTCCAACATATTTCAAATTGAATGGAATTTAAAAATAAAAAAATGTTCCCCATGACATCATGAAGGTCTTCTTATGCTGCTTGGATTCCTTGACCATGACTTGCTTGTAACCTAAGAATTCATCTATCATAAAAATCAACTTAGACCCTATTACTTGATGCAAAAAATGGCCCATACTAGGTAGTGGATGACTGTTCTTGAGGGACTTAATATTTAAATTTCTAAAATCCAAGCACAACCTAATATCCCCATTCTTTTTTCTAATTGGAACAAGGTTTGGGACCCACTTCAAGTGTCAAATAAGTTTTATTATGCCTCCTTAATTCAACTTCATCATTTCTTTTTCATTTGAGGAGCAAGAGTAGGGTTGGTGGGACACCACTTCCATCTAAATGGATTTGTACCAAGATCCAATGAAATGGTGTGCTAGGAAAAAACCTCTCTATAAGCCTTTATTTCATCATATGACCAATCAAAGTACCTTTTGTATCT
Organism: Sequoiadendron giganteum; assembly: GCA_007115665.2. Classification (NCBI taxonomy): domain Eukaryota; kingdom Viridiplantae; phylum Streptophyta; class Pinopsida; order Cupressales; family Cupressaceae; genus Sequoiadendron; species Sequoiadendron giganteum. The sequence continues at coordinate 332,156,079 of CM021102.1, forward strand.
TCTCAATAATACTATCAATATTTTCTTCTCTCTTGGTTTTAATTTTTACCATTGTAATTTATATTGGGATCTAATTTAGTCCCCAAGTTTACAACTTTTGTATCTTCATCACTAACATGGTTACTTCTTGTCTTATAGCAATAAACACTATAAAAATTCTTTCTAATACAAGACCCCTTGGAATAGTGTTTCTTTTCAATTGTATAAATTCATTTCCAAAGAGTCTCCTTACTTTCTTCATTTTTTATACCATGGGTTACCGATCAACAAGTTGGTTCTCAAAGTGATTAATGTATTTCAAGAACTCATAGATATGTTGGTCATTGTTGAAGAACTACTAATTATAAATTTCATATGGAATACTAGGTTTGGTAAGAATTTATACACCGTACCTACATTGAGGGGAAGTAGTGAAAGCATCAAATATTTAAGCCACCACAACAAGGGCATCAACTATTTTATTCTCTTTTAATCGAAAGCATCAAACACCTCAATGGTATCACATATAGTATTTCTATACATCCTCAATATTTTCTCTTTTGTAACATAATTTTCTTTGAACTGAGACACCACAAGTTTTGAATCACCATGCTATCTAATGCTTTTGATCCCATATTTATAAGATACACTCAAACAAGGTAGTAGGTATTTATACTCAACCATGTTGTTGGTGCAATCAAGTTTAGCTTGAAAATGAACTTATAATTTTTTCCCTTTGGGGAAACCAATACAACTCCTACCCCATTACCCTCTCTTGAACACACACCATAAAATTAATGTTCCAAATTCTATTAGATCTTGGATATTGGTGTGGGAGAAATAATCCAAGGTCTACCTACTTCTCAAATTCATCATCAACACACCTAAAAAAAAATTAGGTTCCACATCAAAGTAACATACTTCATTCTTTGCTTCATCTAGATTCTCCATAATATGCAACACATTATTCTCTCTATGTAATTGAAATTATTTTCCATGCAATGGTATGTAGCATAGGAAAGGTCCATTTGAATGCTACAACCAACTGAGGTTGCCCAATTCTTAGGCAATAACATACCCCATATATCTAGATAATAAACTATTCCATTGAAAACAATTTACTTGAGTATGCAATAAATTACACTTTAGCCTTGTTAACTATTCCAATCACATTTTTCATAAATTATGAAAAAATATTTGCAATAATATTTTGTGACTTGTAAGACAAGTTGGTTCATGAATTCTAATAACATCATATTGCTAGATTCCCCGAAATCTAACATGAAATTGTGTACTATCCAACAATTCATTAGAAAATATGTGTAAAATGGGTCAAAAACCTATTTTTTTAATTTGTTGACACAATGCCCAAGTACATCTTAGGTGTATCTCCTAGATATTGGTCTCATTCGCACCATTCTTGGGAATATCAATATATTCATTTGGTTGATAAAAAATAGTTGGGGTAGTGATATAAAGCAATTCCCTTTCTCTATGTCAGAAGTTTTTGTCAATGATATGCTTGTTGGCAACATGAACATGAGTTGTATAGTGTGCAGATACAGTATTTTCATTGATGCCAACATTGTGATGTGATGTGAAGATTGGTGTGCAGTTGGTCTGGTGTAATAGTTGCAATATGTGTTTTAAATGATGGCAATCCAAGATAGAGATGTAGTTTTTTTGCTCAGGTACATAACAAATTAGTTAGTTATTTGGATAAGTGTCAGAACATAGTTTTTTGTGTACAGTGTATTATTTTTTGGGTCCAAATTGATTCATCATGAAGTATCTTGATTTGTGGTTCTAAGAGAATTTTGTTGGATGTCAGGAGAGTATAAATCCAAAATTTCATATTTTTTTCCTCTAGTGTAGAAGTTATGAGTAATAGAGTATCAGGTCTGCCAGTGATAGTGTTTCTAGTGCAGAGTGTATGTATTGATTAGTCCGCATCTCACTACGAAAGAATATATGGTCTTGCGGTTTTGTGGAGTGGTTTAATGATAATTTCAGTCATGTGTTCTTGTTTCATTCTTTGTTTTGGTTGAGATATGTAAGGTATCATTAGTTGTTTTGATAGGTGTTTGGTCATCAGGTAATATCTTATTCTTTCTAGCCAATTGACAAGCAATAACACAATGTCTACACCTATGCTCTTTAGCACTTCTATTTCTTCATCCATGATTTTCAATTTGTGAAGGGGTAAGAGATGGTTTCTGAACCGTTGGTCTCTTTTCTTCCTTTGGAGGAGGAATTGAAGGGACCAATGAGGGTTGGAAAACCACTATCTTCTTCGGTTGATAAATTGATTTCTTCTTTTGAAGGCATAAAGGTAATCATGTGGTTGTATCTTTGTCTTTTATATGGTATCGGTGAAGGAACTACATTGTAAATGTTTGGTGTACTAGGGAGGATATCTGTTTTAGACATGGGTTCATCCATGACCTATGGGGTAGGAGGAACAACCATATAAGTCACTATAGACCGATCATCCTTAGGTGGGATATTGCTAAGAGTTAATTATGCAATGTGCTTACTTTAAGCTTTTGATATGATCTAAAATAAAATCTTTGTGAGGCTTAACAGGTTCCATAGGTTGAGACTAAAAATAATACAGTAACAAATTTCCATGGGAAGCCAAAGGTTTGAACCCACTATGATGAACTGTATATATTTGATTCTCAAATGGGAACTTTATGCACTTGTGAATTAATAATGAGATCAAATTCATGGAACTTATAGCCATGGATATCCTACCTTCACATAGAATTGGTATGTCATGATGATGGTGAATGATACATCTAGCTATTTTGGTCCAACTTTAAGTGGAAGAGTTATCAAACCTATTGTAGGGTGAGTGAAAACATCATGAGTTTTAACCATGCTTTTGGTTTTTCATAATATTTATTATGAAGTTCATGCAAAAATAAGAATTCTTTAGTGATCACATTCTCTAGACACACGAGATCAATGAGTATCTTTGGTGTAGGTTTTCCATTAATACGTTCAATGATATAGAGAGAAGCATTTGGTGCATGTATAAATGCATCAATATGTGTGAAAGAAATGCTAGGTAACAAAGTGGTTTGGACCTTACTAGGTTGGACATCTATTGCATTAACAACATTAGCTAGATCATCATCATCATTTATATCATCACTAGCTTGCACAAAGTTTGATGTATGATTTGGCATTGGATTTGTAAAGATTTACAAATTTTGATTGGGTGGAGCTACATACTTGTTTCCTTTATCATTAACATCAACCAACTAGATGTGATTAGAATCGATGAAGTCTTGCACTTGATGTTTAAGATGTATAAATCGTTGTGTATCGTGTCTAGGATTACGATGATATTTATAAAATCCTTTTGGGTTAAAGTTTGATGACAAAGGTTTAGCCATGTCCATAGGTCTAATTAGAGGTAATTGGAGGGTAAAAGCATAAAGCTGTGTCATACTTTCAACCAACTTATCAACACAATTGAATTTAAGTATTTCTAACTAAAAGTCAATTTTGGTCAAACATATGATTTGGTAAGATTCATTCTAGCTAAGTTAGATACTTCCACAACTTTTTCAACTAAAATTGTTGGCTAAAAATATATGGACCACCACTTTGAGTCCAATTTACCAAAAAACTAAAATTATTTGAAAAAATTGAAGTTTCAATAACTCCTACTAATGTAAATAACATTTTAAAAAATATAAAAATATCCTTTTGTAGATCCATAAGTGCAGTTTTCAAAAATATATTTATTTTAATAGTTTAATTATTATTTATATTTAATTTTTTTATTTTTACTAAAAGTAGGTTATCAACACAAAATATTAGGTTGATTACCATACCAAGGAAAAATACTAAAACTTATTTTAAAAAATTGAAAAAAATATGATGCACTAGATAAAAGAATCTATTTCAAGATGGTATATTTTTTTTCCATTTTAGATAAATATTTAATATGAAAGTTGACGTCCAATGAAAATAACTATTTTTTGATTCACACATATTTTAATATTTATTTATAAAATTGGAAAAAATATATCCATGCACTAAAGTTTCAAGTTTACTATAAAAAGTTTGACGTCTCATGCAACTTCATTTTTCAACATTTTTTCAACAACTAAATTATAGTGTTAATTTATTAAAAACTACTTTAAAATAATTTTTAAAAATAAAAATAAAAATACAAACATAAAATATACTAAAAAATACATATTTTACTAGTTTACATCATTTCAAAAAATAAAACATATATGCCATGTTTTAGTGATTCAAGTTTAAAAGTTGGATTAGTGTTGGTTGTTTCCTTTATAAAGTGTGACACAACTTTGTGCTTTTACCGTAGATTAAGTTATTTCTTAAAAATTGTAACATGATCACATGAAGAGAGTTAGGAAATTGGGTAAATTGTCTATCTCTCAACCTAAATTGAGAAGGAGTCAAGCTTATGGAAAGGACATAGCTTTCAATGTTATTAGTGGTTTGACGAGTGTTTATCTTAATAAAGCTCTTATTTTGCTTCTTGAATGGTTGATAATTTTTTTGAGGCACAAATTTAGATTGATCAGCAGGAGTCAATGAAGGTGTACCTTCATATTAAATAACTGATATATGATAATCATGAAGGGTCGTGCACAAGTGTGTAAAGGATGGGTACTTCAACAATAATATCTTATCTCGAATGCTAAGTTTCCAGTTCCCTATAAACACTCTTAAGACATCGACATCAGGAAGACTATAGGAGATTTATGAATAACGCAATTGACATCATCCTATAAAGTCTATTATCTTTTCCTTAGGTCCTTGTTTGCAATGCACTAAATTAGTTAATGTTACTTGAGGACCAATGTTTTCTTGAAAATGTTGGAGAAATGCATTGACAAGTTTAGTGAATGAATTTATGGAGTTATTTGGCAATGAGAAAAACCATTCCAAGGCCATATCCTTTAATGATCTATAAATAGCTTAGCTAGGAGCTTATCTTCAAAAATGAAGTTGCTACACAATATGGTAAGCTGACACATGAATATTAGGATCTCCTTTATCATTATACTTCTCAAATCGGGATATTTCTAAGTTTTGAGGCATAGGTGCTTTCAGGATATCAATTGGCAATGGGTTTCTTTTGAGATATTATGGTGGTTTTCCATTTTGAGTTTGATTCAATGTGAAGAGTTGTTGAATTGATGTCAAATTTTGCAAAAGTTGGTTTATGAAAGGATCATTATTGGACATGTTTTGAGATTGTGGTGAATAAGGTGGGATTGTGTAAGTGTGTGGTGGAATACTATGTTGCATGTTTATGAGAGGTGACTAATACTGAGGTGTTATGTTGGTGTGAAAAACTATAAGGATTTCCACTAGGAAGCCCTAAGCTTGGAGTTAGGCAGTTGGTATGTTGTATTGTTGAAGCTAGGTTTGGTGGTGTAAATTTAGGAATATAAGGTATGGTTTTGGGAAGGGAAACTTGTTTCCCTCCTTGGTTTTGAGCATTTGTTAATGTCTGGGCATAGTTCTAGCTGTTGTAGGGATGTTAGCATCTACTAAATGAGCTAGACTATGTAAAACCTCTATTCCTTGAGCATCATTAATCAACTTCCTAAGGTTATCCACAATAGGCATTGTTTGTCTCACTAAAGATTTAGTGCTTTTATTAATCTTGAAATCCCTCTAAGTCTTTGTCTAATTATTTAAATTTCTCATCAGGTACATGGGCAACAACAATCTCAATATCTGTAAAGATGTTTAATTGTGAAGTTGTAAATGGTATTGTAGGATTGGGAATGGAGTCTAAAATGGGATGAGTATTGATAATACCTTGTGTGAAAGAGTTGGAGGAATTGGGATCCACAACATATGTAATTACAATGTGAGACACCATAAGTCTGTAACCTCGTCACATATGGGTATTAGTAATAGAACACCATGTCGTAAAGCTCATATGAGTTTCAAAAAACTTAGGTGTAAAAAAATCATAATAAAATATCCAGGATCCAACATTAGAGAGCATAACCACACACCAAAAATAGAGACAAATGTATAATGAAAATTTAGGCCAAAACTAGCTGGACTAAGGTGCAAGGATGCCCTAGTCTGACAAACTTTTCTACTAAATTCAAAGTTTCAATATTTGTAATACTGTTTAGATGTTCTGTTATGTGATACTGTAGGTATGACAGTGAATAATTTTCTAGAATTTAATTGTTTTATAATTTGTGCAATGTAAAATGTAAATATGCAAGCAATTTTCATAATGTTCTAGTAACAAACTGAGATTCCAAATTTATTTTTCAGATCTAAAGTACAATAATTGATTGATACTAATTTGTAAAATCTAAAAATGGAGATCTTGATTTCTTTTTGCAATAAAACAATGCACTTTTTCACTTTTTTTTTTTTACTATATTTAAAATACTTGAATGCAATGAACACTTTTAGATTTGATTTCAGATTATAGATGAACTAATGCAGATTTGTAAGTGCTATTAAGATGTAGATCTGACCTATGATGACTGAAATTAAACCTTATTTGACTTTTGAATGCAATGTGTTATGTAATTTTTTTGATTTTTAAATGCTTTTGTGATGCAATAATGAATGTCTAAATGGCGAGTTAAAAAAATGTAATGTTAATATTAGATCTAAGATGATATACTTCAGATTTCAAAAGATCTATAATGTAAATTAGTCAAGTTCACCAAAATGTTTGGTTGGGAAAAGTGAGAACCTTAAGGTTCAACTAGGGTTAGTCACCTTTCTGCTAAAAAAATTGAGGGATTAGAGATAAGAAAGGACATGGGATTAACTTGCAACCTCAAAGGTGAGTCAACCAATCCTTTCTCTATAATTCCCTTTATGTGGGGGTTGAGTTGGGTGATTTGAAAGTGGAATTATGTGAAATGCAATGATGCAAGTAGCTAACTATGAAAATGCACTATTCTATTGAATGAATACAAACAATATGGAAATTGATAGAAAAAATTCAAGACAAAAAATGAGTAGGGAAGATGTAAGTACACATATAGTTCAAATCTGAGCTTGATCTTGGTGGACAAGGGCACCCAGGAACCCCTAGACTGAAGATATGAAACTAAAATATGCTTGAACATAGTTCTCAGGTCCTTGGTCTTTGGCTTCTTCCTTTTAGATCTTATTTTCTGATCTTTGTCTGTTACTAAGATAATTAAGTTTTTGTATCTTATCAAGTTGTAGGGATTGAATGCATCAATGATCTTTGTCTGTTACTAAGATAATTAAGTTTTTGTATCTTCAGATCTTTAACCTGAACACTTAAAAGGAGAGGAAGGACTATGACATATAAGGGCTTGCCTTGGTCAAACCCCATGTTGGTATTTCTACCTCCATAATGGAAAAATTGATGATGAAGAGAGCTTATCATTTTAAGGGATAGAGGGTAAATGAAAATGGAGTAATGAATAAAAAATAGCTATAACTCACTACTCAAATTCGATTTCCTTGAAGGGTTGGATTCATGCACATCACCTCAAGGCTTGATTGTAATTTTGGTTTGAATTGATTTCAAGACCTACAAAATTAGTGCTCACAAACAAAATACATGCATAAACATGAAAAAACTCACATAAAACTTGACATGGTTCTTGGATGTTGAAATATTGTAATAATTTCACAAATTCTACTCTTGATTGCTCTTGATTTGACCTTTAAAGTATAATAATTGCTCTCCAAAATGCTTGATAATTCCTCTTTAATTAAAATTATGAAAATATTGTATTTAAATGCAATTAATATAGTTTATAGAAAATCAAAGCCCAATAGCCAACATTTAGGATTTGAATTTTAAATATTAAATTACCAACTCTGACATATTTAAATTTGGAGCCATTTTAAGGGGAAAAGGGCACCAAGGGTGTCCTTGTCTAGACCTACGTTTTTGGGATTTTAAGTGTCGGGGAAACCTATTAAATGCATACTTTGGTTTTGCACATTTGATTTCTTGATAAATGATAAAATGGGCCACAAAATGCATAATTTAGGAAATTAAGTGTATAGTTAGGTCCAAGCACATAGGAGGGAGCAAAATATAGTGTGAATTTGTTAAGGGAGATAATTTATGATGCTACAAACCCTACTAATAGTAGATAGATATTAATTTATTTTTGAAATTTTCCCTCGTAAGCTAAGTATTTACAAAATTTAAGATATTTAATATTATTAGTTTCATGATAAAAAATAGAATTAGAAGTGTTAATTCAAAATATAAGAGAATTAGCAACAATACCTTCATAGAAAAATTTTCCCGCTTCCTTTTCCTCTGCCTGCGTTTGAACTTCTTGCATGCATGGTGGACTCTGTTTTGGGGGTACCCAACGGTCCCCCTCTGTCCCCCCTTGACCTGAGCACCTCGCTTTCGAGCCCGTGTCCCTCGGGTACCACTCTTGCGGGGACAATGCTTTCACCTACGGGCATTTCAAAGACCTTTGTAGTCTTGGGCGAATCTTCTGTGCTGGCGGTGGAGATCTTTCCGGTTGTTGGCTGGAAGGATGCGTTATCCAATGGAAAGAAAGTCTCTTCCACAACCCCTCTTTTACCTAAGGTTGTCACAAATTTTGGGACGAACTTTGACATTCTTGATTCGGTCTGTGATAGGATTCTCTCCTCCATGGAGAATGCTGTGGTGGGTAGATTTCTTTCTTTCTGTCCAACGGTGGATATGGTTCGAAAATGGGCGGCGGCAAAATGGTGTCTCAAGGGTAGTGTGGAGATTTGCATGACGGCTGGTGGTCTTTTTCTATTCAGATTCACGGCTGGGGAAGACATGGTGGTGACTCTTTCAATAGGTCCGTGGGTGTATGGGAAACATAGCTTGGCTATGTGTCGTTGGAAGCCGGGTTTTGACCCTGCTATAGATCTGAATAAGTCGACTCTAATTTGGGTGCGGCTACCGGGCTTACCTCTTGAGTATTGGGATGAAGTCATTTTCAAATGTATTGGTGATTCATTAGGTCAGTTTGTCACCACCGACTCTATTACCAAGTCGAAATCCAGGTTAGTATTTGTGAGATTTTGTGTTAATATTTGTGTTGATAAAGTCCTTCCGAACACAGTTAAGCTTTGCTCTAAGTTTGGTAACTGGACACAACCAGTGTGTTATGAAAATGTTGTGGTCTACTATCAAAAGTGTACAAAAGCTAGTCATCTTATCTATGACAGAAAATCCTCTTTCAGTCGGGAGGTTAAGGTTGACTGTACCTTGGAGAATCTTACAAATCCTATGGGAACCGATCCCCTTCTACCAGAGGACTCTGGGATTCTTTCTCCAAATGTTGCAGCTTCCCCTGATGACCATTCGTCTTCACCCACCTTTGCTGAACCACCATCTGGACTAGTCGACCCTAGTGCCTTTTTGGAGTCTGCTGTTAAACCCCTGACTATCTAGATGACCTAGGACCCTGGCTCTTTGGCGACTATTCCTTCATTTGCAGTGGTCTCTGTGGGGAATTGCGAGACAATGATTGAGGATGGTGAAATTTGGGAAGAAGAGAGCATCAAAATGGTTGATGAATCTATAGAAAGTATGGGGGCTTTGAAGCTTTAGAAAAATACAGAAGAAGGGTTTTGGACAACGCCAAAGAAAAAAGGAAGGAAGAAGAAGGAAGATGTAGGAGGTGACTCAAAGCTAGGAAGGACCTCCCAGAGACACACTAGGATGAGAGAGAGGACAAATGAGATTTCCCTGGGTAAATAGAGGACATTGGATGTGTCCTCAAAAAAAGGTTAGAAATGAGAGTTATGTCATGGAATATTCGTGGGCTCAATAACACCCACAAACAACTTGCTCTGAAGAACTATGTTTGGAACATAAGATTGATGTGTGCCTACTACAAGAAACCAAAATGATGAAGGAAATTTTTGATAAAGTTGCTAAATTTATTTGGCCAAATGCATCCTATGTCTATAGTGATGCTGAGGGTGCTTCGAGGGGTTTGGTTGTGCTTTGGAATCCATCAAAATTTATGGGCTCTAAACTATTCCACTGCAAAAATAGTGTGGGGGCCTTGTTTACTTACCTTGGTGAATCCTGGTCTATATTTAATATTTATGCTCCTAATCAGAGGAATGCGAGGAGTACGATGTGGCATGACCTTGCGGTTAAAATTAATTAGAATAGGGGAGGTCATTGGCTAGTTGCTGGAGATTTTAACTCTCCTCTCTTTCCGTCAGAAAAAGTGGCCTATTGGATTACTCTGACAACATGTCTGACTTGGCTAATTTTCTAAATTCTTCGGCTTTAATTGATATTGAGCTCATGGGTCAGAAATTTACTTGGTCTAGTAGACGCTCTGGTGAACACATGATTTAGGTCCGTTTAGACCATTTCCTCTGCTCTCCCCATTGGACTAATGATTTAGATGCTAATCTAATAACCCTACCCAAGACAGTCTCTGACCATAACCCCCTTTTGCTGACCACTAATATTCATCCTGCTATGGGTCCCATCCCCTTTCGTTTTGAGATAATATGGAATTCTCACCCTAACTTCAAATTTTTTTTTGCTGAATGGTGGAATATTCTTGTCCATGGCTCTCCCATGTTTAGGATATTTTTCAAACTCAAACATACTAAAAACATGGTTAAAGGATAGAACAAGAGTGTGTTTGGTGACGTGTTTCACAAAAAAATTTTGTTAGAAGAAGAGTTGAGGACCTTACAAAAGAAAATGGAGGAAGGAGATGACAGTCAGCGGACTCACAACTAGGAAAGGGGAACCAGGATGGAATGGGAACGGGTTCTCAAAAATGAGGAAGTCTTTTGGAAGCAAAAATCCAAATTCCAATGGTTGAAGGAAGGTGACAAAAACACCTCTTTCTTTCATGTGTCAGCCATCAAGCATAGGAAAAGGAATCAAATTTTTGAACTGACTGATGTTTCTGGTGTGGTGATTTTGAATCCTTCCCAGATTGGACTTTGTGCTGCTAACTACTTTCAGGAGGCTTATTCAACCCCAACTGAGGCACCAAACCCGACTTTAGACAATGTGCTACTCAACCATCTACCTACCATCATTTCCCAGGAAGATAATAAGGGGATTCTCAGTACTATTTCTCTGGAAGAAGTTCAGCTGGTTACCTTTAGCATCCCCGGGCCCTGATGGTTTTCCTCTTTCCTTTTTTCAGATTTTATGGGATACTGTGGGTGGGGATCTCGTGCTAGCGGCCTGGGATTTCTTTAAATCTGGTAAAATCCTTAAACAACTGAATCACACCTTCATTGCCCTTATTCCTAAGATTGGTGAGCCTCAATCCATGACTGATTTTTGGCCCATTAGCCTATGTAAAACCTTTTATAAAATCATTTCTAAGATTTTAGTGAATCGTATCAAGCCCCTTCTGGATAAAATCATCAGTCCTACCCAAAAAGGTTTTGTCCCTGGGTGCCATATTCTTGATGCCACTTTGACCACCCACGAGCTGCTCCATTCTATGGATAGATGTAACTATGTGGGGATGGCCCTTAAATTGGACATCTCTAAAGCTTATGATAAAGTTTTATGGGATTTCATCCCAAAGGTTTTGGCTAAGTTTGGGTTCAACAATTCGGTTATCAAACTCATTATGGAGTGTATTAATACTGTTAAGTACTCTGTTCTTGTTAATGGCCCCCCCTTTGGGTTCTTCTCTACTGGAAGAGGGATCAGACAAGGTGACCCCCTATCTCCCTATCTCTTCATCATGATTTCTAATGTGCTCAGCAGGAACTTTACTGGTCTGTTGTCAAAAGGTTCCATTATGGGCATCAGTGCAGCTTCTTCCCTGGAACCGGTTGTTGTGCAACAATTTGTGGATGAAAATTTTCTTTTTGGGAAAGCCTTTGTGGTGAAAAATAGGAAATTGAAAGAATACCTTAACAATTATGCTTCATGTTCTGGTCAATGCGTCAATTACAATTAAATCATGATCTATTTCTTTAACAATGCACGCAATTTGCAAACCAGAGTGACTACGGTTCTGGGATGTGTTAGTGGGTCCCTTCCCTCGGTCTACCTTGGGCTTCTTCTCACAATTAAGGATGTTACCCCTGACTTCTGGAATTCGATACTGGAAAGAATCCAAAGAAAGTTGGCTAGGTGGAAAGGCTCCATCCTAAGCCATGCTGGCAAACTCCAACTGCTCACAACATCCCTTCAAGGTATACCAACTTATTTCCTTTCCTTATTTAAGATGCCTAAGTACATTGCTGATAAGTTTGAAAAAATTCAAAGGAATTTCCTCTAGTCTGGGACTGAGGATAAGAAGAAAATCACTTTGGTTAAATGGGAAAAGGTTTGTCAGGCCAAAAATTGTGGTGGCCTAGGAGTCAGGACTATTGTCAACACTAACAAGGCTTTGATGGCCAAGGTTGGTTGGGATCAGTTAAGGAACACTAAGGATTGGTGCAAAAATTTGAATTCCAAATATCTTCAGGACATACCTTTGATCAATTGTCTCTCAGAGTCTCACCCCCAGGGCTCCTTGGCCTGGAGGAGCATTTGTAGCACACAAGGTCTACTAAGGAATGGGATTAAGTGGAAAATGGGCAATGGAAAGAGGATCTGATTCTGGGATGATACGTGGCTAATTGAGACCCCTCTAGTTTTTTCTGATTTTAGAACTCTTATGGGATTGACTCAGAGGTATTTTGGTATCCATATCAGTGATTATGTTTCTGGACCCCCTAGGGCTAGGGCTTGGAAGGACCTAATCCTCTGTTGTCCCCAGTCTTATGACCTTTGTTGTCTGGCTCGGTCCCTCCAGGAGATCCTCTCTACCACTAGGTTTCCCTCTTATGACAAAGAAGATGAGGTTTTTTGGACCTTTGACAAATAGGAGGATCTTTTTGTTAGGTCGGCATACAAACTGTTGAAAAACCAGGGTACTGTAGAGGAACCTTGGAGGAAGATATGGAACCACCACATGATCCCTAAAATAAATTTCTTCTGGTGGATGACCTGCCATAACAGGATTCTTACCCAAGACAATTTGAGGAAACAGGGATTTTTTATTCCCAATAGATGTTTACTTTGTAAGTGCAGGGAGGAAATTGTCAGTCACCTGTTGTTACACTGCCCGTTTGCTGCTGAAGTTTGGGGGTTGGCCTTTGAAAAATTGGGAGTCTCTTGGGTGATGAGTAAGGATCTCTTATCCTTCATCTTGGGCTAGAGTGGTCCCTATTTCCATCCCCTGCCTAGTGAAAATTGGAATCAGGTTCCTCTTATTTTGGGTTGGTGTCTATGGAAGGAGAGGAACAACAGGGTCTTCAGGAATATTGAGAGGAATCCTAGGGATGTTTTTGGCATTGACATCTGACTCATTGAGGAAAACATATCACTCTTTAATGGGAAACTCCCGGAGAAGGGACCTCTTGATTATGAAATTAGAATGGCCAAGGCTTGGCACTAGGGGTTAGAGGCTAACTCGTTTGACAATTCAAAATCCTTAGCTAGGAAAAATACCAGATGGGAGCCTCCAGATAGAGGCTGGTTTACACTCAATTTTGATGGGGCTGCTAAGGGCAACCTAGGGAGGGCTAGTATCGGTAGTGTGATTAGAGATCCCGGGGGGGTTATGGTTGCGAGATTTGCTGGAGGTATTGGTTTTTAGTCTTCTATTGTGGCGGAAGCTAGGGTGCTACTCATGGGCCTCCAAATTGCTATCTCTCTAGGGATTTCTAATCTCCACATTGAAGGAGACTCCAAATCCATTATTGATGCTATGAATATGGACAGGCTAATTGGTTGGAATACTAAGGATATCTTGTTGGACACTAGGTTCCTTTTATCTAGACTTAGGGGTAAAAAAGTGACACATATATTTAGGGAGGGAAACCAAGTGGTGGATGCCTTGGCTAATCTTGGCACTTGCTGGAGCCACTCTAAATTTTGGAGGAAAATGGAGAAGATACCACCAAAAATTCAAGATATCATCTTGAGAGAACAAAGAAACCAATTATCATGATAAATTCAAATCTCTAGGTGTTGGGTGTTGGATGGGGGGTTCACTTGATTATCTTTTGGGTTTGGTGGATGAGCGCTAATGCTGAGATGGCCGACAGGTGGAGGGATTCTAATTGTTTGACTCATTATGTGTTTAGAGATCTTTGGGTGTTGGGTGCTAGTTGGGGGACCCACTTGTTTGTACTTTGGGCTTGGTGGACGAGCTCTATTACTGAGGTGGTTGACAGGTGGTGGGGTTTAAATTTTGAGGTTTGTAATATGAATAAAAAAGGTGGCTTTATGAAGGGAATAAGAAAGTATGCGACTTTAATGAATTTGAGAGGCCGTATCATGCCATCTCTCCTCTTTGGGATTGTGCGATATCTTGTTTTAACTCATCATAGCCTCCATAAGACTGTGAGTTTAAATATTGATTTGACCCCTCATTATGAAGGAATGCTTCCTTTTAGTGCCTTCGTGCTTGCTAGTTTAGCGTGGGTCTCATATTACACCCATAGGAATGTTTCTATTTTTAGCCATACGACCAACGTGTCTTGTTTTTCATGCACTTACTCCAAGGCTAAGGAAGCCTGTATGCCCACCAATTCCTGTTTTGCTGGCCGCAATCTTCTCAAGATCCACTTTTACTCCATTGTCAAGTATCCCTGTGGTGATTTTCCCTTCCGCGCGTGTGACCTGCATGCTGGCGTCATTACTCATCGCTGCATTTCTCGCCTAAATGACCTTGTGATGAATATTCGTTGCCCTACTAGCTTTTACAATTTGTGTCTTCTGCAAACTCTTTGGTTTTCTATGCAGGTGGATAGAATGGTGGCGACCGCATTCAAACTGAGCCAGACGACTGTGATGAATTTCGAAAGAATCCGTTAGTCTGGCACATCTATGCTGAAGGTGGAAATGCTCCTCTACTAGAGATTTTGGTTGGCCATGACACTAATTTGTCTAGCCAATTTTCTAATTCATGGAAGGACTGAAGGGTCACGATAGGCAGTATTTATTTTGAAGTTAGTGAAGAAGTTATCGCGCAAGCCACCAGAATGCTGTGTACTGGGAAAAAATACCCTAAACACACTAAGAAGCAGGACAATGAAAGATTGAAATCTTTCTTCATGGGGAATGAGGAACCGGTGCGGAACCAGTCGGGTTTTGAGCGAGAAGCTCTTTCAGAGCCTTGGGACCAGGTGTGCTTAGCGTTGATGAAATATGTCAGCTTGGAAGGTAGGTTCAAAACCCATTTCTTCTATCATTTTCCCCTGTTAAATCATTTAAGACATAAGATGCTGCTTAGCTTTCCCTTCTTTCTGCTTATGGACCTAGAAAATTTAGTCGAGAAATGCAAAGAGCTAGCCAGCCTTAACCCCAATGACCTCCTACCTCTTCTGCTCCATCAAGGGCTTATCCTGAGACTTTACCACTTCCACCTAGCCCTTTGTCCTCCCAAAGCCATCTCGGCTATGCATATTGATGAAATCGAACCCCTGATTGTTGTGAAAATTTCTTCGGCTGAGTAAAAAAGCCCTCCCCGAAAATCCAATCTGGGTACCGTAGGAAACCCTAAAGCCAAACCAACTACCAACAAACTAAAGGGAGGGTTGGGTAATGCACATGCTAGTGTAACAGCCAGCCTCTGTGATTTGAAGTCCACCCCGACAAAGTCTGCCTTCAGGGCCAACACTGCCAAAAAAGGAAAGGATGGCAAGAAAGGTATGCCAAAGCTGAGTGTTAGAGAGGGGAAGGGAAAAAACTTGTTACCAATTTTTAGCGTCTTGCTTAAAATAGGTTCATACGGGCAATTAATTGCTAGGAGAAAAAAAATTTTATGACAGGTTGTCAAATGGAATTTTATTCTCAGAATGAAAGTATGTTTAAGAATGATTTGCAAATCATTCAACAGTTTAGACTAAACTGTTTGAATAGTTCAACAAAGCAAAAATGAAATAATTTTCATTCAAGAAAACAATGTTCAGGCCGAAACATTCATTTTGTAGCAGTTGTTTTGTATAAAGTATTGCTGATGTTTTCAGGAATGCAAGTGATCATTCATTACGATTACGGAACATGCGATTCAGAACAATTGGAGTTTTAGTATTTCATTATGTAATTAGAAAAAGAATTCATATTGCTAATCATAAACCATTGCATATCAAGAACAATTCATTTATTGAGAAACATGTTTCTATGATCCCACACAAGCCGTGAGATTAACTTTTTCTCTTTCAATGCATATTGAAAACAACGTATACATGAACAAGCAATGGAAATAAATGAAGGTACATAGAATAAAGGTAACCAGTCATTGCCTGAATGACCGGTCTATTCTTGTTTGTTGTAGGTTGTCCTATTTCTTCTGTGTCTTTCACTTCTATTCCCTACAAGAGATGAGAAATAGGTTAGAGCATTGCTCTAAGCAATGGCTGATTACATTCATCATATGCACATTCATCTTATGCATGTATAAACTGTTCTTCAAGATGCATAAAATCAGTCATGCATGCCTTACATATACCAAAAAATTTATCAAACCATCTAATGCATCTGGGGTATGCATTTTGTTTCTAACTTGTTTGTGTCATGTGCAGAAACAAGAAATGTAATGTTGTTGTTAATTGATATGAGTGGGATAAAATGCGGCTCCCACAAGGGTTGAGCCCAACTCATTTAAGCTTTGTTTAGTGAATTCAACATAAGATCAATATAGAGCTTTACAAGTTCCTGAAGAAGGTTTCTTACTCAAGAAATGATTGCATCACTAAGGTATATTTTCAGGCAAGATGAGCTTGTTCTCTTTTCAAGAAGGTGGATCTTTTGTTTTGACGAACAAATAAATCAATCAACAGTGTTTCAGTCATAATATCGAAAATGTTATCTTACATTGTCTGAATTCAAGTCTTTACTAGTCATTAGTTAAATCATCTGTTGCAACTGTTAAAGAGTATTACATAAATTACAAATGGAGAATCAAATCAGCCTAGCCATCAAAAGCTGAGTTAAATGCATTGCTTTCATTTCAGAAGGACAATATTATGTTATTTGCAGAATATTTTCAAAGGTCAAATAACTCAAATTTGGAGTGCAACCATGATTACTGAGCAGTAAAATATGTAGAAGTACAAGGATAGCTACAAGGTTTCAAACTCAAAGTTGGCTCGGTTCAAGCTTACTATCCATCGAAAAAGTAAAACTATGTGAAGAATATAGAGCATGAGTTTGAAGAAAACACCAACATAATGAAATTTATAAGAGAAGAGCTTGTTTTTTTTTTTTGCAATGCATATAGACCCACTTGGGGTTTTTTTAAACTTCGAGCCCAGAATAGTCATTACAAGGGTCGGCCATTGGCGAGATGTGTTTTTCACGCCTGCAATAAGGGATAGAAGCTTGAGCAGCATATATGGTGGCGAGGCTTCTTTTAATGCTTTTCCCTTTGCAAAATGGAAAGCGCAGATACCAAAATTTCATAGAAATCAGGAAATACATCATGGTTGTGGTCTGGAAGCTCTCAGAAAGCTTCAGAAAATGAAATAAATTCATCAAATTTTCCAGAATGGAGACTTACCATATAGCTATGCATATTATGCTCTTTAAAAATCTACAGATATTGGCATCCAACACCAAAAACAGGAAAACACCAATCATTAAACAAATGTATAGAGGAGATACAGTGAGGCCACGCCCTTCAAATTGAGAAAACTTTAGAGAAAAGCAGCAAAAAATTCCAAATTCGTAAAAAGCCAAACTCTCCATTCGATATTTTACATAAGAATCTCCAGAAGGTTTTAAAAAAATGGTGCATAGAGGTAATGTTTCCAGCAACAGTCGACTAGGTTTTCTCTAATGGTGGCGCCCAAGGAGAAACATAGAAAGTGAAAACGAAATACAACAGATAGCCCCGCGGCCAAGTGAGCTCTTAGAAAGCTTCAAAGAGAAAATGAAAACCAAAATTCAAGACTAGAGCTTGCTTACCATCTTCCAATCTCCAGAGGCCTTCAAAATCTACAAGTAAAGTCTTCTAGAACAGAGATTTCCAGCATTAGGTGCATCTAGGGTTTTTTTTTTCACATGGTGGCGGCTGAGCTTTCTCAGGAAGCTTCAAAGAATGAAATGAATGATTTATGTTCATGTTTTAGGGTTATAACCCTAAATAAGGTCGATGAGGGAAGAGGCATTTCTTGCCTTAAGTTTTTAATAAAAACTTCATACATGCGTGGCATTTGATATGCCTTTTTATTTTCATTTTTTCTGAAGTTCCTAAGGCTAGGTCATGTGAAGCCTTATTTGGCTTTTTAAAAGCTTTTATTTTACATCTTTTTACAAGTTTAAATAATTTTATTTAAGTGATTAATATTAATCACTTAAATAAAGTTATCTATAAAATGTAAAATTAGAAGTCAGGAATTTATTGGTTTTTGCATTTAAATCAAATTGTAAAATATTTATTTAAAGTGAAATTCTAAATCACTTTCTAAATAAATATTATTATAAAATGCAACAAATAGAATTAAATATTTCATTACTTGCATTTGTTCTCAAATATGTAAAATCTTTTTTAAAATGATAATTATAAATCATTTTTAAATAAGATATTTTCAAATGCAAAAAATGAATAGTCTTGATGACTTGCTAGAATCATGGAGGTAGTGGAAAGATTCGAGCCAACATGTTGGAGATAAATTAGGAGTTTGAAGTCCAAAAATATAGAGTTCTCTTTCAGTTTTGAGTTCCTATTGACTTGAATTGAGTCAAGGAGTGATATGAGGCACAAATATAGAGTTATCTTTCAGTTTTTAGCTTGTTTTGGAGGGCTTTCTTTTTGCATACGGCTCACCAAGTTGGTGAAACTTTGACAGCTCCTCTTGGAGTTAGATGGCAGTTACATACCCTATTTGGAGGAGAAGATTGACAACACATCAGATTTTGGAGCCAAATTTCAATTCCGAATTTGGAGATCAATTCTATAAGTCCTTCTCTTCTTTCATTGTTGAAGTTAGTTCTTGATTTGGAGTTTTTATTGAGGCAGATACTTCACATTTTTGTAACTCATGATATTTTGGGCAGAAATAATACAGATTTTCATTTTCCCTCAATAGAAGTCTTTTCCCTTCACATTGTCTCTTTGTTGTTTGGTATTGGTTGTGAATTGCATGATAAAATCCTGTGTAATCCTCTATTTTATCAAATTCCTTCCATGTTGAATGCAAAAAGTCTTATGTCATAGTGCAGGTCTATGCTAGTGATCTCTTTTTATTCTTTTATGTTTGTGGAAACATTATTATTTTCCTTGTGTTTAAACATTAAAATAGTCAGAACCTTTCATAGAATCATTTTTGCAGACATCTATTGCTGTGTTGAGAGATTGCTTTGTTCTATTGAGCCTTTTTTTGAGTTTCAAAGGCTTTTGGTCAGAATTCTTACTTCTGGTGTACCACCTATTAATGATAGTTTTTAGTTCAAGCATATCCTTCTACCTTTTCCCTTCTCATATTATAGTCTGTTTACCAGAAAATCTAAAGGGAACTAGCCCATAATCTGGAGGTCCACTTCTTTCCCTGGTCACCCACAACCTCAAAGTGTTCCCATGTGTCAATAGGTTGCTACAGTTAAAAGCTTGGCAAGGGTGCAAACCTTAGTTGACAACAAACATAATAGGAAAAGACTCAAAAGGAGATAGTGTTGTGGAAACCACAGTAATGACTGGTGGGGAGAACACCATAAGGATATCCGAGAGGTTGGCAAAAAGTAGTAAAAAGAGATAGGTAATTGAGGATTCAGAGGAGGAGCGGTCTAACAACAAAGAGTGTAAGGACGAGGAAATTGAGGAAGAGGAGGACGAGAATGTGGAGGGGCCTCAGTTTACCCTGGAAGATAAAAAGTTATCAAAATAAATCTCGGCCTCTCATTCTTCGCATCCCTCGGTTGATGAGCCTGAAGAGATCTCGGGGACTATGGATGTTGGGGAGGAGCCCTGTGCCTTGGAGAATAAAATGGACACGCTCAACAATAGGCTTCGTGGATTGACCTGCTTTACAATGAAGTTGGGCCACTTCATCACTAGCACTTTTTCCATTGTTATCAAGGAGGAGTTGGAGGGTAATAATGGCCAGGAGAACAAAGACTGGGTTGGTGATGATGTCGTGGACCTCTTGTTTAAAAACATGGATAATGCCAGTTAGCTATTGCCTGTGCTGGTGTTATGTGTTTTGGCTGCCTTTTTGTGGTTTCTGTGTTGTCAAAGTGTTGTCTTTGTTACTTTTTGCTTCAATGTTAGCTTTTTAGACTTGTTCCTTTTTGGCCCTTGTGGCTCCTTGTGAAGGGTACAACGCCCTGTAAATGCTGCTTAACTTTTCAAAAACATATAAGAGAATTGGACCCACATATTTTCTTAAAAGAAGAGATTTTTTAGTGGTTATATGTCATGATTTGGGTATTTTTGACATTTTTATCTTCTAGATTTAATTATTTCTAGGTTCTTCATGAGTGCCCAGTTTACCCATATTTGATATATTTTTTTAAATCTTGAAATAATATTGTCTTGAGTAAAAATAATTGTTTAAGCTAGACACATATTGCAATATTATATATAAAAATAATTGGGGGCCTAATATTCTTAATTAATCAAGGGATAGTTTTTATTTTCTATACTCATGTCATTTCAGGATTATTATTTAAATAGTGAAAAAGGAAAAAATTTAATACTATCCCTTTGTCAAAGAAGATGAATCTTATTATGAATAAACTAAATACAATCATAAGTGTCAAGGATCTCAATACTATGCATGGTGGAAGATGAATCTTATTATGAATAAACTAAATACAATCCTAAGTGTCAAGGATCTCAATACTATGCATGGTGGAAACTAATGTGCCTTATTATTTGTATTTTTATATTCTTCAAGAAGAAAGAATCGAGCTAGGATTTGATATTGGTTGTAGATCACATGCACTCTAGTTGAAGAATTATTGAATATAAAAATAGTGGAATAGAGAAAGAAATATGAAAGGGACAAATTAGAGACAAAGTCAAGAAGGTGGTTGGAGGTTCTATAGGGACTAGGAACCTCTGATAGGTTTCTACTACCCTCATGATCTCCAATGATAGAATTAAAGAAGGCAAGGAAACAAAAGACATAAAGTATGTGTCGGACTTGAGGCCTGCCACTAGATTGAGGGAATAGTGGGGTGGGTTTGGAAACATTTTAATTTTTTGTTCTTTAGGAACATGATAGATGGAAATCTTGATCCTCAACAAAACGTAGTGAGTGGCTAAGTTTGAGAATGAAAAGGCATGCAAGAAAGATATAGTAAACCCTAGAACATGTCATCTTCTACACATACCTCTTCTACAACACCATACATGCATGTCCACTACTACAACTACTAGTTTTATTTCATGGTGCTTTGTGAGAAATTTTAATGCTATTTGGTGTAGATTCAAGGTTAAAGAGTGATAACCACATCTCATTTATTATCTACAAAACCCTTTTTTATCACACAACACCTCCGGGATGCAACTTCAATGGATTTCATGGATGATTTCTCCTATATATTACACTAAAATTAATGAATCAATAAAAAAAGATCATCTATAAGGTGGATCCTTTAAATTACCTTTTATCTAAGGTTTCTCTAATTGATCGAATGATAAAATGGATCATGATTTTAAGTTAAATTGATATTGTGTATGTGAATCGTAACACCATCAAAGGAAAAATTATTGCACATCAATTATCAAACAAACATTTAGATATAGATCATCCCCTTATTTCAAAACTTCTAGATGAGACAATGTTTAAAATTAGCCCTTCATGCTTGTGAAAGTTATATTTTGATGGCTATTACACTCAATATGGATTCAAGATTAGAATTATTTTTATCACTGCATAAAGTGATTATATCCCAAAATCATATTGACTAGATTTCCCTTGCACAAATAATATTACATAATATGAAGCTTTAATCACTAGTCTTAGAATGGCTATCCAATGGAAAATAAAGGAACTTCAAGCTTATGGAGATTCACAATTGGCTATAAGATAAGTAAATGATGATTATCAAAATAATAATAATAATATCTCCCCTACAAGAGTTTGGTAGACATTTTAAAATATTTTTTTAATTATAACCTTTGAAAAATATGTTGGTTTATTAACAAAGGTACCAATGCTATGGATACTATTGGATCTCTCTTGGATATTCCTCATAATACTCATCATTGTGAGTTCTTGGTAGAGAAACTTTTAATTCCATATTTTTATGTTCCTAAATTGGAATTGGTGTGTGAGATTTCTGGTCCTAATTCCCTTGGTCTAATTATGTTTACACCTATCTCCATGAAATTACACTTCCACCTAGCTTATCTAGTGCTCAAAAGAAAACATTTATTCATTGATCTTCTTATTTTTTCATCCTTGGTGATACAATAAACTCATCCTCCTATCTAAAATTTCCTAGACCTCTACCCAATACAATAAAAGTATAGACATTCATATATAGAAATTGAATTATAGAATGACATATAACAAAATAATCACTTACCGCACACATAATCACTACATTTATTTTCAATAAGGGCATGCTCATGCGATCTGGAGTTCCAAATCCCTGTGGCAACCATCAAGATAGAAATTAAACTACAAATGCTTATCATTTAATTTTTTAAAAATAATTAGATACAAAAACAAACATAATGTGAAATTTACTAATTTTCCTCATACCTATGTTAAAGGCATCAACGTTGCTACTGTTGTAATAACACCATGCTCCATTGTGGTATGAATATTAGGAGTATTTGTTTGCATCATCTAAAAATGAAACAACATAATACAATTACCAAAACTACCTAACATTATTTTATAACACCATTAATGAATAAAATAGACATGGATTCAAAGTGTTATAGAAAAGAAATTTAAATCTTGATTATGATGCTCCAAGGTTCTAAATCTCCAAGAAGGAAAATATAAAATACAATTCACAAGAGAAAACTTGATCATGTGGTGATTATAATGAGAGGAGGAATGATCCTTTTATATATTTTTGGGGGATAAATTTCATTATTTTGAGTGAGAATTTAATTCAATTTAGTCTTAGTTATCCTATAATATATTTGCATCAAATTTTTGGAGAGAAGGTATATAGAGAAATTATGAGGTGTAGATGTTGCATATATGAAAGAAGGCGAGTTTAGATGGTGAGAAAGAGGAAAATGAATCAATATTATATGTGGTGTGAGATATGGAAATAATAATGTGGAAATAAACTAGGCTTGAGAGAGAATAATAAAGCATTTAATTTTTAGAGAAATCACCTCTAAAATAAAGAAATGGATGGGTTAAGTGTCAAGTAATAATAATGAAGGGGAAAAGACATGAAAAATGGGATATGATAAAATAGAGAAGATATAAGGACTAGGAATGTATCAAGAAATATGGAAAGGGGAAAGAGCTATGGAAGGATGGAAAATAGGCTAGAAATGGGAAAAAGGGAACAAAGTATCATGACACTAGAATTGTGGGGTATGTAATGTCTGTTATCACATCTTACTTTACTTTATTGGGATTATGATATTCTTGGGGATATCAATTGTTAACTTAAATTATAGAAAACCATATAGATAATCATGTAAATATCAAGGATACATTACCAAAGGAGAGATACTAATTTTTAAGTATTTCTTTGTTTTTAATTCTTGTACTTGATCTTAAAAATCATCCATATAGATTAATCAATGTATGCACACAATAGAAATGTAAAAATATGGGAGATGGAAACACGTGTAGGGAATGGAATGAAACTCAAACATAAACCGATATAAGATTAGAATGCATAATAAATGTTTTCATATCATAATTTTTTTGATCTAACTACTTGAGGAGATATGTATGAATTTCTAATCCATAAGAGAAATACAAGAAAGAGAGGAATAAAGGAAAAGATAGAGTAGATAAAAGAAAGTGAGATGAGAGACAAAAAGAGAATGGGTGTTATAAACAATGAAAATTAGAAAAGAAGAGAACTAAATCACGATCCCAATTAATGATATAATCTCCTCAGCCAAAACAATAATAAATATTCATTTTTTAACCTTCCACAAAAAATATTATTTGAATAAAAACTCTATCGATCCTAAAATTCACTCAAATATTAGATAAATTACATCTAAAAATACTATTTATGCATCAACAATAATAAATTACATTTTAAATAAAAAATGATAAAAAATATGTATTGCCGTAAAAATTTGTCAAGAGCAACCACAATAAATGGGACACTTTTTATATTAAAATTAAAAATTATCTATATTATTTGAGTGAAAGTTTGACGAGCACCTTAATTGATAGGTGTTGATTTCAAAGGCCCAACATTAACCTGTTCAACATCCAATGTGAGTTATAAGAATACCATTCATACAAGGTTCAACTATTCAAATGTAATATTTAGAATCTTTTACTAGTTACGTACCTTTTCACTCAACACCATCATGTAATATAGGGAGGTGGAGGAACACTTCAAGTAGAGTGAACATTTTGACCCTATAATTTTTTATAATCATTCTAATAATTTAGTTAATATTACATTTAAAAATAAAATAAAATAAACTGAATTAATGAACTTTTTGATATTTACCTAACTATCAAAGTTGAATATTTCACTCAACAATGCTTTTGTCATGACCATTTGATCCACTAAAAATTTATCCTAGGAAAATGCATCCTAACTATCCTCAAGATCATAGACATAGAGAGACTCACAAGATTGAATCACCTACATCAACTTGTACTAGATGCCTAGTATGTTGTATAAGGGTTTGAGTGAGCAAGCTAATAGATTATAAGGTTTCCACCTTAACATCCTCCTTCACAACAAAAGGGATAGTCACATGCTCTAACTTTGGTCTATCCAGTGGTCTTAGTGCCTAGTTTGGGTCACATTGCACCCCCACTCTGTCCTATGTGGAGCTCCCACCTCTACCCTAGAACTCTTGCATGTCAAAGTAATTTGGGATCTGATTGAGGAAAAAATCACAATAGAGTTTCCTTAAAAATTATTCTGGTACCTCATAGTTATTGCATGAAGGATGGTAAACAACCATCCACAATCTATACCAAAAATTATTCTTTATCCCTTGGTAGTGGCACCAATAGATAAGGATCCTCTTGCATGCACTGTATAAGGTTTGATTGGTTTGTGGATCGGTGAAGAGTGTACACAAGTCATATTTTATTTTTTTCTTTAACTTGTTCATATGATAATTTGTTTGCATATTTTTTTGTTGTTGTTCCCTCTTGTTAGACCAACTATTTATTTCCCGCTAACTAATTCTACATGAGACACAATGAATTGTAGTGATTCAGTAAGGGTGGTCCTATGGTAGTTTGTTCCTCTAGGATCTTTCAACATTGCAATTAACTCCTCAGGTTCTTTTCTATTGTTTTCATTTTTCCCTAAATGTTTTGTTGTGTTCTTGGAGTATGATGAGGAATTGCAGGATGTGTTTGTTGTGGCTATTATTTAGGAGGGTTTTAATGAAGATATGAATTGGGATTTTAAAAATTTGGGTGTGAATTATCAACTCCTAAATATTAAACAAATTTTAGTTAAAAAATTAATTCATCTACCTATTTAATCTAAATTTGACACTAAAAACTAAAAATACTTCTTTGACCTCCCAACATCTTCACAATATTTTGGTGATGATTTGGAAAAGGTTTTGATGAAACATGGGGTTTGGAACAATATGAATGTTCTTTGAAAGATGCTCATGCCATGGGTTCAGTAGAAAAAATGATAATGAAATGAGGTTTTTGAATTTTATGTTAAAAATGAGCATAATGTGAGTGCATTATAACACACTCATGTTATGCACTCATTGAGGCCAAAAAGAAGGGTGGCCATTTTGGTGCCCCATGTTTTTACATATGCCCAACCTACAACCAAGAATGCAGTGTTCCCATAGCTAACACATTAAGTGTCTACATCCAAAGTCACGAGTGCCCAAAATCTAGGATCACAGATGCTAACAACTATCTAGTGGTGATAAATTCTTTGTAGGTTAAGGATAAATATCAACAAAGAAAGGAAGAGTTTATAAATAGTGGTGGAAATATTGATGATTCTTCAGTAAGGATTGAGTAAGAATTAAATTGGATACACCACTCATCTTTAGGATTCCAATAAACTTGTTTCTCCTATACATTGTTTGGAATTTTTTTGTAGGAGTGTTCTTCCTCATGCTTGATTACACTTAGTCTTCTAATTGTATTTATATTTCTAAAATAAGATAGTACTCCTCCTATATCACAGGGGCAAGTAGACAAGTTTAGTATAGTTGTTAAGAGTCCAATACATTTGTAGAAGCTAGGGTCAATATATATTTTGGAGATTTAGAATATCTAGAAAATATAGATTTTCTTGCAAGTTTGTACTAATTTTTTTTAGTAGATGATTTGTAAACAAATTTTCCATATCAATAAATATTATGTGATTGATTATATGAAGATTTGATCTAGTTAATATTTTTTGAAGTAGAAGAGAGGTGCATTTGATCCAAGCAAGGGCCCACTTAAGGTGAACCATAGCTACATTTTTTTTTTACTTTGATAATTTTCATAATATTATATTAGATTTAATTTCTCTAGTTAATATATATTTTTTTAATAAGGAAAATGTTAACTTGTAGCATTCGTAGTTGAATTGTAGTGATTGTTATGTAATTCTTGTTCAACTAAAATTTTACAAAATAGATTTCCTTGCATTTTAAAGTTTATTTTTCTTGTTATACATTACTTGAGCTAAGCCCTAGAAGCCTATAGCCATAGATAACACTAGCAATATTGAAGAAGAATGCATCCTTCCAAGTTTGTTTTAAGTCAAATGAAGTACATTATAGTCACGGTTCACTTGATAGGGGATAATAAGATCCATCGAGTCATGTGTGAGCCTTTCATACATCAAATTTGTTGATAGTTGATGGTGCTCGATACCTCCTATATGCTCTTGTGTCTAAAAATTTAAGGTTTTCAATATTTATAAGCCACATTGACATTTCATGATAAATTTCAAATATCTTCTCTAACTTTGTTACATATTTTATAATGTATTTGATTACAACATGTTTGAAAAGAATGAATTGTCAATCTATATTTACTCTCCATGATTGCAGTATGTAGTGATTGTGTGAGTTTACTTTGTCATCACTTATTGTAAGATCAATATTTTTTCCTATCTCAATGTCTTCATATAATTTGAATCCTTTAAGATTTAATAGCCATGGAACTTTATAGATATAATTAAATATGACATTTTTATTAATACCTATAATTGAATTTGTATGGAATTATTTGAATGACTCAACCTCTTACCTAAAAATCATTTGTCCTATTTTCTTTTGTAGGCATGCACCTTCTCCACATATTATATTCCATTCTACACAATTTATGATTTCTTCATAGTCATGTTAAATATGTATTTTTGTAAGTTATTTTGTATTCAACAGATGTAATTTTTTTTGTAATGCATATCATTCAAAATATACATATAAAATTATTATTTATATAGAAGAAAAAGGTTTTTATATAATATATTAAATATAGATTTACAAAAGAGATCTTGATAACATACTTGTATGTTGTGTTGATGTGGATCTTCTCTAGGATTTCATGTGTGAACGATATAATAGAAATATTTCTCTATATGTTTTTGTTCCTAATCATTTTTCCAATGAATATTG
Source organism: Sequoiadendron giganteum (assembly GCA_007115665.2). NCBI lineage: Eukaryota > Viridiplantae > Streptophyta > Pinopsida > Cupressales > Cupressaceae > Sequoiadendron > Sequoiadendron giganteum. The sequence continues at coordinate 332,183,759 of CM021102.1, forward strand.
TCCATATATGGTGCTTTATCTATCCATATGAATCCATGCACTTGTTGGGAGCCTCTATGTTTCCATTTATATCTAGACCAATAATATTTTACAATCATTAATTTTTTTAGTATTTTTATTTGAAAATTGAAAGTTGCAAGTGCATGTGATGTGCCACTATATGAGGATAATCAAATAATATTCTATTTTTTCTAGTTTTAGGCTTTTTATAGATTTTTTGGTGGAGTTATAGGCATCAATGCATACAAATCAGGCCAATACAAATCTCCTACACTAAATGTGAAGAATATTTTCCGTGAACCAATTTGATGAAACATGCCAATTAATTATACATGACATTTTATCCCAATATGACCTTATACCACTTAAATTTTTTTCAAACTACATCAAATGATTGAAACTATATTGGAGTGGGGGATATTTTCCATATGTTCATGTAAAACATTGATAATTATTAACATATCTTAAAGTATTATTTTACAAACACTATAGATGAATTGTGTGCAGAATGCCTCATTATATGTTCATCATATGATATATAAATTGTGGATGTGAACCAAAATGATGAACCATTTATTGAAATAAATTCTTGACATATTCATTTAGATATACTTGTCTTATTCTTAATTCTAGCTAATCAAGTTTACCATTAGGAAACAATATTGGAAATGCTATATCAAGTAATCCTAATGTCACGCTCATTGATGGGAGATGCACCAATTCTTGGCCAATAAATCAATGTTACTAGATCTGAAATAGGGTTATTTATTGAAACATATAAAAAGATGATCCTAAGTCTAATGCAAAGAAACTAGGATCAATTTTCCCTTTTTCTAGAGATTCCTTAGGATGTAGATCATCAAGGTGATTAGATTGAATTTCAACCATGAAGGTGAGCCAATCAGACCTGGATGTGATCCTTTTTGAGCCTTGGAGATTGATTGAAATTGATTTTCCCTGATTAATCTAATTAAACTGTGCTCCCTAATTTATGAAAGTACAAGATTCTAACAACTAAGAAATTGTAACAAAAATTCACCAAAATATCTAATAAAGGAAGAGTTCTATGCACCATCCTGTAAATTTGGAGCCAACCTGAATATGAGGACTAATTAACCATAGTGCATCTATGCCCTTATAGATATATTTTAGTTCTATTTTTGTAGTCTTCTGATGTTGGATTAGAGCTTCCTGATTCTTCCTGTAGATATGACAAATCCTTGTTATATATTGAACTATAAGTGAGTTTCTATGGCTTTTCAAGGTATAGGGTTTTGAATGCAACAATGGAAAATGGATCTTAATCTTCCTTCAATATCCTTCAAACTTGAAACCTACACATTCAAAGAGAGAGGAAAGGTTGTACCATTTAGGGGCTTGCCTTAGTCAAACCCCATGTTAGTGTTTCCACTTCCATAATGGCAATGCCAATGATAAAAGGATAAATGATAGGAAGGAATGATGAATCCTCAAAGTGTTGCAACTCACCACCCTTCAATGACTTCCTTAAAGGAATAAAGTCATGCACATCTCCTCAAGGTCTTGGATATTGCTTTCTTGATTTTATTGAATTGCTTGGATACCTACAAAAGGGTTAGCCTTCATAAACAATGATAATATGAACATACATAAAATCACATAGGATTTGACATGATGTTTGGATCTTGAACTGGGCATGTGTAGGATCATGATGGGCCAAAAAGTGGCGATATTAAAAAAATAGCATTTTGCATTCACCAAAAAACACAAAAAATATCGAGTTGACTTTTTTTTGGGTTGGGTGTCAGTACATTGCTCCATAGCAATGCCCAAGCCAAAGTGGTGCAAATCGGATATCCAATTTTGGTCGGGTATTATAAAACCCAAAAAAGGTCATTCTAAACTCATTTGAAACCTTTGAAACCTCCAACAATAGCAAGAGTGATGGTGAGGGCGAATCCGATATCGGATTTAAGTGGATATCCGATTTTTAAGGTAAGATTTTTGTTTTAATCAATTTTTGTATTAGTTTTGTATAATTTTAACTAGTTTTTTAAGGATTTTTATTAAAAACTAGGGTTTTTACAATAATTTCATTTATATTGTGTAATTTCAATTAGATTAATTAGTTTTGAACTTCAATCAAGTATTATGGCTAAGAATCAAAACCCACAAATGCCAAACTCTCCACCACCTCTGCGCCCATCAATTGAAGAGTTAATTGGTGAAAAATTGGAGCAATCGAGGGGCATTTGTGATGTTTATAAGACAATCCCTCAATTATCCCAGATGACAAACACATTGAAATAAATAATTAAAAATATAGAAACCCTCTCCACCCAACATAATACCATTCTTTCGTGGTGAGAAACCATGAGGAATATTACTCTTGTGGATTGTCTTATGAAGAGGTGAAAGATTTCGAAATAACAAAAGCCCAAATAGCTTCTTTATTTGTTAACCCCCGCACTGGTTTGCCAGTTAATGTTAATAAACCAAAACTTTCTATAAAATGGTGCATGAATAAGGACATTGTAGATAAATTTTGGGATCATTGGTGGATGGTTTTTGATAAACCACCCAACAACAATATTTATGTACCATTTTACTTTATTAAAAAATTATACATTGAGTTTGTGTTAGGGCGTCATGTCAACTAATTTGACATTAAACACTTCCAGGGTGTAGGTGGAGGTACACCCTAGGATAGACCAGGGGCAGTTACAATAGTCTGGGGCTCATATGTTCGCCCTCCTCCCCTTCCTCAACCACCTCTAGTACATCATCTAGATATTATCGAGGATGCAACCACACAGACTATTCAAGCTATTCACTCTTTGAGTGATCTTTTGGTTTCCCATACTGCTATAGTAGCTCAACCACATGGTGACATTGGCGATGGATCAAGTGTTGATGCATCCTCCTCCTTAGGTCCACATATTTGTGTGCCACATACTTGCACTATGTGTGAAGTGAGAAAAAATATTTAGAATTCTATTAAAAAATGTAATTTTTTTAATATTATTTTATTATTAAATAATGAAAACTTAAATCTGATGGTTGCAACATTTACTGTTGAACTTCCCAGCAAAAAATTATACTTGTTAAATGTAGATAAAATTTATCTCCTATAATAAAAAAAAAAGGAGGGTAAACTTTGAAAATACTTTCTATACACAAGACTGGTTATCTATCGAGATAGAGTGTTAGCACATGCAAGATTCGACCCGAACATTGAAATTGGAGATGAATTTAAATCATCAATCTGATACTTGTGTAGATTAAATGTAATGCTCTGCCACACAACCCTAGAGGAAGTTGCAACACAATGCGAAAGCGTACAATTTTTTTCCTTAAAAGTGCATTATTAACAAGATGCACAACACCTCGCAACATCCTCTAAGGAAATACAACAAGATTACATCCAAAATCATAACACATATGATACTCTTATAAATCATTTAATTAAATTACTAGTTATACATATAAATGCACATACATACAAAGAATTAAAGATACCAACACATAGAATATGAAATAACAAGCTCCAGATTACATTATATTACAAGTAAGATTACAAGTATGAATTACAATACTCATTCCCAGAATGACGAAGTTCAAATAAATATGATTACATATTACAATCCACCACCTCAAATACAATTGAGGGGTAATAATAACAAGTGTCCACTAAAATAAATATAAAGCATGAATTAAATACTAGAAACCATGAGCTCTCCTCTGGAAATCTCGCCATCACAAACTGCAATCAAATGGGGACCCAATTGTGTAGGGTGCATGTTCCTCCCAACCAAGTGGTACCCGAAGGCCCACCCCCCATGCTAGGAGATAGTAACAAGGATACATGGTCATCCAACGACCTCTAGATATAGGCTGACTCATACCGACTCAACCAAACATATGAACCATACAAACACAAGGTCACTTTGTTTCCAGTCTACACAATCTTTTACTTCACAAAACCAACACACAGTTGACCTAGGAGAAATGTCACCACATAGGTGCATGAGTTACCCGTTAGATCTTCACCGATCCCGACCCCCATCAAGATTCACTCTCCTATTGTCAACACATGGAACCCAATCACTCCTAATCCAAGGAGAAAACATATGTCAAAACCCACTCCAACACTGGAGGCACACACATAACTAACCCATTATTTTCAAGGAGGCACAAATCCCCGTTTGTGGAAACCGGGTAAATCACTAACATGAATCCATGCACTACTCAAGGGAAATACAAATGGTTGACATCACAATACGACAACCCCATCATAAGAAACTCTGGAAGACTTACATATTTAAGACACACTTAACCCATTTCCCCAAAACAGAACTAGAAGAAATAGTTACAAAGGGAAATCAACACAATTAAATAAATCTAATGTTTGGATTTCCTAAATCATTCACATTGAGAAGAAAACATTACAATAATTTATCCAATTTCACTAATTAAATAAAAAACCTTTCATATTCAGAGAGAGGAAAAAACTAATTTTATTTAAACTCAAATCCTCGATTACTTTTAAAAGCAATAATTTTTAACTGCAAAATAACTAAATCTGGCTTTGCTACACTTCAGGATCGAGACCAAGGTTGTATTATTCAAGGTTATTTCATTGAGTTTCTTTTGCCAGCTACCAGTATTTCATGCTCAGTTGATAAGTTGAGGATCAGTTTATCTTTGTTTCAGAGTTGTTTCTTTTTTTAGCTTAAACAAATTTGTTCATGCTTTGTGGATGACTGTCTTATGTTGAAACTTTAATTAAACAAAGCTATAAATAACATGGTGGTGTCATGGAAATTAAATGTTTTTGAGGTATAAATCTGTTGTTTATTGAAATCTCTAAGTACTATTTTAAGGTCACAACATTAGAGTGGTCAATGAAATTTGACAATGGCCTGCCTTCCTCTGATTGTTTCTTTTACTGTGTTGACAAAGTTGATTTCTTATCTTGCTGAATCATATGTGTTTTGTTTGATCAGAGTTGGAGTTTAACTGAATCATGTGTTTTGTTTGATCAGAGTTTTCTAGGAGAATCGGCAATTATGATTTTTCATAATTTCTCTTTATTTAGTAAATTCTTTTTTTTTTAAAGATAAAGATAAATAGGGATCATTTGAATAGTTAACCTACTAGTTTAATTACTGATTTTTAAATTTCTATTAGTCAAACCTATCTTTTAAAATTGATCAATGAATGTTTAAAGTTTAATATCAAAATTGATGTTTTCAATTTTATTTTGAAACATTCAGTTTTTTAACATTAGATTATATGCATGTATCTTTTTTATTCTTTATTTTTTATTTTGAATATTTTCTTTATCTTTTTAGTTCATTCAAAGAATTAAACAAAACTTATTCATTACAAAAAGAACAAGTTATAATATAAGAGACTCTTTAATTGAATTAATTGTGATGTTTGAAGAAGGAATATATCTTGAATATTTAGAAAACTAATTTTTGAGATACAAAGTTATTTATAAATAAATTTCTTGAAAATTATTATTTATTATGTTTATACTTGAATATTAAATTCCAATGTTATGAAAGGCATAGTTATCAAATATTGCCATTGAATGTTTGTTTCTTTACTTTTTCATTTGATGATTTACTTTTTCAGTTGAGGGAGGGAGGGAGAGGGTGGGAGAAGAGGAGAGGGAGGGGGAGGGAGGGAGAGAGAGAGGGAGGAGAGG
>CM021102.1:332189553-332204862 GCA_007115665.2 Sequoiadendron giganteum
AATAACCATGAGATATACTTTCAAAGTACCTTATTCATTGGTAAAAGATGAACCCTCTTTGCTTTTCTTTAGCACTGGGGTGTAGCATAGCATCGAGCTTATTAGTGTTGTATTGATTTTTCCAAAAAGTGTTTGCCTTATGTAGTAGGGATATTTATCGGGGCTTTGCTGATATTTTTCAATAAACATGATGTATGTCTTAAATAGATTCCTTTGCATCTACCTTATTTCTTAGAGCCCATGTACAAAATAGCGATTTCCTTTTCCCATAAACATGATATATATGTTGGTTGGGTGATCAAATTGAGATCAACAATGAAATTTACCAGTTATCTCTTGAAGATCCAAAGTGATAAAATTTGTTTGAAGCCAATTTGTTTGAAGATCCAAAGAGACCAATTAGACAAAAGGGAGGAAGCAAGAATAGAGAGAAAGCGTGGTGAGGCCTTTAAACAATTTTAAACCCTCATGATCCCCACAACTGCACATTCAAGCTTTCTTTTGGAATGAGGAATCAAATGAGAATGAAAGGGAACTGATTTGCAGAGGCGTCTGGACTAAGAGATATGAGGATTCCATAGTTAAGAAGATTCATAACCCTTCTCAAATATTTAACTTAAATGCTTTGTTTTGGGGAGAAATAGAATAAAACATCAATATAGGAGGCTAAGAAAGAGGAGAACAAAAGAGGAAGTGCAGGATGTAAGGTCCCACCCTACGTACATCTATTTTAACTCATGTCTCCTTGGTAAGTTTTATTTCTAGCAGTTAGTCAAGATAACTAATTATTTATGTAGCATTGATCTAGTATGAACCTTGTGGTGTATGTTCACATAATACAAATAGATATCATTGTGTGGGCCATGTGGATATAACATTAACCATGCCAATATAGTCAGCTAATGTTTTATGTATAAACTCAATCAAGAAAAAGTCACTCAATAGGATTTTGAGTACCGTAAGTTTATATCATGTGACTTTAGATGGAATAGAGATATCAAGTTTTGCAAGTTTTGTTAATATTCCTTGTTGGATTTTAGATGCATATGATGTTAATATAATACGTAAGGTAGTACCACTAGTAGGTTCTATATGTGCCATCAAGAAATATCAAACTAAGATAACTATTACTTCACTTTTGTGGTTTCTTACCTTGTAATTTAGGATTGAAAAGAAAAGTGGTCCTTGAAATTATTTATTATTACGAATTGGTGAGTGTTGTTATATTGTCATCCAAATAATAAGAAATTGACCTTTTCTAAATATTAACATTTTATCATGACAGGCATTTCAAAATAATTCTCAAGTTTCTATGTTAGATGATACTTTCTATGCACCAATGTGGATGTTAATATGTTAATTGATTTAAATTATTTATTAAGTAAATAGTTTAAAAGAATTAAATTTGTTTTGAAATTTAAATTAGAATATGAAATTATTAAATATCTTTGAGAAAATATTTGTGGGTTGTTAAAAGATATTTGTTATTTTCCAGCAAGTTTGAGTTAATTAATTTGGGTTGTTGGGAAAATTAATTCCCAGAGGGAATCTTGGCTTTTGGTGAGGAAGCGGAAAGCTTCTTCACGGAAAAAGCACAAGATATTTTTGGTGTATTGAAATTTTGCAAAAGGGAGAGGATTTGCTTGCTGTGGAAAAATTGGAAAGAAACTTTGTGTTGTAGAAAATTGTTGGGAATTGTGCATTCTCATATTTGTTTTGGGAAAGATTGATGTTGTATTAGATTCAATTTTATGCTTGGAAAATTTGATTGCTTGGAAGAAGTCATGGAAGCCTTGTTGGAAGCTTTGGAGGAGGCTCGACACTGAAAACTTTCTTTACTCCAGAAGCTTTGTTGGAAACAGGTTCCCTTCTTAAAATCTTTGTCTTTGTTTAAGTTTTAAATGAGAATTAATTGTTGTAGAAAAGATTGATATGATAGATCTATTGTAGAAGCTTTTATTAGGCTTCTGTGTTGGTAGTTTTTCCGTGAGTAAATCTAGTGCCTTTATAGGAATCTTTTACAGTGAAATCAGAGAGTAAAATATGAGAATCCTCTATGGATTCAATAGTTAAAATCATTGGGAGAAAAATTAGAGGAAACCAATATGAGAATTAGGAAATTTTATTTTAAAACCTTTGTGTTAGATCTTGTAATATTCTTTGTAGAAAACTATAATCTTCCTCTTTTTAATTTATCTATTTAAAGAAAAATTTGAGAGCATCTATGAAAAGATTTAATTGAGAACCGCTATAATAAGATTGAACAACCGTCTGTAGAATGTCGTTATATTTTGTTTTCTGTAAACTTTGTAAAATTCCTCTTATACAAAAGAAAGAATTATGAATTCTTTATAAATTTTCTTTTTGGAAAGGAAACTCTGTTTGTAAAATTGTTCTCTATGAAATTTTATGTTAAATTTGGACTCCCGACTATGGTTGCAAAATTCACCTATAGAGGGTCTTTTGGGAAAAATTTTCCAATTATTCTGTTATGCTAAATATCTTAAATATATATATATATATATATATAATATTAATAATATTCAGATTGAAATTTTGTAGGTGTCATCTATACGACGTGATGACGAAATAAGGATTTAAAAAAAAAATGTTGGAATTATTCCATGTTGTTTCTGAGTTTATTGTTATGTATAGTAATTGGGAGGGATTGGTGGAAGAAGCCCTGGCTACCTCCCCATCTTCCACCTCCCTACTGTGTCTATGGTGTGGCTCGGTTGTGTTTACATAGTCGACTCACACAATATTTAGCTTTTCATTTGTTTTTATAAAAAACAATGCAATGAATTTAGTGTGTTGCCTTTATTAAATTTAAATAATATTTTATATGCTAGGTATATATTATATATATATATATATATATATCATATATATATATATATATATATCATATATATATATATATATATATCATATATATATATATATATATATATACACTATTTGATATATATGTATTTAAATAATTGTTTTATTGTAATTTATTTGGTACATATTTAATGTATATATATTTAAGGTATATATATAATTATATATATATGTTATGTATATATACATTTAAAATATATTTTCCATTTTATTTTAAATGGGTGCATGTTTAAATGCATAGTAGGAGAAATTGATTTAGTTATTTTGCAGTTAAAAATTATTGCTTTTAAAAGTAATCGAGGATTTGGGTTTAAATAAAATTAGATTTTTCCTCTCTCTGAATATGAAAGGCTTTTTATTTAATTAGTGAAATTGGATAAATTATTGTAATGTTTTCTTCTCAATGTGAATGATTTAGGAAATCCAAACATTAGATTTATTTAATTGTGTTGATTGCCCTTTGTAACTATTTCTTCTAGTTCCGTTTTGGGGCAATGGGTTAAGTGTGTCTTAAAAATGTAAGTCTTCCAGAGTTTCTTTTGATGGGGTTGTCATATTGTGATGTCAACCGTTTGTATTTCCCTTGAGTAGTGCATGGAGTCATGTTAGTGATTTACCCAGTTTCCACGAACGAGGATTTATGCCTCCTTGAATAGAATGGGTTAGTTATGTGTGTGCCTCCAATGTTGGAGTGGGTTTTGACATATGCTGTCTCCTTGGATTAGAAGTGGTCGGGTTCCATATGTTGATAGTAGGAGAGTGAATCTTGATGGGGGTCGATATCGGTGAAGATTTGATGGGTAACTCATGCGCCTATGTGGTGACATTTCTCCTAGGTCAACTATGTGTTGGTTTTGTGAAGTAAAAGACTGTGTTGACTGGAAACAAAGTGACCTTGTGTTTGTATGGTTCATATGTTTGGTTGAGTCGGTATGAGTCAGCCTGTATCTAGAGGTTGTTGGAAGACCATGTAGCCTTGTTACTATCTCCTAGCATTGGGGGTGGGCAGCCTTATAGGAGTGTTAAATGGATGCAGGTGGGATATTTGTGTTTGGCTCCAATACGTGCGCACCCTACTTGGCAAGATGGGACAGATTGAAGCTGATACATGTTTTAGATCTCATGGTAGATGAGACAGGCGAATGCATTTGCGTGTTGGTTTGGTTATGCTACGATGGGAAACATTCTTGTAATGGGTTCGCCAGTCGGTCAAAGATGGGTCGAATGGGTTTCAAAGTTGTTGACTTGGCACCTTGTTTATGTTGTGTAGTTTTGATTAATGTGAAAGTGACGCTTGCATTGGTGTGAAAGTTGGGTTTACCAGTTTACGGGGAAGGGTGCATGTATTAATGTTTGGGATATTTAAATTCCATGTCGGAATGCTACTTGTTATATGTCAGATACAAGTTGGATACACTTCAACATGTTTGGCTGCCAGCGTGTACTTGTTAAGTTTTTAAATTAATGCTAACTTGTGTGTATTTTATATCTAATTTATGTTTGATGTGATCAAGCCTATCTATGGATGAAATTTTCTTTATGTTATGGAGGACCGGTGTATAGGTGTGGGTCCCAACAAGCGCATGTCCCATCGCACGTTCGGGCCCCCGCTTACATATCGACTCCTCTCCCCTATTTAAGGTTTTCAAAAAAATTAAATGGTTTTGTGTTTTCCAAGGGTTAGATCAAGAGAAAAACCTAATAGGGACTGAGCTAGTACCTTGGCGGCTCATCAATGATGGCCTTGCCTACGTAAGCACAAATACATCATAGTTCGATTGACTCCTGACAAATGACCATTTATTGCTGAGATATGAATTGTTTTAAATTATTTAATTGTGCAAGTGGATGAGGTTATAGGTTTTAATTAAATAATCAGAAATTATTTGATCAAAGTGTGACTAATGACAATTAGTCAAATAATTTTCATTATTTAATCAAATGAAAATGAAATTAGTATGAAGAATAGTGAATGAAGTAAATGAAATTGATTCATTCAATTAATAGGTGAAAATTGAATTTAACCAAATAATTGAAATTATTTAATAAAATGGATGAAATGGAATAGAAATGGTGTTAGTATGCGATATTTTTAGGTCAGTTTTAGGTGTTTACTATAGTTTCTTAATTTTGTTCATCACTTTCCAATTTCTAGGTGCCTAAGTTAAATGTTTTTCTTATTTTTACTTCTCATTTCCTAATTTTATTTCTAGATTGTGCCTTTAGTCGAGAAACTCTTTCAAGTTAGTTATTTTAGGTTAGGTTATAGTCAAATGCCTATTTTATAATCTAAATCAAATAATATAATCTATAATTTTGATAAAAATATTTAAATAAAGAATACACTAGACCTAATTTATTAATTTTGTTAATCTCGTAACACTTTAAATAAGAAGTTTCTTAATGGTGTAAGGCCCCCTTTTTCTATTCAATTTTGTCTCGATTTATTTCCTATAATTCATGCATGGTGTTAACCCCAATTTTTATGTTTAATGTATATTCTTTAATATCATCAATTATTGGTCATTACAATTGGCTATTGTGAATGCTTAGGTGAATTAATAATTATTCATGCATTATTAAAATTATGATGAATAATCATATTTAATATGATGCGATTGAGATCATGTAGTGTTTATATGATATATGGTTGTTAATTTTGATTCAGAATTTCACTATGTTGGTCAATATTGAGTAATCTATTATGTGATGTTGTACACACCCTTATTTCTATGTTTATGACAACAAGGATATATTTGTCTAACCTATTTTGTTGTAGTATATTTTACCTAACTTAATTTTACAAGATATTTGTTCTATGTACATGTGTGACCTATGAGTTAATTAAATATGGATCGGTTATATTCATTCATGATGTTAACTGGGCCAATTTTTATGTTTAATGTATATATTCATTAATAATATCAATTATTGGTCATTGCAATTTGATATTTTGAATGATCAAGTGTAAACTAAGAATTATTCCATGTGCATGTTATTAAAATTATGATGAGCATATTGTTCATATGATGCAATTCAGATCATGTAAAATCTTTAAATGATATGGATATTAATTTTGATTCATAATTTCACTATGTTGGTCTATTGATTAATCTATTATGTGATGTTATGTGTGCCCTTATTTCTATTTTTATGACAACAATGATATGTCTTTATTTATCCTATTTTATTTCAACTATGCTCATTTTGAAATGATACTTTGTGCATGTTGAGTGTTATTGTGTGTTAAATCATTTTTATTGAATTTTTCAAGTTCATTCCTTTTGTAGTAGGGCCACATTAAGAACATAAGTGTGTGTCAAATGAAATGTAACTTACAAGAGGAAAATTAGTTAGGATGTGCACTTTTTTCTCTATTTTTAACTTTAAGTTCGTAATTATTAATGTACTTTCTCATTTTGAAATTTCATAATCACCTTGATGCTTTAGATCCATATTTTAATAATCTATATTTTATATATTCTAGAATCTTCTCTTTTTTACATGATATGTGTATAGTGACTCAACAAATGGAAAGTGGAGTAGAGGTCCCTAAGCCAATTTTATCACGGGAGAAGAGGGATTGTAGTAGACATGGTTGATGTTATGGAGGAGACCCAGGTTGCACAGACAATTGTTGTTAGAGAGGAGGACCATACAATCTGATCCTGATCTGAATGGATCTGACCTGATCTGATCTGACGGATCAAACGGATGGATGGAAGGAAGGAATGGAAGGAAGGACGGAAGGAAGGAAGGAAGGAAGGAAGGAAGGAAGGAAGGAAGGAAGGAATGGAATGGAAATGGAAGGACGGAAGGAAGGAAGGAATGGAATGGAAGGAATGGACGGAAGGAATGGAATGGAAGGAAGGAAGGAATGGAAGAAGGAATGGAAGAAATGGAAGAAGGAAGGAAGGAATGAAATGGAAATGGAAGGAAGGAAGGAATGGAAGGAATGGAAGATCCTGATCCTGATCTGATCCTGATCTGATCTTGATCGACTGATCGATCCGACTGATAATGGTTTATTCCACACTTGATCTACAGTGTTGATGGAGTGTTGTTGTTGTTGCTATGGAATGCCAAAGTGTTGCTTGAAGTGATGGAAGTGAAGTGAAAGCTTAAAGATTGCTCAAGAGATGTAGAACTATTGAGAGGATCTTGTGTAGAGATGAAATTGCTAAGAGGATGGATTGTATTAGCAACATAGACATTTCAAGGCCAAAATAGGGAGGAAAGAGTCATTTTTACGTCAGCTGGTTGAAGAGGGACGTTACAATTCATTCCTAATGGGAAGGGTAATGCCTCTGCCATCTTCAAATACGAGAATTCGTCGGGGACATAAGAGTGTCACATGGACATCTGCACATCACATGAGCTTCCTCAACAATTATTCTTCTATCGACACAAAAGACAAAATCCAAGTGGAATGAAGGTAGCTTGCTAATGTGTAATTTTTCTTTAGGATTTGGTTTTCTAAGGTGAGGGAGTATAAAAGGGGAATTTTCATAACGGGTGCAAATTCACTCCTATACATTTTCCCCCACTTTAGTGAGAATGAATATTGATGAGTGCTTTGATAAAGTAGATAAAAAAGGTATTAAAGTTAGAAATACATACCTAGACCACTGAGGAAGCAGCCTATGATTTGGCGAGCTCAAAATCACAAGCTGGAATAAAAGACTCCATAGTCATGTAGAATCATGAAGCTATACAATGAAAGTGTCTTACAAGCCCACAGACTTGCAAGGAAGCGACCCCCAATATCTCTCACATGAAGGAAGCCCCAAAAAGAACCTCACAAGCCCACAGACCTGCAAGGAAGGTATCCTCCAAGATCTATCACATGAAGGAAACCAAGATAAGATCCTTATAGACCCATGGACCTATAAGGAAGGTGTCCTCTAAAATCTCACATGAAGGAAACTGAGAAAAGAACCTTATAGACCCACAGACCTACAAGGAAGGTGTCCTCCAAGATCTCTCACATGAAGGAAACCAAGAAAAGTGCCCTACAGACCCACAAACCTATAGTGAAGTGACCCCCAAGATCTCTCACATGGAAGAAGCTCAAATGAAGTGCCCTATAGGCCCACGGACCTATAAGGAGGTATCCTCCAAGATCTCTCACATGGAGGAAACTAAAGGAAGGGGACTCCGCAAATTCAAGAAGTGGCTTTACAGGCACACCTACAAAGTGACATGTTTATTCGCAGATAGAACATGCCAAAAAGTGGCCACACAAGAAAGTAAGCGGACAGCCATGAAAACCATTGACAAGTTGGAAAAATTTTAAAGGGGTCCCTTGGGAACTAGCATGAAAAGGAGGTTCACTCAAGGGATGCCTTGTTTGAAGGTATAGGGAGGCTATAGAGAAAATTCTCTTCGAGAGCCTTTCTTTCTATTGTATAAATAGTACCAAGGCCCAAGGGGATCAACAGGGAGATCTGATAGCCTGATCTTGGTTCTATGCCAAGCAAGCACCATCAGACTCAGCAGGTAAAGGCCAGACTTACTCATCCAATAATCTTCCATAAAAAGGGGAGTAGATGAGGCAACTCGAGAAGGGGCAAGCTTCTCCTTTCCCTTTTGGGAAGAAGAGGCAGCTAGCTATTGTGCTACAGGAAATGTCAGCTTCGGTTGTCCCTTGCCTCCAGTCTTATACTTTATGTAATTCTTATAAAGTAGGTCCATTCGTGGAGGAAGCAGACCAACTGGGGTGGGCCAAAAATGATCCAATGAATATCCCACATGGGACACCAAAGGCTGGTATCTAGTGTCTTCATGGGAAAACTTTAAACATTTATGAATTATAGAGGTGATCCCATTCATAGAAGCTAGCAAAGGTATGTCTAGCTTCAAATTGAATATATTTGACTCTAGAATAACATCGAAAACCATGTCAACAACCCTAGGTACAACTAGGATAGACAAGGTTATCGAGCCATATTGAGGCAAAAACCATCATGTGTACGGATGGTGGATTTTGTTTCTTCGCACTTCTCCTTCTATAATGAATTCACTAGCAATGTTTCTTCTATAATAACATTCACACGGGTCAAGGGGGTCGACCAAAATCCCCATCACAATGTTGCCATTGAGGCGAGCGGGAATGTAGAGGGGAGAAGGCTTATTGTTCACAAGCATATCCTGCAAGGTGAATGTCACATACGATGAACCGTTCATAGGCTGCTTAGTGGGAGCAACCATGACCATGTTGACATAGGCCTCAGGTTGAGTGACATACTCAGAGGGATCGACAATCATGTTAGAAAAATGAGATAAAAAATGTTTGTGTATATTTGTAACTCATTGTTTGCTTTTGCCACTAATTTATTCATATTTTATTTGCTTCCATCGAGACAAATAGTACCATCCTCGATGCAATCCTCTATCTTGTGACATAGGTGCATACACCATTCGGTATCATGTCTATTGACTCAATGGTATTGACAGTAGGTATTTGCATCATACCAGCTAGGGTAAGGTTCCTTAAGAGGCTTGGGATTCTGCAAGGTTATGATCTTATCCTTCACCAACTTTTGCAAGATGGAAGAATAGGATTCTTCCAACTCTATGAACTTTTGGTTGCATTTGAGGTCGTTTTCATCTGCAACGGCTACTACATTTGCAACAACCTTACCTTTCTTAGAGATTGATATGATGGATCTTCCTTCAAAATGGGAGCATGAGGAGAATCCCCCGAACTAGACTATAGTTGGTTGATACTCTCGTAGTGTTGCACACAAATGCATGAAAGAAGGGTACTTCGTAAGGTCAAACTTCTCTCACCAAGGCCTTTGCAGGCTCCCTATCAATACCTTATGCACATCTGAATTGGGTAGCGGATACGATATTTGTGAGAAGAGTGCTTGATACCACACAATGAAGTCAGTAATCTTTTCATTATCTCCCTATTTGCATTGGACAAGATCTGAAAATGTCATCTTTGGTCCGATGTTGGCTTGAAACTATTAGAGAAATTGGTTCACTAGCTGATTGAATGAGAAAATGAAATTATTGGGCAAGGAACAATAACATTCGAGTGTTATATTCTCGAGATATTGAGGGAATATTTTTTCCATCAATGTGTGGTGATGGAAGAAATCTATGCACAGAGCGTTAAAGATGGATACATGTGTTTGTGGATCCCCTTTTCTGCCATACTTTCGAGCTTTGGGATCTCCATTCCTTGTGGGAAGGGAGTTCTTAAAATTGCTACCGATAGTGGGCTATGTTAGAAGAAGGGTTGGAAGATAGGTTGCGCAAAGGCTTGGGAGAGACTCACCAACTGGCTTTGCATCTTACCCATATTTTGAAGGAGAGTATTTAGAATAGGGCCATTGGATGTCATAGGACCAGCAAAACCTCCTCTAGAATCACCATCGAAGCCACCTTTGGGACCACCATTGTCGCCACCACCACAAGTAGGGACTCCACCGGAGCCACTTTCATTTTGTAAACTACCACCATGACCTCCACTAGAACCATTTCCACTAGCACCACCACTACCAAATCCTTCACCGCTCATCTCGCCAAAACCTCCATTGCTAGAGGTGACAGGAGGGGTGAAGCTGAAACCCAAGGGGATCCTATTCACTTTCATAGTTTTGGATCCTTTGGAGACAGAAGGGATGTTGATTGAAGGGATTGCTTTAGCCATGTATACAGACTATAGGAGGCATCGATGCTCCCAACTATCTCTCATTTTCTTCAAAAGTGGCTTGTTGTATCATGCTAGCATTATTCTAAGGGGCACATGCTTTAGTAAAACTAGAGATGCTAGCTAGTAGTTCTATCCTGTTCGGTGTTTTCCCACCATATACTTTAATTTTCCAATAACCTGAGTGGCCCTAGCCATCTTCGGGTATCTTTCCAAGTGATTCTCTACATCACCCAACCCTTTGCTAAAGATGGAGACATATTCTAAAGGAATATGAATGACCTCATGCTCATCTATCGATGAAGGTGTGGGAGATGCAAGAGGAGTGGGGACGTGATCAATTACATTAGGTATTTCTACCTCGCCCCTCGACAATTTCTCGTGAGCTAAAAGACCCATTGCATGTCCAGAGAAAAGGCTTGTAGAGAAACTAGAGGTGACCCTCATCTTATCCATTGAAAGGTGTCATATAATTCTCCTAACATACCTAGAGGATATGGATTGGGTTGTGATGCTCATAAACCTTCACAACACTCAGAGACACAATGATCACTAGGCACATGGGATAAGTTTCAACACCCACAAATGAGTAGATGTAGGTTCACATCGGGTTCACCAAAAATGTAAGAGATGAGGACCAACCACATTCAAAGCCCCAAGTCACAAAGGGACAAGGGAAGAAGGATGCCTTAACTTACCTTTGTCTAAAGGGATGTTTCGAATGAGGGATGAGAATGATGAGGACTATAAGATCCTACAACCCGAACTATAATCTAGGCTAGGTGAATT
The DNA here is from genome assembly GCA_007115665.2 of Sequoiadendron giganteum. NCBI lineage: Eukaryota > Viridiplantae > Streptophyta > Pinopsida > Cupressales > Cupressaceae > Sequoiadendron > Sequoiadendron giganteum. Next base: position 332,200,892 of record CM021102.1, read on the forward strand.
GGATTTTTGGAGTTGGTTTTGTGCCTTAGACAACTCTCTTTGTGAGGACGAAAGTGCAGTTTTGGGACATCAGTGCGGCACGTTGGCATCTCTCAGGCGCACTAGCATCTGTACGGACGAACAATAGTGGACATATTAAAACTACCAAAAAGACCTACTAACAGCCTAGCTGGCTCAATCTAGATGGTAAAAATAGAATAAGAAAGTGTACAAAGTATACACTGAAATGATGAAGAAAATAGACAAGAACTAAGGTGACAAAAATAATCTCACTAATATGATTGTTCACCAGCTAGCTCTATCCGTTCTCTCACCTGCACACAAGAGAGAGGGGAAAATTTTTGGGGGTTGTATAAGGGTTTGCCTCAGCCAGACCCCCATTTCAGTTTTTCCACCTCCATGAATAGCCAAGATAGAAACGATAGATAAATGTATGATAAAGAAAAGAAAATAGAGACCATGATAACACTAAAAACTAGTGGAGTGCTACTCAACCAAATCATAGAGGAGAGGAGTGAAAATTCTTACCACCTCCACCAAGAGCTCACTAGCTAATGGAGGAGAAAATATGAATCAAGCCTCTACTACAATGGTTTGTACCACACTTTCTCTACGAAGTTGATGGAGTGTTGTTGTTGCCCCTACGGAGTTCCAAAGTGTTTCTTGAAGTGATGAAAGTGAAGTGAAAGCTTATAAATTGCTCAAGAGATGTAGAACTACTAAGAGGATCTTGTGTAGAGATGAAATTGTTAAGAGGGATGAAATTGCTAAGATGGATTGAATAAGCAAGATAGGCATTTCAAGGCCAAAATAAGGAGGAAAGAGCCATTTTTAGGTTGGCTAGTTGAAGAGGGACGTTACAATTCATTCCCAATCGGAAGTGTAATGCCTCTGCCATCTTTAGATGCGAGAATACGTCAGGGACGTAAGGCTGGTGTACGGATGTTTGCAAGCCATGCAGGTGTCACCAATAGTTATTTTTTTACTGACGCAAAAGACAAATGCTAAGTGGTATGAAGGTAGCTTGCTGATATGGAATTTTGCATTTGGATTTTGTTTTCTAAGGTGAGGGATCGTAAAAGGGGAATTAGCATAAGGGGTGCAAATTCGCTCCTATACACTAGGAAAGCTTGTGTTTACTCCTAGGATAGTCAATCTAGTATGGGAGGGAGTTTAAGTACTTACATGTAAGTAGCATTATCCAAGTATATAGGTTATCTTTGGAATGATGGACTATCCATAGAAGGAAATACCTAACTTGTGTAATTACTAGTTAAGTAGGTTTATTCCAAGTAGATTAATATGCTTGTAGTTTATCTGGGATGATGGACTATCCTTTGAAGGAAATACCTATGAGTAGCTTAAGATAGCCTTAAGTCAAATTATCCCTGAGTAGTGTATGTGGTAGATGACTCTTAGTAGGAATACTGAATGTAACTCTTTGATCAAAGTAGTGTAATGTTTGAGACTCCACTCTAGATTGTCTGACTACCGAGACTAACATTGTCAGTTCACTGTGATCCAGTATTACATGCTAGACATAGATTGTGGGATTACAAGTTCTAGTTATGTAAGGAACAACTCTATGCTCATTTGGTTGTCATTATCGGTTACTCTACCAATCTCTTTCTCAAAGGGAAAGGACATCCATTAAATGATATATGTGTAGGGGACCGCATTATGAGTCTGTGGTTGGTGGAAAAACACTTGAGTGATGCTTCTCTTCCACAATAGGAAATAGAAGAACCAAGATTTGAAAGGAAGGATCTTGGACCGTCTTACAATTATTTGTTCTTAAGTTCATTGGAGCTATGTATGTATTCTTGTATTATTGCAACTTGTGAAATTATTGTAATGAAATGGAATCTTTATTATAATATGATATGGAATCTTGTTTTATATATTCTCAATAAAATAAAGATAAATTTTATTGCAATGACTTGTTACCTAATTTACTTACTCGTATGGTGTAAATTTTAGAAACTTTTACTACATTGAAGGGTTGGCATGTTACATGCACACACTCAACTACAATATTAGTAACATACAAGTGAAACCAAGATCTCCAAGCCAAGAAGAAACATACAACTGCCAACAAACTATCACAAACATATTTATCACCGCCAAACCATCACTGTTAAAAGCTCCCATTGAAAGTGTATAACCATTGAATGTACCATGTTATCATGACAATGTGATCAAACCACATGCTATAATTCCCATCACTTGACTAATCAGGTACTCTAAGCATCCATCCTCTTAATCTTGAAACAACATACCAATGCACAAATGACCATAGATAAGGCCAACTAATGAAATCTACAAAAAAAATGAACCAAACTTGGTGGATATAGATAGTCCACATCCGATTCATCCCATTGAAAATGAATGAGTAGCCAACGCACACACCTACATAACTCATAGATTAAACCACTCAAACATGCAAACTCATCATCACATTAGTGACTACAAACTAAGATATCAAAGAAGATAACCATGTAGACCAAGTGACTCAAACACCAAATCAACCATAGATCTGATTTTCCAACCATGTCCACAAATGAGTAATCATAGTTAAGGAACCTAATAAGCATCAAGAAGATAAGAACAATCTCCTAAAATTAAACCATATCACCACCAACCTACCACATACATGATCATGTTGTGTCAATGCGTCAAATGTACCTACATACCCATGCCACCATAACTATAGCCATCATTGTACCTATACTCAACTATCACCCATACAAGACTTCAAGTCCCAAACCATGTCCAACCATGTCCTCAAAATTGAAGACAACCTGTGTACCTGTCACTATCAAAGTCCTAACTATGAAAATCACCTATAAACCTGTACTGGGAAGCACCAATCTGATAATTATCTATAACATCATAAATAACATATAAAAACATTTACTCCCTCAAGGTTTTTCCTCTTGACTTGTTTGGATGCTCACATAATCACACCCTAAATTTTAGGAACCTATAAGTGATCAAACAAGTACCAAATTCAACCTATTTCTTAAACTGATAAAAAATCTAAACAACTATGTAGTGCTTAGAACCAGCTTTCCAATGACTATAGGAAGTCAAAAATCTGACATCGTGGGTGAAAGTTATGCAAGTTTTAAAACAAGTTTTATTTTACTATATGGCAATACTTAGGTGGACCCCACTTTAAATAAAAATTCAATTTAATATCTCTAAATACAAGTAGCGGATTTTTTCCATAATATTTAATATTTCATACTTAAAGAATTATGGGGGGGTGGATGATTTAGTTTTATTTTATTTATAAAAACTAAAGTTTATTATAAGCATCAATTGTACTAAATATATATTTTTTCAAATAAAAGTTTTCAACTTTTCAGGTAGAGGGGTGACAACTTTAAGACTATGAAATGACAAGAAATAGTGGTGCGTATTGTGAGAAAACATAGGGGAAGGTACAAATATATGAACCCCATACCCCCTCTTATCCTCCTTGTCCCCCTCTCCCTCTCCCTCTCCCTCTCTCCCTCCCCTCCCTATCCTCCCCCTCTTATCCATCTCTCTCGTTCCCTCTCCCTCTCCCCCTATTCTCCCCCTCCCCATCTCCCTCCATCTCCCCCTACCTCTCACTCCCTCTCTCTCCCTCCCACCTTCACCTACCCATCTCCCCCTCCCTCTCCCTCTCCCCCTCAAAATCCCCCTTCTCTCTCTCCTCTCTCCCTCTCCCTCTCTCCATCTACCTACCCTTATCCCCCTCCCTATCTGCTCTCTCCTCTCCCACTCACCCTCACCCCTCCCTCCCTCTCCCTCTCCTTCTCACCCTCCCTCTCCCCCTCTCCCTCCCCCTTCCCTCTTCTCCCCTCTCCCTATCACTCCCTCCCCCCTTCACCTACCCATCTCCCACTCCCTCTCCCTCTCCCTCTCCCCCTCTATTCTCTCTCATCTCTCCCCTCCCTCTCTCCCTCTACCTACCCCTATTC
>CM021102.1:332204962-332263247 GCA_007115665.2 Sequoiadendron giganteum
AGGGAGGGAGAGGGAGGGAGAAAAGAGAGGGTGAAGGGGTAGAGAGGAGAGAGAGAGGAAAGGGAGAGAGGAGATAAAGAGAGAGATGCAGAGGGAGAGGGAGAGTGGGGGAGGGAGAGAGGGAGAGGAAGAGTGAGGGAGGGATTTGCATCATAAAACATCATATACATCTCATATTGTGTTAAATGTATAACCAATTTTTTTATGCAGTCAAAAATTGTTTCCAAGCTTGATCCTATATTTTAGAACATATCTTTTATTTGATGAGGGATGAGTATGATCATGCCAAAAACTTGAGACCAAGTTCCTAACACCAACTTCAATCTTATCAGAATGAGAATTGCCTTATGTCATAGTATCATCCAAAACCTTTCTCTTTTTCACATATCTTGTGAGTTTTCGTCCTACTTAAGCCAATTTCACTTGAAAGTGAAGAGAATTGATGCTTTCTTGTCATTTGTGGACGTAAAATAGATGTCAACATCACCCTTATTAAAATTCTCTTATTCTCTAATCAAGATTGGTTCCCAATGGAACCCAAACCTTGTTTAAAATATTCAATAATATTTAAGTCTTCTAAGCCTCATCTTTTTTTATTGAGAAATCTACACTTATCGATTTTAATGGCTCTTTTAGGTCATCACAAAGAAGTAATATTGATAAAAATTAGGCTTGACCAAGTGTATCACGAATTTTGAAATAAGTCAATTATTTTCTTTGAAGCTCTTGTAAATGCCCTCTTAGCAGTAGTAGTAGGTTTTTTAGCATAAAACATTGATTTCTTAATATCTAATTCAAGTAAATGATTATATTTTTGTAAGAAAATTTTCTCTTCACCTCTTTAATTAGATTAATAGTATGAATATAAAAAGATGGAAGTGATCCTAACTGCTATCCAACATTAAACTGTGTATGGTCCTCCTCTCTAACAACAATTGTCTGTGCAACCTGGGTCTCCTCCATAACATCAACCATGTCTACTACAATCCCTCTTCTCCCGTGATAAAATTGGCTTAGGGACCTCTACTCCACTTTCCATTTGTTGAGTCACTATACACATATCATGTAAAAAAGAGAAGATTCTAGAATATATAAAATATAGATTATTAAAATATGGATCTAAAGCATCAAGGTGATTATGAAATTTCAAAATGAGAAAGTACATTAATAATTACGAACTTAAAGTTAAAAATAGAGAAAAAAGTGCACATCCTAACTAATTTTCCTCTTGTAAGTTACATTTCATTTGACACACACTTATGTTCTTAATGTGGCCCTACTACAAAAGGAATGAACTTGAAAAATTCAATAAAAATGATTTAACACACAATAACACTCAACATGCACAAAGTATCATTTCAAAATGAGCATAGTTGAAATAAAATAGGATAAATAAAGACATATCATTGTTGTCATAAAAATAGAAATAAGGGCACACATAACATCACATAATAGATTAATCAATAGACCAACATAGTGAAATTATGAATCAAAATTAATATCCATATCATTTAAAGATTTTACATGATCTGAATTGCATCATATGAACAATATGCTCATCATAATTTTAATAACATGCACATGGAATAATTCTTAGTTTACACTTGATCATTCAAAATATCAAATTGCAATGACCAATAATTGATATTATTAATGAATATATACATTAAACATAAAAATTGGCCCAGTTAACATCATGAATGAATATAACCGATCCATATTTAATTAACTCATAGGTCACACATGTACATAGAACAAATATCTTGTAAAATTAAGTTAGGTAAAATATACTACAACAAAATAGGTTAGACAAATATATCCTTGTTGTCATAAACATAGAAATAAGGGTGTGTACAACATCACATAATAGATTACTCAATATTGACCAACATAGTGAAATTCTGAATCAAAATTAACAACCATATATCATATAAACACTACATGATCTCAATCGCATCATATTAAATATGATTATTCATCATAATTTTAATAATGCATGAATAATTATTAATTCACCTAAGCATTCACAATAGCCAATTGTAATGACCAATAATTGATGATATTAAAGAATATACATTAAACATAAAAATTGGGGTTAACACCATGCATGAATTATAGGAAATAAATCGAGACAAAATTGAATAGAAAAAGGGGGCCTTACACCATTAAGAAACTTCTTATTTAAAGTGTTACGAGATTAACAAAATTAATAAATTAGGTCTAGTGTATTCTTTATTTAAATATTTTTATCAAAATTATAGATTATATTATTTGATTTAGATTATAAAATAGGCATTTGACTATAACCTAACCTAAAATAACTAACTTGAAAGAGTTTCTCGACTAAAGGCACAATCTAGAAATAAAATTAGGAAATGAGAAGTAAAAATAAGAAAAACATTTAACTTAGGCACCTAGAAATTGGAAAGTGATGAACAAAATTAAGAAACTATAGTAAACACCTAAAACTGACCTAAAAATATCGCATACTAACACCATTTCTATTCCATTTCATCCATTTTATTAAATAATTTCAATTATTTGGTTAAATTCAATTTTCACCTATTAATTGAATGAATCAATTTCATTTACTTCATTCACTATTCTTCATACTAATTTCATTTTCATTTGATTAAATAATGAAAATTATTTGACTAATTGTCATTAGTCACACTTTGATCAAATAATTTCTGATTATTTAATTAAAACCTATAACCTCATCCACTTGCACAATTAAATAATTTAAAACAATTCATATCTCAGCAATAAATGGTCATTTGTCAGGAGTCAATCGAACTATGATGTATTTGTGCTTACGTAGGCAAGGCCATCATTGATGAGCCGCCAAGGTACTAGCTCAGTCCCTATTAGGTTTTTCTCTTGATCTAACCCTTGGAAAACACAAAACCATTTAATTTTTTTGAAAACCTTAAATAGGGGAGAGGAGTCGATATGTAAGCGGGGGCCCGAACGTGCGATGGGACATGCGCTTGTTGGGACCCACACCTATACACCGGTCCTCCATAACATAAAGAAAATTTCATCCATAGATAGGCTTGATCACATCAAACATAAATTAGATATAAAATACACACAAGTTAGCATTAATTTAAAAACTTAACAAGTACACGCTGGCAGCCAAACATGTTGAAGTGTATCCAACTTGTATCTGACATATAACAAGTAGCATTCCGACATGGAATTTAAATATCCCAAACATTAATACATGCACCCTTCCCCGTAAACTGGTAAACCCAACTTTCACACCAATGCAAGCGTCACTTTCACATTAATCAAAACTACACAACATAAACAAGGTGCCAAGTCAACAACTTTGAAACCCATTCGACCCATCTTTGACCGACTGGCGAACCCATTACAAGAATGTTTCCCATCGTAGCATAACCAAACCAACACGCAAATGCATTCGCCTGTCTCATCTACCATGAGATCTAAAACATGTATCAGCTTCAATCTGTCCCATCTTGCCAAGTAGGGTGCGCACGTATTGGAGCCAAACACAAATATCCCACCTGCATCCATTTAACACTCCTATAAGGCTGCCCACCCCCAATGCTAGGAGATAGTAACAAGGCTACATGGTCTTCCAACAACCTCTAGATACAGGCTGACTCATACCGACTCAACCAAACATATGAACCATACAAACACAAGGTCACTTTGTTTCCAGTCAACACAGTCTTTTACTTCACAAAACCAACACATAGTTGACCTAGGAGAAATGTCACCACATAGGCGCATGAGTTACCCATCAAATCTTCACCGATATCGACCCCCATCAAGATTCACTCTCCTACTATCAACATATGGAACCCGACCACTTCTAATCCAAGGAGACAGCATATGTCAAAACCCACTCCAACATTGGAGGCACACACATAACTAACCCATTCTATTCAAGGAGGCATAAATCCTCGTTCGTGGAAACTGGGTAAATCACTAACATGACTCCATGCACTACTCAAGGGAAATACAAACGGTTGACATCACAATATGACAACCCCATCAAAAGAAACTCTGGAAGACTTACATTTTTAAGACACACTTAACCCATTGCCCCAAAACGGAACTAGAAGAAATAGTTACAAAGGGCAATCAACACAATTAAATAAATCTAATGTTTGGATTTCCTAAATCATTCACATTGAGAAGAAAACATTACAATAATTTATCCAATTTCACTAATTAAATAAAAAGCCTTTCATATTCAGAGAGAGGAAAAATCTAATTTTATTTAAACCCAAATCCTCGATTACTTTTAAAAGCAATAATTTTTAACTGCAAAATAACTAAATCAATTTCTCCTACTATGCATTTAAACATGCACCCATTTAAAATAAAATGGAAAATATATTTTAAATGTATATATACATAACATATATATATAATTATATATATACCTTAAATATATATACATTAAATATGTACCAAATAAATTACAATAAAACAATTATTTAAATACATATATATCAAATAGTGTATATATATATATATATATATATATGATATATATATATATATATATATGATATATATATATATATATATATGATATATATATATATATATATATAATATATACCTAGCATATAAAATATTATTTAAATTTAATAAAGGCAACACACTAAATTCATTGCATTGTTTTTTATAAAAACAAATGAAAAGCTAAATATTGTGTGAGTCGACTATGTAAACACAACCGAGCCACACCATAGACACAGTAGGGAGGTGGAAGATGGGGAGGTAGCCAGGGCTTCTTCCACCAATCCCTCCCAATTACTATACATAACAATAAACTCAGAAACAACATGGAATAATTCCAGCATTTTTTTTTTAAATCCTTATTTCGTCATCACGTCGTATAGACGACACCTACAAAATTTCAATCTGAATATTATTAATATTATATATATATATATATATATATTTAAGATATTTAGCATAACAGAATAATTGGAAAATTTTTCCCAAAAGACCCTCTATAGGTGAATTTTGCAACCATAGTCGGGAGTCCAAATTTAACATAAAATTTCATAGAGAACAATTTTACAAACAGAGTTTCCTTTCCAAAAAGAAAATTTATAAAGAATTCATAATTCTTTCTTTTGTATAAGAGGAATTTTACAAAGTTTACAGAAAACAAAATATAACGACATTCTACAGACGGTTGTTCAATCTTATTATAGCGGTTCTCAATTAAATCTTTTCATAGATGCTCTCAAATTTTTCTTTAAATAGATAAATTAAAAAGAGGAAGATTATAGTTTTCTACAAAGAATATTACAAGATCTAACACAAAGGTTTTAAAATAAAATTTCCTAATTCTCATATTGGTTTCCTCTAATTTTTCTCCCAATGATTTTAACTATTGAATCCATAGAGGATTCTCATATTTTACTCTCTGATTTCACTGTAAAAGATTCCTATAAAGGCACTAGATTTACTCACGGAAAAACTACCAACACAGAAGCCTAATAAAAGCTTCTACAATAGATCTATCATATCAATCTTTTCTACAACAATTAATTCTCATTTAAAACTTAAACAAAGACAAAGATTTTAAGAAGGGAACCTGTTTCCAACAAAGCTTCTGGAGTAAAGAAAGTTTTCAGTGTCGAGCCTCCTCCAAAGCTTCCAACAAGGCTTCCATGACTTCTTCCAAGCAATCAAATTTTCCAAGCATAAAATTGAATCTAATACAACATCAATCTTTCCCAAAACAAATATGAGAATGCACAATTCCCAACAATTTTCTACAACACAAAGTTTCTTTCCAATTTTTCCACAGCAAGCAAATCCTCTCCCTTTTGCAAAATTTCAATACACCAAAAATATCTTGTGCTTTTTCCGTGAAGAAGCTTTCCGCTTCCTCACCAAAAGCCAAGATTCCCTCTGGGAATTAATTTTCCCAACAACCCAAATTAATTAACTCAAACTTGCTGGAAAATAACAAATATCTTTTAACAACCCACAAATATTTTCTCAAAGATATTTAATAATTTCATATTCTAATTTAAATTTCAAAACAAATTTAATTCTTTTAAACTATTTACTTAATAAATAATTTAAATCAATTAACATATTAACATCCACATTGGTGCATAGAAAGTATCATCTAACATAGAAACTTGAGAATTATTTTGAAATGCCTGTCATGATAAAATGTTAATATTTAGAAAAGGTCAATTTCTTATTATTTGGATGACAATATAACAACACTCACCAATTCGTAATAATAAATAATTTCAAGGACCACTTTTCTTTTCAATCCTAAATTACAAGGTAAGAAACCACAAAAGTGAAGTAATAGTTATCTTAGTTTGATATTTCTTGATGGCACATATAGAACCTACTAGTGGTACTACCTTACGTATTATATTAACATCATATGCATCTAAAATCCAACAAGGAATATTAACAAAACTTGCAAAACTTGATATCTCTATTCCATCTAAAGTCACATGATATAAACTTACGGTACTCAAAATCCTATTGAGTGACTTTTTCTTGATTGAGTTTATACATAAAACATTAGCTGACTATATTGGCATGGTTAATGTTATATCCACATGGCCCACACAATGATATCTATTTGTATTATGTGAACATACACCACAAGGTTCATACTAGATCAATGCTACATAAATAATTAGTTATCTTGACTAACTGCTAGAAATAAAACTTACCAAGGAGACATGAGTTAAAATAGATGTACGTAGGGTGGGACCTTACATCCTGCACTTCCTCTTTTGTTCTCCTCTTTCTTAGCCTCCTATATTGATGTTTTATTCTATTTCTCCCCAAAACAAAGCATTTAAGTTAAATATTTGAGAAGGGTTATGAATCTTCTTAACTATGGAATCCTCATATCTCTTAGTCCAGACGCCTCTGCAAATCAGTTCCCTTTCATTCTCATTTGATTCCTCATTCCAAAAGAAAGCTTGAATGTGCAGTTGTGGGGATCATGAGGGTTTAAAATTGTTTAAAGGCCTCACCACGCTTTCTCTCTATTCTTGCTTCCTCCCTTTTGTCTAATTGGTCTCTTTGGATCTTCAAACAAATTGGCTTCAAACAAATTTTATCACTTTGGATCTTCAAGAGATAACTGGTAAATTTCATTGTTGATCTCAATTTGATCACCCAACCAACATATATATCATGTTTATGGGAAAAGGAAATCGCTATTTTGTACATGGGCTCTAAGAAATAAGGTAGATGCAAAGGAATCTATTTAAGACATACATCATGTTTATTGAAAAATATCAGCAAAGCCCCGATAAATATCCCTACTACATAAGGCAAACACTTTTTGGAAAAATCAATACAACACTAATAAGCTCGATGCTATGCTACACCCCAGTGCTAAAGAAAAGCAAAGAGGGTTCATCTTTTACCAATGAATAAGGTACTTTGAAAGTATATCTCATGGTTATTCAGGACTCACGAGAGGACAAGTAATTTATTTTTATGGATTTTAGTTATAAGAACGTCAACATGCTAATTATGCTTTGAATGCATAACTGATATATTAAGAATTTAAGATCATCAATAGAGGGATTTAAAACCGTTACACACATATTCATAGGCAATAAATAAAATCTCACTTTGAAAACACACATGGATATTAGCAAGTACTTGATAAAGACCAATAAATTGAAAGCATTTTTAGAACAAAATAGATGTCAACTTTGAAATCTTATCTTTGGCATTCCCAATCACTTTTAAAGAAATGAAAAAAATAAATCCTATATTGGGTGTACCTCTATGTTTGTCAATATTTTTCCATTTTATTTTGTTCAAGCCACAAACTGAACTAGCATTTTTATCACAAACATCTCATTCAACAAGAAATACAATATTCTACATTCAAAATTTGAAGACATATATTGAGGCTTGAATATTTTCAAGTGTGAAAATTCTATTGCAATTACTGATTATTAATCTCCTATCTATAAAGATTATTTGACTGCCGAAAACTAATTCACAACAAATACTGAAAAATAATACAACTGCAACTTCACAAATATAACTCACAGGAATAGAAAACATGCAAAATAATAAACACAATATTTTTGGACAAATTGTCCCTGGAAAAACCCAGGAGGGAAAACCAGTACTGTAGATGAGGAATTATATTAATCTTCAACAAATCAAGAGATACAAAAGAAACTGCTTGCCTCTTACTGACAAAGCTCTGGCAATATTCTTCTCCTAAAATTCTTCCCTCAATTTCTCCTGCTGAAATTCCACTACTGCTACCTCCAACGCTATCACTGCGCCCTTGCTATCACTGCAATACTATTTGCTATCACTGCAAAAATGCTTCTCAAACTTGTGTTCTCCAAATGCCCAATGACCCCCTTTTAAACTATTCTCATTGGAAAACTAATGGACATGATTTAATCTCAATCAATGGACAAGATTAATTAGACTCTAACAAACCCTAACTAACTGGTTTCAAGAAGTCTCTAGAGGAAATAATTATTTAATTAAATAATTAAATATCTGGACCTAACTAACTTCTTTCTAGAAGTCTCAAGAATTAAATAATAATTCTTGGAATTGGAGAAAACAACTGTCTGAGCTACAATAAATTAACACTCCCTCTTAGTGAGGAAGGTGTTCTGCATAATACCCAACATATCTCTGAAGAAGATGAATTTCGCCTTCCCTAATGCCTTTGTCATAATGTCTGCTACCTACTGATTTGTAGGTATATACTGTAGCTAAATAATCCCCCATTGTACACAATCCCTGATGAAATGATACCTAATGTCTATATGCTTAGACCTATCATGAAACACCAGATTCTCAGACAACCTGATGCAACTCTAATTTTCACAGTGTATCACTGTAGTCTCAATCCTCTAACCTAACAAGGCTACCAGCAACTTCCGAAGCCATATTGCCTCACATGTCGCCATGCTAACTGCTATGTATTCTTCCTCTGCAGAACTCAAAGCCACAGACTTCTGCTTCCTGTTGTACCAAGAGACAACTCCTGATCCCAAGCTAAAGCAACACCCTGAAGTTCTTTTCCTATCCGTTGTACTGCCTACCCAATCTACGTCAGTATAGCCTATCAACTTGATACCATCACCTCGAGCATATTTGATCCCATACTCAATTGTACCACACAAATACCGTAACACATGCTTTGCTACTGTCCAATGTACTCTCTTCGACTCAACCATGAACTGACTAAGAGAATTTACTACAAAGGATATATCTAGTCTGGTGTTGACCAAATACATGAGAGACCCAATCAACTGCCTGTATAAGGTGGGGTCTACATCCTTCTCCCTGGATGAGTCTACCTTCTTCCAATTTGTGATCATAGGAGTAGACATGGCTCTGCAATCCTCCATCTCGAACCTCCTCAAGATTTCAATGTAGTATTTCCCTTGTCCAAGGAAAATCTCACCATCTGTTTGCCATACCTCCATGCCTAGAAATTTGTGCATAAGCCCCAAATCCTTCATCTCGAACTCTGTTGCAAGGTCCCTCTTACACTCCTCTATGAGCCCCAGTGAAACTATTAAAAACAAGTCATCCACATATAGAACAAGAATGAGAATCTCACCCCCAACCACCAAGTAGTAGAGATTAGCATCTGCCTCACTCTTCAAAAAGCCCAATCCCTACAAGTATTCATCAATGCGCTCATACCACACCCTGGGAGCCTGCTTGAGTCCGTACAAAGCTCTCTTCAATCTACACACGTGAGTTTCACTATTGTGTGCTACAAAGCCCTCTGGTTGTTCTATGTATACTTCCTCTTTTAATTCACCATTAAGAAACATTGTCTTGACATCCATTTGATGGATCTTCCATCCCATCTGTGCTGCAAGAGAGATCATAGCTCGTATAGAAGTATACCTGGCCATTGGAGCGAATGTCTCCTCATAGACTATTCCCTCCTTCTGAGAGAAACCCTTGTCCACAAACCTTGCCTTGTATTTCTCGATGCTACCATCTACACTGTGCTTGATCTTATAGATCCAGCAAGATCCAACCACTACCCTATCGGTCGGTCTAGGCACAACCTCCCACACATCGTTCTGCACTATTGAGGTATATTCCTCAACCATCACATCTTGCCACACTTGTTGCTATGCGGCTTCCTAATAACTGGAAGGCTCACTATCTACCAATTGACTAACTAAAGCCATATAGTCATTACACATGGTTAGTTGTCTCCGTTGCCTACTACTCATCCTCAAAGCTCCCACAAACTCATGAGTATCGTGTTGGTTACTGCTACCAACTGTAGAGGATGAAATATCAACCTCCATGTGTTCCTGATGCATCTCTTGGATCTGTTGCTTTTTTTGCTCTATACTCTGCGAACTCTCAGCACCTGAGCCTGTGCTTGTACTAGTCACTGCACTCGAGTTTTGCTGTCCCTGATCTAATTGCTCAATCCTTGGAGCTTTTGTTGGCTGCTCACTCTGATCATCTGTTGGCAAATCTCTGGACCTTCTAAATGCCTTGTCCTCCATGAACTTGACATCACACCTAACTATAGTCCTCCTGGCCCTTGGAATAAATATCCGATATGCCTTTGAGGTTTCACTATACCCCACAAAGTACCAGGCTCTCTATGCAGTCTGATCTAACTTAGAACATGTAGCACCTGGAATGTGACAATATGCCAAACTCCCAAATATCCTGAAGTGGCTAACATCTGGCTTCTTCCCTAAGAACGCCTCCTTTGGTGTCATCTTTCCCAATACCTTATGTGGAACCCTATTCTATATATATACTATTATACTGCATGCCTCTGCCATAAGTAATGTGGCATATCTTGGTCATACAACATAGCCCTTACCGCCTCTGATATAAACCGATTCTTCCTTTCAACAACCCCATTCTGCTATGGGTTGTAAGGAACAATCCACTCTCTCTTGATTCCTTCTCTGGTACAAAACTTCTGGAACTCTTTCCTTTTGTACTCGCCTCCATTGTCTAACCGAAGAACCTTTATCTTCCTTCCTGTCGAATTCTCCACAAGAGCATTGAACTCTTGGAAGCAATTGAAAACCTCATCCTTGGTCTTCAAGAAGTATATCTAGGTCTTCCTGGAGAAATCATCAATAAAAGTAACAAAGTAATCGTATCCTCTAAGAGACTTCGTCAAAATTGGTCCACATATATTTGAATGTATTAGATCAAGAACACCCTTGGATCTGGTGTCACTCCTTGGAAAATTTGCTTTCACAAACTTCCCCAACACACATCCCTTATACACATCAGCATGCTTTGTGCTCACCTCTGGAACACCTGTCACTGTCTCACGAAGCAATTTAAGTGCTCCATGATGTATATGGCCCATCCTCCTATGCCATAGCTCTCCTTGATCTCTAGAATTACCACTGCTCATCAGTGCCTTATGAGTATCAAACTACAACCTGTAAATTCAGTTGCTCCTAACTCCAATAGCTATGGGTGATTTCCAATCCTTTTGCTTGATAAACACGTTTGCCCCTCTAAAGAGTACATTGTAGCCTTTATCCTGAAGAACAAATACATAAATCAGATTCATTCCCAAGCTTGGCACATGCAACACATCATGAATGGGAATCGGCTTGTCGTTCTCCCTCTAAAATAGAACAGTCCCTTTCCCAACTGGATTTAGTTTGGACATGTTCCCCATAGAAATCTGTATTTTGATGTCCTCCTCCTTATAACTGGAGACATATTCTCTAACTCCTGTCATATGAAATGACACCCCACTGTCTATATACCAAACACCTTGTGAGGTTGAGCTAACCATACAAACTATGAGTGCAAACTCATCTTCGATTCTCCTAGAGAGCTCATTTGCACTTGCTGAAGTTGTCATCTACTTCTTGCCTTTCTTCCTTTGTGGGAAATTGCTGACATAGTGGCCAAACTCATGATAGCCATAACACTTGACTTTAGACAAGTCCTTCTTTTTCTCACCTTTAGGATTTGATCCTTTACTAGACCACTTCTTTGTTTTCCCTTTTCCTGTTCTGCCTCACTTTCTTGACTCTTACTACTGGCATCACTGACAAGGCCTAGTCTAAGCTCCTCCTGAGTGAAGTCACTCCATAGTCGATCCCAACTCAGTAAGGTGTCTCGTCCATTAATAACTTGAACAAAGACATCTCACTGCTTAGTAAACCCATTTAGGGCTATCTGTACTAGCTCGTCATCATTTGGTTTATCTCCAACAGTTGCCAACTCATCCTTGACAAATCTAAGTCTGGTGAGGTAACTTGTAACGTCTTCTCCCTTGTTCATCTTGGTATTCCTCAACTTTTCTCTGAGAATCAGCTTCTTGTTAGTGGTAGCATTCTGGTACATATTCAAAATGGTGTCCCACATCATCTTTGTTGTATCCAACTCTGCAATATGTAGAACAATATGATCCTTAACACCGTCAAGAATCAACCTCCTTGCCTTGGAATCTTCTTTCTTATATGCTAAGAGTTGTGTTGGATCTATAGGTACAGCTACACCACTGTTCACATATTCCTTGATACCATTCTCTTCCAGCAATAAAGAAATTCTAGCTTTCCACACACCAAAATTTGAGGCTGCATCCAATCTATCCTGATCTCTTAAACCTGCTAAGGCCATCTCAAACAAAGATAATAATAACAAAAATAAATAATACTGAAGAGGTAGAACTAGGTTTTATAAACCCTCTATTTTTCTTTTCTTCTTGTGCTTGCACTGAGCTCTTTCTGCCCTTAAATCTGCTTTGATACCATGTGAAAATTCTATTGCAATTACTGATTATTAATCTCCTATCTATAAAGATAATTTGACTGCTGAAAATTAATTCACAATAAATACTGAAAAAATAATACAATTGCAACTTCACAAATAAAACTCATAGGAATAGAAAATATGCAAAATAATAAACATAATATTTTTGGACAAATTGTCCCTAGAAAAACCCTAGAGGGAAAATAGTACTACAGATGAGGAATTATATTAATCTTCAGCAAATCAAAAGATACAAAAGAAACTTCTTGCCTTTTACTGACAAAGCTCCAGCAATATTCTTCTTCAAAAATTCTTCCCTCAATTTCTCCTGCTGAAATTCCACTACTGCTGCCTCCAACGCTATCACTGCGCCCTTGCTATCACTACAAGACTATTTTCTATCACTGCAAAAATGCTTCTCAAACTTGTGTTCTCCAAATGCCCAATGACCCCCTTTTAAACTATTCTCATTGGAAAACCAATGGCCATGATTTAATCTCAATCAATGGCCAAGATTAATTAGACTCTAACAAACCCTAACTAACTGGTTTCTAGAAGTCTCTAGAGGAAACAATTATTTAATTAAATAATTAAATATCTGGACCTAACTAACTTCTTTCTAGAAGTCTCAAGAATTAAATAATAATTCTTGGAATTGGAGAAAACAGTTGTCTGAGCTACAATAAATTAACATCAAGAACAACCATCAAAGCCAACTAGTCATCCGGGAAAGTGAATCAAAAATTTCACTTCTGCTCTTCCATTGCACAAAAATTCCATGTTCAATAAGCCTTCGATGAAATGTGCTGAAAATTATCCTATTGTTAAACATAATTGACCCCACATACAATCATCTTACCAACTAGTTAGCTGCATCATATTATCATGTATGACCATAGAAGGAGGCCTGAGATAAAATTCAAAGCAATGTAAAGAGAAAATTGAGAGCACCATCTGAGAGGGCCTAATTAAACTTCCACACTCGATCTCTTCCACCTCTTAGTAGGCTGAGGCTCTTATGAAAAATCAAAGGTCAAGCCCTTCATTCTCAACTCTTGAATGCATCTACTCAAAGCCCTCAAATTAGTCTTGTCGCTCTACAACATCTTTATAACATTTCCTTGACCAATCAACTTGTGCAGAACAAGACAACTAAAAACCAAAGAGGTCAGAAATGATTAATGACATAGGAACAGGGAATTATTTTTCCTCCCTATCTCGTACAAGTGTTAGCATTCTCTTGAGTGGAAGCAGTAAAAAGAAGAATCAAAACAATTCCATGAAAAGTGAAAAAGAAACAGTAAAGTTGGATTTTTTTTTATCTAATGATCTCAATCCTCTTATAGAAACAATTTCCTATTCCCTTTGCCATAGTTTGAGTAGAAATAGTCAGCCCCTACTATCTACAATTTTTTCCAGTGATTGTTTGGGAGAATAAGATCTCAACTCTCTTAAAATCTAAAATTGTGAATCAATCAGAAAATTGCTGCAAATGGGTGTTTTCATCAATACCCATCTTAACAGAATAAGATATCCACTCTCTTAAAACTCAAATCATGAAAGGAATGATAGAATGCTTGTACGATATTTGGGAATGATGTATTTGAAGAACATTTGTAAAACGGTGTAACAGGTAGTTCATTTCTTGAAGGGATGGTTATGACTTCACAAATATAAATAAATGCCAGTTGCTTTCTTTTAATTTTTTTTTATATTTCAAAGAGCCAAAAAATGCTCCACATTAACTTACAAGGAGTCTTTAATAGTTGTATCTTCTCGTACTTATGGTACAAGCCCTTGAATTTCCAATTACTATCCATTTTTTTGTTATTATGGATAAAAGAATAGGGGTCTATAACTTTATGGCTTTTTCTTTGGTTGTCATAATTGTAATGAATGAATGAATGAAACATTTTAATGACTTCCATGAGACTAAACAATCTAAGGGACCGAGAAAAAAAAACTTAATTTTTCTTCATGCTCTTTTTCAAGTCGGATCTCTTGCTATTAATTTTGACTAGAAGGCTAGTCATCTGGTTAATCTTATCCTCCTCAAATATTTGCTACATATTGTCCATGACCAAACTATTTTCATTATGAATATCTTCATAGGTTGTGCATTCCATGATGAAGTGTCACTAATGTATTTTTTTCACTTGATCTACTTCAACTTTATTTTTCAATCTTTGTCAAAATCACCAACCATTTTTTGCACAAGTAACTACTTCAAGTTCTAAAATGGCATGTTATATTGAATAGGATTGGATTTGAGTAAAAATGTATACATCTACTTGATAATTCAAAGCTAGGAATTTTGGACTTGTGATTTGCTTCCTAACACTTGGTCACTATTGTGTTCACTCATTTCCCCAAATTTTGAGTCTTGACTGGAATTATCTATTTTTTTTAGTTCTTGGTGTAGGGATATTAGGTAAGTGTTGATTTATTTTCACTATAATTTCTTCAAATATTAAGTTTTGAGTGAACTAAGTCTATTTGAACATTTCACTAGGCACTTGACGTTGGAAATTTGACTCTCATGCATGTTTGTTTAAACTTGGCTTCTTCATTCATTTGTGTTTTGAAATAACTAACTCTATTTGAACACTTCACTAGGCACTTGATAATTTGAGATTGAGATTAGAAGTTTGACTCTCATGCATATTTGTTATAATTGATCTTCTTCATTAATTAATGTTTTGAGCTTGGAGGAGTTTGAGACTAATAATTTGACTCTCATGCAATTTGTTGCTCAAGATAGAATTCCTAGAACTAATTTAATGAAATGGGTTCCAACTACCATAACAACTAAAAGTGTGTTCACCATGTGAGGTGCATAGGGATGAGTCAGGCAAAGGTTTGCACATAGGAATTTTTCATATGTTTACATGTTTTTCATATATTCATTTTTACTTTTCCAATTTTGATATTCAATTTAAAATTTAGTAATTTAACTTAGTTTAATGTTTTGATTTCATAATTTAATTTGTTAAATTTATAATAAAACTTAATAATTTACAATTTAATCTAAATTTAATTTATGATTTATAATATTTTTGTGTAATTTAATTTATAATTTAATTTATAAATATATAAGTGACAATATTTTATAATCTAATTTACAATCATTTATAACCTAATTTACAACAATATCTTATTTTGATATCTAATCAATCTAAGAGGTGTTCTACAATAGCATTTGAAGTATACATAAAAACTATAACATAACCAAGATAGATTTAAAAAAGAACTATAAAACAAGTATTAAGTAAATAAAATGAAATAAAATAATTATTTATAAATTAAATAACTCCCAAGTAGCTTCCTTAAACTCATCCTAAGAAAATTCATTCAGATTATTAATCCAAACCCTTATAATCAACATCATACAATTACTTACATACATACATATATTTGGTAAATATATATATTATATGATATTTATGAATTTATAAATATAATAAATTATGTATATTAAAAAATATATAAATAGTATTTATCATTATATTACTATAATATCTCACTTCCAATTATTTTCATTTGTACCCTCATGCACAACAAACATAACTATATATGTTTCTTAGAATATTGATGAGGCTAGTTCTACATTTTCCCAAATTATACTTGATGTTTCAATGGTTGTTAATGAAAATTATTTTCTTTGTGATCATGCACTAATTTGTTGCTTTATTGGAACCAGCCTATCGAGCCAAAAAATTCTAGATTGGGTGGTTGATAATTGGAATTTATTGCCAATTATTCATTTCATCCCAAAAGGTTTTCTCATTGCAACCTTTGAATATAAAGACATGAGAGATCATATATTAAATACAAATTGATGAATTATTTTTTATTAATAATATGTTAAGCACAATGAGATTGCATCATTCTATAACACATGTTGGCTATATATATAGAGTCATAGAAGCTTATAAGCTAACAATCTTAGAACTTGTAGCTACAAAGAGAAAATAGACTATACATATACGACTGGACTATACATAAAAAATTGGATAATATATATAGTTGGTCTATCAATGTATAGGTTGTAAGCTTAAGAAGTACAAAACAAATACATATTACAAAAAGAGTATGTTGTAGCCAAAATTATCTTTCCTTCTCCACATTCCTACTCCCACTCTAGTCCTCCAAAGAGTCTCGATTGACCAGTGTGTTGATGGCTTCTAGTTCATCATTAGAAAAAAGTTCTTCAACATCATAATCAAAGTTGGTAAAGTGTTGAGTTCCTTTGTCCTCTTTGATGCCTTTTCCTTTTTGGACTTTTGTTTGAATTCTTCTTTGAAGGTCTCCAAATCCTGCATTAATACAATCAGATTGGGTTGCCCCTGCTGCCATGAGTGCCCATACATGATTTCTCTCTGGTGGATGAGTACCATACCATCCTTGAGAAGCTTTAATAACTTTCTCTCCACAATCTCCATAGTGGCTACAACCTTCAATGGAACATTGAAGAATGTGAGTCTTTTATTTGACTCAATAGGATACCTCTAAAACCCACTATATTTATAAAACCCACTATATTTATCCTCATTTCTTGTCTTCCATATAATCCAAAAGATTTCAGTTGTAAGAAGAAATGCAAATAAATGAAGTTATTTGCTCTATTTAGAATCAAAACCTAATAGAATTTCTTTCCAACTAATTTTCCTATTTGAGCCCCAAGTAACATAATCATTCCAAAAAAAATTCCAAATTTTATTAGCATACAAGCATTCAAAGAATATATGAGAAACAGTTTCAGGTACTCTGCGAATTCACAAATATTGACATCTGTATTCTTTAATTTAAAAGGAACCTTTTGCAATATAACAAGCCATCTAATTTTTTTTTTTTTGCATCAATTTCATTATGCCACAAATAGGAGAATGCCTTTTTGCTATCTTTATTTTCAAGGTTAGTCCTCTAGACTTTGTTAAGATACTTAGTGGAGTGGAAGAGGTAAGGATCTCTTTATAAATAGTATTTGTTTTGACCTCCTACAAGGGGAGAGTACCCTTCCACTAGATGTCAATTAGCTCATCTTTCCATGTTTCCACTTGGAGACTTGGAGGCCAACCCTTCCAAGATTCTTTTAAAACATAATAGGTTTTGAAATTAGAAGAGGGTAATCCATAGACCTCTCTCAACTGGTCCCAACCAACCAATGAACCATCCTTGACAATATTGAAGAATGTTTTGATGTTGATTTGGTTCCACTTCTTTGTTGATCAACCTTGCAACAAGGCTAGAGGATTACCATTATGTTCAAGGTTCCACCAAATGGACCTACCTGGATGAATCCAGTTGTTGTGAGGACTAGTTAGGAGAGGGCTAGTGAAACTATCCATTATAGCTTCCCAAGCCTTCCAAATGCTTCTAAAGACCAATAAACTTGTAGGCACTATTGGGTACTTGGTGATGAGGAGATCACTGAAAGGCAGTGTCTTCAAAGAAGTTTTCAATTTGGGGACAACTTGTGATGTTATTCCTTATTAGAAACTTCCAATGTTCATTTCCATCAAGGGCCTTGATGACCCACTTTGCTACTAGAGCCACACCATAAAAACCCTCTAATTTTCTTTTGGACCTCACTGACTTGATAATTATTAAAGAACCAAACTAAAGAAAAACATAGAGTGTAGGAGGATATAATATTTGGAAAACCTCCATCCTACCAGTAAGAAATTGTATACACCTAAAAATGGTCTGGAGAATCTAATTAATTAAATATGACTTATTTGATTAATTACCCTAAATTCCTCTACTATTAAATAAATAGAAATATTTATTTATATAGTTCATCTTAAATTCTTTAATCCCTATTCTATTATTTTTGTCTTAATTAAATAAACAAATTTCACTTTGTTTTATTTAATTATCATAGTTAAATTCATCTACTTAATAAATAAATAGAAATATTTATTTATATTAGGTTCACTATTAATTCTTTTATTTTCATCATATTATTTCCTGTTAATTAAATAAACAAATTTAAATACTTTGATTTATTTAATTATTATTATTATTATTTTCTTCTATATTTTATTCATTTATTCTATCTTGATTAAATAAGAAAACTTCAAAAGTTTGTATTATTTAATTATCTTATCATATTTCCTCTTAATTAAACAAAGATATCCTAAAGTTTTTATTTAATTATCATATCCCTTTTTATTAAATAAGAAAATGTCAAATATTTATTTTATTTAATTAAATATCTTATTTTGCTAAATTAAAATATTCAAATAAAGGGAAATTTACTTTATTCACTCACCAATAAAATTAGTTATTCCATATCTAATATTCTAGGTTTAGATCCAAATCTTTTAATGCATCATTTATCTCTACCTATTGGAATTAAACCTGCAAAACAAAAACTAAGGAAGATGCATCCACATATCGCCTTGATGGTAAAGGCTAAGCTGAAGAATTTGTTAGATGCATGATTCATCTGGTCTATCGATTATGTTGAATGGATATCAAATATTGTCCTTATATCAAAGCCAAAAAATAGCATTAGAATATGTGCAGATTTCAAAGATCTGAATAAGGCATGTCCCAAGGATGATTTCCCCTTACCTAACATCGATATCATTGTGGATTTAACAATAGGACATGCCATGTTATCAATAATGGATGGTTTCTCTAGCTACAACCAAATCAAGATAGCACCAGATGATCAAGAGAAAATTGCATTCACATTTCCATGGGGAAATTTTTATTGGAACATCATGCTCTTCGGTTTGAAGAATGCAGGTGCAACATATCAACGTGCAATGACTACAATCTTCCATGATATGATGCATACATTTATGGAGGATTACGTGGATGATATATTAGCAAATTCATATTCCAAAGGACATCTAGATATCCTAGGAAAAATATTTGCAAGGCTAGAGAAGTTCAATGTTTGACTAAATCCTAAGAAATGTGTCTTTGGGGTTACATCAACGAAACTCCTAGGATACATAGTGTCAGAGAAGGGTATCAAAGTAGATCCCACAAAGGTCAGAGCAATAATGGAAATGCAGCTACCAAAGAATATCAATCAACTAAGGTCTTTACAAGGCAGGCTACAATCAATTAGGAGATTTATCTCCCAGGTAGCAGATAAAAGTCATCCATTTAATCACTTGTTGCATAAAAGTGTCTTGTTCAAATGGGATTAAGGGTGTGAAATGACCTTCAACCAAATAAAATAATATTTGATGTCGCCACCTATTCTCATGCCACCTATAGAAGGTGGACCTTTACTACTATACATTGCAACAACAAACATCTCTTTAGGAGCACTGTTGGTGCATGAAGATTATGAAGGAAGGGAACAAGCCATTTACTACATCAACAAGACTGTGAATGGCTATGAAATAAATTACAATTCTGAAAATACTCAAGAAAATGGTTAACGATGTTGGATGTGATTGGCATGTTCAGCTCAATCCTGCATTATGGGCCTACAGAACCAACATCAGAACACTAATAGGAGCTACACCATATGCCTTTGTATATGGGTCAAAGGGCATTCTACCCATTGAGGTGGAGATTCCATCACTCTGTGCGTCATTAAAAGGAATTGTTTCAGATGAAGATTATAGAATATTTAGGCCTCAAGAACTAGAACTGTTGGATGAACGTCATCAACAAGTTGTCAATCATTTGACGACATATCAATAGAGAATGTCCAAGAGCTACAATCATAGGGTAAATCCTAGAGTCTTTTAGGTTGGTGACCTGGTCCTAAAGGAAAACCCTAGGAATCAATAGGACAAAGAAAAGAGAGGGAAGTTTGAACCTAACTGGCTAGGTCCCTTTGTCATCATAACAGTCTATGGATCAGAAGCCTATCGACTATCAACACCTGAAGGGGATTTATTTGATGAACCTATCAACAACATCCATCTCAGAAAATTCTACACCCAAATCACCTAGTGCATGGTTCAAAGTCCTAAAAAGGATTGCTTGGATGAAAACCTAGAAAACAAGTGTCTCGGTGATAGAAAAATACAAAAAAAATTATAAAATATGAAAACATGTAGTGAAAACCTAGAAACAGGTGCTATTTATGATTTAACCATCTTTTCCATCTATTGGACGGATGTCATGGTCATTACTTTCACTGTCACTTTACATCCATTATCGTATCATTGCAAATGGTCATGTCTCACCTTAGCTTGGGGGCAATAAACATCAAGCTTAACAAAATGGAAAAATAGCAGTATGACAAATGCAACAAAACCAATGATCGAAACACAACCCAACAAGGAACTTTAATCATTATTGGAAGCACATTGTACATCTGGGTAAGCGCACCAAGATGGTTCCCAAAAAGGGGACTTAAGTGAACAACTTTTTTCTAAAATCAGGAAATACTGACCTTGGATGTGAAATTAAGGATACTTAGAATCAAAATTTTGAGATGGAACAAAAAGAAGGATTCAAGTGCTCCGACTTACTTTCTAAACTACTAATTTATTTTCAAAATGGCTGATATTCAGGGGTTCAAATGAGGGACGTACACAAATTGGTGTTGTTTTTGTCAGAAAAACATAACATAGCAACTCTTGTACGACCCTCATACGGTGAACTTTTTTTTAGTATTTTTAAAATCGCAATAGTCAGAAGTTAGCTAACAGTATGTAGATGATGCACGATTTTTCTAATAATTTTCTAATGAATATTTGATTTTTACTAATTTGCGAAGGGGACATAAATTGAAAATAGAATTTTGGCCGTGCTACCCCTACAAATTTTGGAAACTAATTGGTTTGTTTTTTTTTAATTTTTTAATTTTGTAGAATGGAGTCTAGTTTCTAAAAAATGTAATTTATTTGAAAAATTGATGAACGGTTAATTTATAATGAAAAAAATACCAAACACTGCTTTTTGGCAAAAAAAAGATATACGGGGAAAAATAAATTACATCGTTGGATAGCTAAGAGATAACCCAACATTACCCATGTGCTCGATTTTTTCGATATTGAACCACGTGCAATCCTAACGGTGAGCACAAACTCGATTATGAGAAATATGGTGGAATTTTTAAAACATGTCTTTGGTCGTTGGGAATGCCCTCCAAGCCTTTGGGTTGGTATTCCAACTCAAATACCAAGCCCAAGGCTCGAGAATTCCCAAAGAAAGATATAACGCGAGCGCGTTATAATGCACTCGCATTATATCTCACTTTTGACATTGTTTTTTCTTCTATGGGGAACATGTCTACTAGCACATAACACGAGTGCGTTATAACACGAGTGCGTTATAACGCGCCCGCGTTATGTCTTACTTTGTGTTAAATGACAATATATTAATGTATGTTGATATATTTTTATGTACATGTATGTAATGTATGTATGTATGCTTGTATGGATGTAAGATTATATGTACATCTATATTATGCTTATATGTATGCATTTATGTATGTCTTTAGACGAAGGGAGAATTTAGAGAGAGTCTAGAGAGATGGAGAGGGGGTTGAAGTGAGAGTTTAAGAGAGAGGGAGTGGGAGAGAAGGGGTTGGATTGAGGGGGGCTTAGCTAGGTAGGGTGGGAGGGATAGAGGGAGGGAGAGAGAGAGAGGGGGGGTGGGAGAGAGATAATTGAGGGAGAGGGAGAGAGAGAGGGGGTGGGAGAGAGAGAATTGAGGGAGAGGGAGAGAGAGAGGGGGGAGAGAGAGAGAGACAAAGAGAAAGAGAGAGTTATGTAGGTAGGGTGCGAAAGGGAGAGACTTGAGAGTGTGAGGGGGGTGAGAGGGAGAGACTTGAGAGATAGGTAGTGAGAGGGAGTGTGAGAGAGATGGATTGTGAGAGAGAGGGAGTGTGAGAGAGAGGGAGTGGGAGAGGGAGTGGGAGAGAGAGTGTGAGTGAGAGACCTGAGAGAGGGAGAGGGTGTGAGAGGGAGTGACCTGATAGAAGTAGAGAAAGAGGGGGGTGGAGTGAAAGGGACTTATCTAGGTAGGGTTGGAGGGATAGATAGAGAGAGGGGAGAGAGATAAAGAGAGAGTTACCTAGGTAGGTTGCCAGAGGGAGAGACCTTCGAGACATGAGAAAGAGGGAGAGAGAGGTAGTGGGAGAGAGTGGGATGGAGTGGGAGGGACATAAAGAGAGATGGATAGAGGGAGTGAGAGAGGGTGGTAGGGATTGATTGAACAAGAGGTACGCATAAAGAGGGAGATGATAGATAGAGACAATTAGAGAGGGTGGGAGGGAGGGAAGGAGGGAGAGGTGAGATGTATAGATAGAGAGAAAGTGATAGGGGTTGAGGGTATAGGGTTGAGGAATTAGGGTGGAGGACCTATAGGGTTGATGGTTTCTAGGGTATTAGGGTTTAAGGTTTGAGGGTTGAGGAAATAGGTTTGATGGTAGAGGGTATTTGGTCGAGGGTATAGGGTAGAAGGTTTAAGGTTTTGGCATTTATGGTTGAAGGGTTTGGGGTTAAGGGTTTAGGGTTAAGGGTTTACTTGGTTGAGGGTAGAGGGTTTAGGGTATAGGTTTGAGGGTATATGGTTGAAGGATTAGGTTCAGGGTCCAATATAAGGGGTAGAGGGTTTAGGGTTTAAGGATTCAGGGTTGAGGGTTGAGAATTTAGGGTTGAGTGTTTAATGTATAGGGTAAAGGGTAGAGGGTTTAAGGGTTGAGGGTTGAAGA
Organism: Sequoiadendron giganteum; assembly: GCA_007115665.2. NCBI lineage: Eukaryota > Viridiplantae > Streptophyta > Pinopsida > Cupressales > Cupressaceae > Sequoiadendron > Sequoiadendron giganteum. The sequence goes on from CM021102.1 coordinate 332,228,367, forward strand.
TTGAGGGTTTAAGGTATAGGGTCGAGGGATTAGGGTTGAGGGTCCAATATATATAATTAGAGGTTATAGGGATTAGAAATTAAGGGTTGAGTGTTGAGGGACGAGGGATTAATGGGGTATAGGGGTTGAGGGATTAGGGTTTAAGGGTTGATGGTTGAGGGATTTAGAGGGTATAGATGTTGAGGGATTAGGGTTTAATGGTTTAAGGGTTAGGGTTGAGGGATTAAGAGGGTATAGGGGTTGAGGGATTAGGGTTTAAGGGTTGAGGGTTGAGGGATTAAGAGGGTATAGGGGTTGAGGGATTAGGGTTTAAGGATTGAGGGTTGAGGGATTAAGAGGGTATAGGGGTTGAGGGATTAGGGTTTTAGGGTTGAGGTTGAGGTTCAAAAGTTAAGAGAATTTATAGAAATTAGGGTTTAAGGGTTGAGGGTTGAGGGTTGAGGGATTAAGAGGGTATAGGGATTGAGGGATTAGGGTTTAAGGGTTGAGGGTTGAGGGATTAGGGTTTTAGGGTTGAGGGATTAAGAGGGTATAGGGGTTGAGGGATTAGGGTTTAAGGGTTGAGGGTTGAGGGTTGAGGGATTAAGAGGGTATATGGGTTGAGGGATTAGGGTTTAATGGTTGAGGTTGGCAGGGGATTAAAGGGTATAGCAGGGTTGAGGATTAGGGTTTAGGATTGAGGGTTGAGGGATTAAGAGGTATAGGGGTTGAGGATTAGGGTTTAAGGGTTGAGGGTTGAGGGTTCAAGGATTAAGAGGGTATAGGGGTAGAGGGATTAAGGTTGAAGGGTTGAGGGTTGAGGATTGAGGGATTAAGAGGGTATAGGGATTGAGAGATTAGGGTTTAAGGGTTGAGGGTTGAGGGATTAGGGTTTGAGGGTTGAGAGATTAAGAGGGTATAGGGGTTGAGGGATTAGGGTTTAAGGGTTGAGGGTTAAGGGTTGACGGATTAAGAGGGTATAGGGGTTGAGGGATTAGGGTTTAAGGGTTGAGGGTTGATGGATTCACAAGGTATAGGGGTTGAGGGATTAGGGTTTAAGGGTTGAGGGTTGAGGGTTGAGGGATTAAGAAGGTATAGAGGTTTAGGGATTAGGGTTGAGAGTTTAAGAGGGTATAGGGGTTGAGGGTTGAGGGTTGAGAGTTGAAGGATTAGGGTTTGAGGGTTGATGGATTAATAGGGTATAAGGTTTGAGGGATTAGGGTTTAAGGGTTGAGGGTTGAGGGTTGAGGGTTGATGGATTAAGAGGGTATAGGTTTTGAGGGATTAGGGCTTAAGGGTTGAGGGTTGAGGGATTAGGGTTTAAGGGTTGAGGGATTAAGAGGGTATAGGGGCTGAGGGATTAGGGTTTAAGGATTGAGGGTTGAGGGATTAAGAGGGTATAGGGGTTGAGGGATTAGGGTTTAAGGGTTGAGGGTTGAGGGATTAAGATGGTATAGGGATTGAGGGATTAGGGTTTAATGGTTGAGGGTTGAGGGATTAAGAGGGTATAGGGGTTGAGGGATTAGGGTTTAAGGGTTGAGGGTTGAGGGATTAGGGTTGAGGGTCCAATATATAGGGTAGAGGTTATAGGGGTTGAGAGATTAAGGGTTGAGGGATTAGGGTTTAGGGTAGAGAGTATTGGGTTGAGGTTAGAGGTTAGAGGGTAAAGGGTTTAACAGTTTAGGGTTTAAGGGGTTAGGGTTGAGGGTCGAGGGTTTAGGGTTGAGTGTTTAAGGATTTAAGGGTTGAGGTTTTAAGGGTCAAGAGGGTTGAGGGATTAGGGTAGAGAGTTTACTAAGTGGGTTTAAGGGTTGGGAGATTAGGGTTGAGGGTAGAGGGTGGAGGATTGGCGGTAGAGGGTAGAGGGTTTATGGGTTAGGGTTTAAGGGTTTAGGGTTTAGGGGTGAGGGATTAATAGGTTATAGGGTAGAGTTAATAGGAGTTGAGGGATTAGGGTTTAAGGGTTGAGGGTTGAGGGATTAAGAGGGTATAGGGGTTGAGGGATTAGGGTTTAAGGGTTGAGGGTTGAGGGATTAAGAGGGTATAGGGGTTGAGGGATTAGGGTTTAGGGTTGAGGGTTGAGGGTTGAGGGATTAAGAGGGTATAGAGGTTGAGGGATTAGGGTTTTAGGGTTGAGGGTTGATGAATTAACATGGTATAGGGGTTGAGAGATTAGGGTTTAAGGGTTGAGGGTTGAGGGATTAGGGTTTAAGGTTTGAGGGATTAAGAGGGTATAGGGGTTGAGGGATTAGGGTTTAAGGGTTGAGGGTTTAGGGATTAAGAGGGTATAGGGACTTGAGGGATTAGGGTTTAAGGGTTGAGGTTGAGGGTTAGGGATTAAGAGGGTATAGGGGTTGAGATTAGGGTTTAAGTGTTGAGGTTTAGGGATTAAGAGAGTTATAGGGTTGAGGGATTAGGGTTTAAGGGTTGAGGGTTGAGGGATTAAGAGGGTATAGGGGTTGAGGGATTAGGGTTTAAGGGTTGAGGGTTCAGGGATTAAGAGGGTATAGGGGTTGAGGGCTTAAGGGTTGAGGGTTGAGGGATTAAGAGGGTATAGGGATTGAGGGATTAGGGTTTAAGGGTTGAGTGTTGATGGATTAAGGTTTGAGGGTTGAGGGATTAAGAGGGTTTAGGGGTTGAGGGATTAGGGTGTAAGGGTTGAGGGTTGAGGGTTCAAGGATTGAAGGGGTTGAAGGGTTGAGGGATTAGGGTTTGAGGGTTGAGGGTTGAGGGATTAGGGTTTAAGGGTTGAGGGTTGAGGGTTATGGGATTAAGAGGGTATAGGGGTTGAGGGATTAGGGTTTAAGGGTTGATCGATTAGGGTTTGAGGGTTGAGGGTTGAGGGTTGAGGGTTTAGGGTTTCTCTCACTCTCCCCCTCTCTCCCTCCCTCTCTCCCTCCCTCTCTCTCTTTCTCCCACTCTCCCCTTCTCCCACTCTCCCCCACTCTCTCCCACTCTATCTTTCTCCCACTCTCATCCTCTCTCCCTCCCTCTCTATCTCCCACTCTTTCCCACTCTCTCGGTCTCCCACTCTCCTCTTCTCCCCTTCTCCCACTCTCTCTTTCCCCCACTCTCCGCTTCTCCCTCCCTCTCTATCTCCCACTCTCCCCCTCTCTCCCTCCCGCTCTCTCTTTCTCCCACTCTCAAAAATAAACTAAGAAAACCAAATTTCACATAACGCACTCACGTTATAACGCGAGCACGTTTTTTACTCCACTAAAACGGTAAAAAACTCTATATATCCATGATTTGAAGGCTCGTAGTCTACATATTTCCCTCATTTTGCATGTGCACCGACAAAAAGTATCTTTTTGATGATGTTGTGAAGTGTGCAAGCATACTTTTCACATTCCATCACCTTTTCCATGATCTTTTTACCACCTTTGCATGAAATAATAGAGTTTCCACGTTGAAAGACATATAATATCAATTGAAGTTTGAATTCCATTGAAAACTGATATACAATTGATTTGTGGAAGGGAACAAGCTTTTGAACAATTCAAATTGTTGTGGAGTTTGAAGAAAGAAGAAGCTAAGGCTACATAATTGGGTTGAACTCCTCCATTTGAAAGTTTGGTTTTTAAGGTATGTGAAGTCTTTACACATTTTCTTTCATTATATTATGGCTCGCTTTCATTTTTCTTTGTCATTATAACCTTAGGTTGTCAATGCACATTTTAAATTACCATTATATACACTTGCCAATTACCATTTTAATCTTGATGCAAAGCATCTACCAGGATCCACAAATCATCAAGGGCACTTTTGACCCTAACTTAAATTAAAGAATATCAACAAAAAAACTCAATCATCTTTTCATCAAAACATTAGAACTTGGTTTCAACTCTTTTTCAGACTCAAAAAAATATATTAACCATCATAAAATTGATTGTAACATAGCATAAAGCTGATTAGAAACTCAGAACCATTCACGAAAATTCATCCTTTAAGACAACTCCAAGCCTCTCCCATTCCTACAAAGGGTCCAAACACCTTCCAATACCTCTATACAAACTGATGTAGTACAAAGGAAGAAATCAATACCTTTCTTGACACACTTATTCAACTATATTTCCCTTCACAAAACATTTGATTCGTATACTCAAATTAGCATTAAGAGTTCCCAATTCCTTAAGGACCTTCAAAACACCTTGAAAATATTGAAAATAACTGATTGCAATCAACTAGGTTCTTCAAAACATCAACCAATTATTATGTCATTCACAAGTTGTCTTAAATATTCCATAATGGCACCATTGTTTACAAACACAAACTATAATTCTTAAGGCACAACCAAACCATTATTTGCTTAATAAATATTTGTTTGAGTTAGTAAAACAAAAATGAAACCTTTCATATGTCTACCCTTACACACAAACTTAGTTCCTTTGTTCACTGTCCACATTACTAGTAGCCAAGCATCTGCAAATTGTCACATGTATCTCCCAAACCATGCACACACTTCAAACTATGATACTCATTTTTGATGCAGAGTTAGAGGACCCAAAACCATTGAAGATGACAACTTGCCTTTAAGAGGAATGTAAGAAGATTAAAAAGGCATAATGGAACAATCCCAACACTCCTCCAAGTTGGACAACAAACAAAAACATTATTTCCCACATTTCACCCTTGGAATCTAGTTACAGTGCAAAACCAGTTTTGGGCCCTTAACTCCAAAACTTTCCAAAACACTAGGAAAATAAAAGAATGATTGTAGCACCAATTTTAGAGTTGCAGGACATACCTTAACCCATCACATGACTCCTTTGGGAAAACTTTAAGAAAACTGACTTTTTCACTATTTTAGGCCTCCAAGTAGGCCAATTTTACAAAGGAACTACCCTTAGATCTTCACACCAGACTTCCAAACCCAAAAATATTCTTTAATTAGGTATCAAAACAAGATAATTTCTAGGTCTTAGGACCTTACCTGCTCAACTAGGCTTCCAATACAAAAACCCCCATTTTTTAATGCAAAGAGGTAGGGTTTATAGAAACTCCTATACCCGAGCCTTCCCAAACCATTCCAAAGCATCAAACATCTTCAAAATAACCTAAACAAGGTCAAAATTTCATTACATAGACCACTCATTCAACACTTTTTCAAAATCACTCCTTGGTTCCTCAAATTCTCATGGAAAAGTTCTTGTTTGAGCTAGGAACCCCATCCTATTGTCATTAGTTTCATTCCAAGACATGTTCAACAATAAAAGACCCTACTCTAACAATGTACATGCTATCCCACTGAGAAACAAGTCATAACAATAGGTGGGATGGTCATTTCATAATTAAATCCTACTCAAACCCTTGACTGGCTTGAAATGAGCAGTTTCAAAAAATTGTCAATTGCTCCCTTCAAACGTAATGTTAAGCCATCAGAACTAATGCATTAGAGAGTTAAGAAATGTTCCTACAATATTATATTAGTTTTATATCAAGGGGAAGCTGTATAGATGTGTACAAGTGCATGAAAGTGCAAAAAAACCAGTGAATTTCTGCAAAAGAGCATTTTTTTTATCAAAAAAATCGATTTCAAAATGAACAAAAATCCTCCCTTCGAGCCAATGGAGGTTGCTTAAACATTTTTCAATGACAACCAACTCCCCCAAATTCCTATAACTAACAAAAAACCACCTTTGAAAGCTCATATAACTGGTACATGGAAAATATCTTTAATGACCCTCTTACAACATGAAGATACCCAAAATTGAATCAAATTTCAAAATGGAAGCATAGATTGTCAAGGTGCTCCTAAACCACAAACTTATCAAACACTCACAATTCCATTAAACTCATTAGTTTTCAGAATCACCATCATGGATATTCACTTTTAGTTAGGAATGTGCTCTGGCCAGCCTAGTGCTTCCATAATTTGTACACATTTGTCTACATGCTAGGCTAACTTTTGTACAAGATGATTGTAAGTATTATTTAAATGAAGCCTTCAATAAAATATATTTTTCAATTAACTTCAATGGATACATTTCTTAGGAACTAATATTCATCTCATTACCATGGTACAGATAAAATTATCCGCCATGCCAAAGAAAAAGACAAAGAGGAAACTAACAGACGAAGAGAAGGAAACCTTGAAAGAAGAGGAGAGAGTTCGGGTGGCGACATATTGTGATCATAAGAAATTGGAAACGATTGATGAAAACAACCTGATTGTAGAGGAACCTCAACCATCAAAAAGAGAACAGGAATTGGCAGCACAACAGACATGAATGCGAAGCATTGTCGTAAGATGGATTCAGATACCGTAGTTGGAGACACGCCCTCTACGACAAGTGAATATGAAGGGACACCATTAAGCACAAGCGAATATGGAGGGACACCATCTAGCACAAGTGAATATGAATGGACACCATCTACTACAAGTGAATATGGAGGGACACCATGTACTGCAAGTGAATATTGTTGAACACCATCCAACACATCTCAAGTTGACAGTACATCATCACTCGGAATTGACGAAGAAGGTATGCCATCATCCCGTGTGAACCTCAAGGTATGTCTTCTTCTCCACCCTCGATCGAAGGTATGCAATCTAGCCCACCTCAATTAAATATTGATGAAATTCCTAATGTTGAGATGTATGTACCTAGGAGAACACCACCTAGAATTTTGCGTAGAAAGCCAAAGTATTTGATTAATATTGATGATGAGATTTTGCAGCACATGGAAGGTAATATTTCAAGATGCACTTATAGAAGATATGCTGATAAGATTTGGGAACGATTCTTTGAAAGGCTAAATGAGACTGCAAGATGTCAACTATTTGTTGAAATGATGCGGGGTGTAAAGTATAGGAACATCATGAAGACTCTTGGGTTGAGAACATCGAATGTATCGAGTGAAGACACTATTGTGAAGAATCTAATGGATGCTTATGAGAGTGTGGGTAAGACCTCATGCTCAAAGGATAGTAATGTCACCCAACATGTCATTACACAGACTTTGGTAAGTTGTCAAACAAAGAGAGCTTGTCTAATTAAAAAGACTAGTGAACAAGCAGGAATTAGTAGAAAAACTTTATCAAGAGCCATTCAAAGGCGACAAAGAATTGAGGGCAATGATACAAAATGAATTATGGGCATTCTCGGGGAGACTGCCACGAAAAGATAAAGAAGTTGTCCAAGCCTTGAAAACACTAATTGAAGAGTATTGGAAGAATAACACAAGGCCATCTCTGAATCAAAGGGATGTGGTAAGAAGGAGAATCGGTAGTCGGAATTGTGAGCCACATCCAAAGCATTTTTTGGATATGACTCAAACCCAATTTTTTCGGAAATTTGAAAATGATTATCCTCAAATTAGTATTTCTCAAAGATTTTTTGAAATGCTTAAACCTTTTTATGTCAAGATAAATCACACATGCACTACTTATTGTTGTAGACTACATATTGATTTTTCTAACCATTATGATGTTATCATTCTATATGTTTAGATTTACATACTAATGATGTTTTGCAGGATTGTGGCATAGAAGCCCCACCAAAATCTTCAAGAGAGTTCTTATCAGAAAAATTATGTGAAATAGAGGATGGCCAGATATACTATAGGACAACATGCTTGGATGGTTCATGTGAGCATTGCGGTGGCTTCCAGTGTACGTCAGTATGTCAACATATTGAAAGCACAAATGAGGTGGGACATAAACTAGTAGAGTTCGGGAAGTATAAAATCGTGGCATATGCTACAAAAGATGGGTCTCAAGAAAAAAGGTGTGATTTGGTTATTGAGAAGATTCCAGTGTACCAATTTATGACCACATTTTGTGACAGTATACTGTTTGAGTATGCAATGAATACCCATAGAGCCCGATGGTTGGACACATAGTTCAAGCTATGCAAGGAAACCTTTCCAATTGGAAGCATAGTATCCATGGTTGACTTTGCAAAGAGCTACTCTACAACCACAACATGAGGTGCATTCACAGTATTACAACTCCACACAAGTTTTGATATTTGTGCACATAGCATTCATTCATGCAGCTGATAGTACAGATGAGCAAAGGAAGGTATTGAGGGAGTACCACTTTTATATTAGTGATGATCGCACACATTCTCCAAAGTTCGTGCAAGGTTGCTTCCAGATGTTCTACAATGGTTTGGCTCAGAGGGGCATAGAATACGATCAACATATAATATGGTCTGATAAATGTGCAACACGGTTCAAGAACTTGCACATGTTTTACTGGTTGTGCAGGATGCATTTCATTACAGGTGTTCAACATATGTGGAACTTTTGTGAGGCTGGACATGGAAAGGGAGAGCATGATGGTGTAGGAGCATGCGTGAAAAGAGCATTAGCATGAGAAGAGTTGAAGTATAAAGACAGTGCAAAGTTGAAAGATGCAAAATCAATCGTCGAGTGGTGTAATGCTTTGATGGGTCTAGGTAATGAAGGTTCGTCTTTAGTTCGTAGATTTTTTTGGTTGATGGATGATACTAACATTGCACCATATGAAGATTGTTGTACACTAATAGGATCGAGTGAGGTACACTCTTTCCTTAGCTCAAATTCAGGTTCATGGAGTATCGATACACGAAAGATGGCATGCTTTTTTTCTTCATGTACAATGCAAGCCTGGAATGATTGTGAGTTAGGGGAGTGGGTTGACAAATGGTTCACAAGTTATCTTAGCCCACTTCACACGTATCGCCCTCTGATGATACTGGAACTGACGCAGATGGAATCATCAGTCGACTTTGACCACGTATCAGATCTAGTTCAACCAGGTGATATCTACTTTCTTAGTTGTTGAAATTCCATATCGTTATCTTACTTTGTACTGTATTCGTAATGTTGACAAATTTCAAGAGATTTTTTGCACATATCAATGCAGGGCATGTTTATGCAGTTATTGCAGATGAAGACAATGAAGAGGGAATAGACTATTACTTGTGTCGTTGTGTTGAGACCAAAAAAAAATTGGAGGCCCCAGTTATAGATGGAGAAAACATCGAATACCCTATAGGCTCAGTTGTGGTTACTGGAACATGGCTTAGAAGGTACCCACATCCAAGTGTTAAACATTGGCTATTTCAGGACTTTGACATGCATCGTAAGATTCTTCATTACTCGAACCTTGTTGTGGCATCAAATGTTCATTTGACCAAATATGAGGTAGACCTTTGAACAAGACATTATGGAAGGTCCGTGAGTCTGACCATGAGGCAATACTTGACACAATAAAGAGTAGAGCAGACTCGGATGGTTCATTGGATTAATTTGTAAGTATATGCACATTGGTTCTTATTAATTTATACTTGTATGCACATTAATTTGTTTTATGCCCATGCTATCATCTTATTTTACAGTGATTGGTGTCCCCTTGCAAAAAAAGTAGATATATGAGCCATCCAAGAGAATGTCAGCCAGAAAAGCAATCCAACATCCTTATTTTGATGCCTGCATGCAACATCTGTAAGTGCCTTCCATCTATTTTTATTTCATTTCCATTTTGGATGCTCTTTATTTTTCTCTTTTACTTTGCGTATTTGTAAGTAAACTACTAAAAATTGATTGATCTTTCGTTGCAGAAAATGTTGATTTAAGAGCCATCAAAGAGAATCTTAGTCAAAAAATCAATGCAACATACTTATGTTGATGATTTTGACAAATCTCAATTTTGATTTCAAGCCATTATAAGAGAGCTTGTGAAGCTTAGCAAGGGAATCTCAAGTTACTCATTTGAAGTTAACCTCATAATGAGCGCCTATGATGTAGACATTTAAAGAGAATCTTGAATGTACGAGTGACATTGTAAAAGATCTGAGAGAACGAAGTGCCAAATGCATTGTAATAAGATTTAATTAAATAATGAGATATACTCAAATATTGTAAGGTTGGAGTTCATGTTTGGTGTAGTAGCACCTTGTTCTGTAAATGCCTTGAGTAGGAAAATTTACAAACTTTGAATTTTGAAATGTAAACAATGTGAAAAAGGTCATATAAAGGTCATGTAAACAATTTGTACACATTTTTTTGCAACTCATGTGACCAAGCAGACTGTTCCAACACATCCGAATAGGTATGTTTATGCTAGGCATGGTCCTCTTTCGCACCGAAACATGTAGAACCGCTCTGAGCTATGTTCCACCAGATCGATCCCTTGAGGGTCCAAAGTGCAAAATGACTGCAAAATTTATCATGCTATTAATCAGATACCATGACACTTAGAAACTTCTCGTCTAATCCTACAGAAAGGCATTTGGCCCCTATAGAAAAACCTCTCTCAGTTTTGGCTATCTTGGAGTGGTTTTCTCGTGGCGGCTGATTTTCACTTGATGGAAAAAGCATCAAATTCAAGCAGTGCAAAGTTGCAAAGTGGTACAACTTTCATTCTGCAACTTGTGTGACCAAGTCAACTATTCCAACACATCTGAATATATATTTTTATGCTAGGCATGGTCCTCTTTCGCACCGAAACACGTGGAATCGCTCTGAGCTATGTTCCACCGGATCAATCCCTGAAGGGTCCAAAGTGCAGAATGGCTGCAAACTTCAATATGCTAATACTTGGATACCGTTACACTTAGGAACTTCTCATCTGATCCTACAGGAAAGCATTGGGCCCCTCTAGAAAAACCTCTCTCGGTTTTGGCTATCTTGGAGTGGTTTTCTCGTGGCGGCAGATTTTCACTTGATGGAAAAAGTGTCAAATTCAAGTAGTGCAAAGTTGCAAAGTGGTGCAACTTTCACTCTGCAACCCGTATGACCAAACTAAATGTTCCAACACATCCAAATAGGTATTTTTATGCTAGGCATGGTCTTGTTTTGCACCGAAACACGTGGAATCACGCCGAGCTACGTTCCATCGGATCGATCCCTTAAGGGTCCAAAGTGCAAAATGGCTGCAAACTTCAGCATGCTATTTCTTAGATACCGTGACACTTAGAAACTTCTCATTTGATCTTATAGGATCATGTTGAGCCCCTCTACAAAAACCTCTTTTGGTTTTGGTTATCTCGAAGCAGTTTTCCCGTGGTGGGGGATTTTCACTTGATGGAAAAAGCATCAAATGCAAGCAATGCAAAGTTGCAAAGTGGTGCAACTTCCATTCTGCAACTTGTGTGACCAAGCGGACTGTTCCAACACATCCGAAAAGGTATTTTTACGCTAGGCATGGTCCTCTTTCACACCAAAACATGTGGAATCGCTCCGAGCTATGTTCCACCGGATCGATCCCTTAAGGGTCCAAAGTGCAAAATGGCTGAAAAAATCAACATGCTATTACTTGGATATCATGACACTTAGAAACTTCTCGTCTAATCCTATAAAAAGGTGTTGGGCCCCTCTAGAAAAACCTCTCTTGGTTTTGGCTATCTTGGAGTGGTTTTCTCGTGGTGGCGGATTTTCACTTGATGGAAAAAGTGTCAAATTCAAGCTGTGCAAAGTTGCAAAGTTGTGCAACTTTCGCTCTGCAACTCGTGTTACCAAGCAGACTATTCCAACACGTCTGAATATGTATGTTTATGCTAGGCATGGTCCTTTTTCACATTGAAACATGTGGAATCGCTCTGAGCTATGTTCCTCCGGATCGATCCCTTAAGGGTCCAAAGTGCAAAATGGCTGCAAACTTCAACATGCTATTACTCAGATATCATGATGCTTAGAAAATTCTCATCTCATCCTATAGGATCATGTTGAGCCTATCTACAAAAACCTCTCTCGGTTTTGGCTATCTCAGAGTGGTTTTCCAGTGGTGGCAGATTTTCACTTGATGGAAAAAGAATCAAATGCAAGCGGTGCAAAATGATGCAACTTTCGTTCTGAAACTTGTGTGACCAAGCAGACTATTCCAACACATCCAAATAGGTATGTTTACGCTAAGCATGGTCCTCTTTTGCATTGAAACATGTGGAATCGCTTCGAGCTATGTTCCACCGGATCGATCCCTTAGGTTGGAGGAGTCTAAAGTTGCAAATTTGTAAGTTGCTTAAAGCAACAAATTTGAAATGATATTGAATGGCCCAGTTAGCATTCATTGCATCTAGGTGATGCTCACAAAGGTGAGGCACTAGGCCTTCCTGGGAGGTCACCCATTCCAGTATACTCCAGCTCAAGCGCTTAACCACAAAGTTTTTTCCCCAAGGTTAAGCCCACTTAGCTTGCAACCCCATTTGCAAAACCTTTAGCAAGTGTTGTTCCTTATGAAACATTCATTATAGAGCCCCTTTAGCTCATCAATTGATAAGTAGGAGGTATTTTCTACAATGTGTCAAATTGTGATATTGCTATTAGGATTCCATTGAGTAGTCATTTGTAGTATTAGATATAGCTCTAGCTTCTACAGTATTGCACATGATTGTAGACAGTTTCAAAGATCTAGATGACATCAATAGTTCACATTACTCAAGAAGGATGAACATCTTAAAGACATTTGCGGAAATTAGGACAAGTAACCTTCTTGCGGACTTAGGGTTGCAATATATGTTGATATAAGTATGAAATATATGTACAAAATAGCCATATAGGCTTACGAGAATGCCATCTAGGCATACAATGTCAAATATGTCCAATAAAAAATATGTACAAAACTGCCATGCAGGCATACAACAAAGGACTCTAGAATCAAAAGTCATTGCTCTCCATGCCTTGGAAATAAAATCTTTCCCTTTCCTTTTCGCTCGGATGGAGATAGGTCTGTCACTCATTTTTCCTACGCTCATGGAGTGCTCCTACTACTCCTCCTAGGGTTTAGTTCATGGTGAAGTTTTAACTATTACAATAAGAAGTAAAGACATGAATATATAGAAATCAAATTATAAAAAATGATATATTTGACAAAATAATCACTTACAACCATCTCACAATCTCTCTCCATGAGGGAAATATTCTCACACCCATGCTCAGGTGTGCTCACACCCTGTATAAACCATACAAATAGAAATTAAACTACGTGAATCAATAATGGTTTGATTTTTCACTAACTAACATCTATAACAACAAATGTAAATGTAAATTTATGAATTTTCCTCATACTTCTTCTGTCAGAGCCATCGAGGGTTGTATAGCAGATGTCACGCTAATATCCATTGCCCTCGTCACATTCGGAGGTGTATCGTCTCGCAACAACTGACAATAAAACAACAAATTATTCAACGTAATCAACGATGTGCATGTATAAACTACACAAATCTATTAAGTACTTGATTCATTAGTTAAAATCTTTATTCTATTACCTGCGTGAAGGTTTGAGTAAATCCACCGCCACTGGGAAGTGTTCCATCAAAACCTCCAATATTAGTTTGTTCAACATCCAAAATTGCATATTAAATTACCATTCGTAAAACAATGCCATTAACATGCAATAAATTTATAATTGTTTACTAGTTACATACCCTAGCAATAGGTGTACTGCAGAAATAGGTTGGTGGGGAGCCGGTGTATCCAGTCTCAACACTGTGACCCTGCAATTTTATTAAAATCATAAAACATTTTTAGTTAATCTTGCATTTCAAAATAAAAATTTAATAAATTAAATTCAATGAACACATGCACTAACTTTTACCTGACTATCAACGCCATATGCCTCATGCAAAATATCAGCTGCCCTCTCCATCTCCATAGTTGCAGACGGATCCTACGTACCAGTCTCCTAAGGGTTGGTGGGGTCATGTGAACAAGTAGCCCCGCAAGATTGACACACATGTGTTCGAAGGCCACTACTCGAAGACTCCCTTGGATGGTGCTATAGAATAGGGCTAGTATGATGGATGATAATCTGGGTCAAAGTGTTGATTGCCTATAATGTCTCTACGTCAACACTTTCCTTCATGACATAAGGCATAACAACGTTCTAACAAGGTGGCCTAGTGAGAGCTTGTCTACCTTACCGCGTAGAATCCGGCTGTGGACCAGGTCTATCCTGATCTGACCCCCCACCTCTCCTCTGGAAATCCCTCATATCAAAATAATTTGGGATTTTTTTCAATATGAACTCATTGTATAGTTTCCTAAGGAAATATTGCGGGACTTGCAATTCTTGCACGGTGGGTAATCAAAGACCATATACCACCTATCATAAAACCGGTCCCTAATCTGTCAGTGGTGGCACCAATGGATAGGAAACCTCTTCGCATTGAGGGTAAGATTTTGATTTGTGTGTGGGTCGGTGAATAATTAGCACAAATCACCTTTTATAATTTTTAAATCCTTCACATCCTTGTATGATAGTTTATTTGCGTAATAGTCCCTAGCCGCCTGCCTCCTATCTTCCCATCTAGTTATTTGTTTGCTAATTGAATCTATGTTTTCTAACATATCTTTCAATGAATTTGCTAGGGTGATTCTTCCTGTGGTTGAACCATTTGGATCACTCAACCTATTGATCAAATCCTCAATTTGTTTTTTGTTGTTCTCAATTTCACTCATTAATTTTTGTTCAGTGCCAGGAGGGGGTTGAGTGATTGGTGGAGGAGGTTGATGTTGTGGTTGATTTTGATCTTGAGGATTTGGTTGGTCTTCCTGTTGAGGATTTTGAGGGTTTGTAGGTTGATTTGCATCTCCTAAAAATTCAAACAAATAAATATCAAATTCAACCTAAAACTAACAAATTCAAAACAAAAACCATAGAATCCTTACCTCTCATAGCTCCTCATCGTCGTGGTGCCATCGTTGTGAAGAAATAGGGATTGTTGGTGAAAAGATTCTCCTCCTAGAACGCGAGCGTGATATTGTGGGGTTTTTGGCCACGAGTGCAACAAAATAACCTGTCAAAATGCAAATGAGAGATTTGCATTTGTTTTTTTTCTTTTAATAGTAAATAACGCGCTCACGTTATTTCTTTGTAGCTTTTGAGACCTAGCCTAGGCTTAATGGAGACATAACGCGAGCGCGTTATGGTTTTCAAAATTTTTTTTTAGGGTGTCCACGGAATTGCTACCCATTTCCATGCACCCACCCATCTGTATCCCAACAAAAAATCCGAAAACAAGTCAAAAAAGTCAGTCTCAAAAAATAAAAAACATGATCTGTGTTAGTCAGACTACGTGGTCTCTGCATGTATAATGTAGGCAAGGCTAATCTTTGATCAGCCCCCGAGGCACCTAAGATAGGTCTTTAGGTTAGGTTTGATTTCAAATCTCATAAAATCACAAAAACATCATAAAATCAGGATGGATGATCTAATCTAACTAATGGTTGAAACACTTTAAGTAAATGTTGGATATGTTGTACTTTGATTATTTGTTATCATTTCTTTGGAGCAACTTGATGATGTATTGAACTAGAGAAACAAGGAAGGAGAATTATATTTTCATTTGTCTGTTGTTTGTGAATTAATTATTTATTATGTTAATTTTCGTGAGATGTGCTCTACAAATATATCATTGATGACATTCAAAATTCACACACTAAAATAACTAATCCTTGTCTATTTACGCAAGAATTTCTCAGGTCAACTTGGTTTAATTATACCTAGATGCTTGTGTTCGCTTGCAATATAAAAAATCATGAAAGTAGTACTTAGGTTGTCATTGGTCTAAAATATACCATTAATGCTTGTACCCACCTTCAACATTTTTAAAGCTCTATGATGATACAAAGTACAAAAGTACTATTAGAATGCCGATATTTTTGTATATAGGTGTGCATGATAAAATTAGATTACATTCATAATAGTTTTTACATCTGCAAAGTGTTTTGTTACAAAAGCTCGTGAAGGATTCAAATTGATGATTATCTTTTCTCATAATAGATTGTGTATACTTGACATTAACAAAAACATCATCATGATCATACAATTGCATCATCATTTTCACTTGCATACACTAGAAAGCATTTCTATTTCTCATTTCATCATTCATACATTTGAATCAAATAATTTTGCATTCATCATATCATATTTTTCGTATCACATAAAATTTATAAAAGAACATTTCAAAAATAAATCATATCATTTCATTTATCCATCAATCATTTCTCATATAACATATATCATTCATCATTTCATTTATCATGCATTTATAACATCATATCATTGTATTTCATTCACCCATCAATCATTTCTCATATAACATATCATTCATCATTTCATTTATCATGGCATTTTCATTTATAACATCATATCATTGCATTTCATTCATCCTTTTATTATCATACATCATTATCATCCATTTATTACGTCATAAATCTACATTTACATCAACATAAAAATGAACACATCCCATTTAAATAGCATATCAATAAATTATTTAAACCATTACATCTACATCCATGTATATAGACACATCATCATATAAAATAAAAATCATCATGCATCCATGTATCATACATCCATACATCATCATTAAATAGAACATCATAAACCATATCATATCATCCTGATCATAAATACATATATAACATATCATGTAAATCATCACATGGCATATAGAACAAGGAAAATAAATGCATCCATCATAGAATCATAATAGAACACATCATAGATCGATAAAAGTCTGTTGCATATCATATAAAACTCAAAAAATCATAAATGTCAAGTATACAATGAAGTCTAAAATAAAAGAGATACAACATAAAAACTGGCTAAACCGGAGTATACATCATGTCTAAAATCTATCACAAATTACATCAGACAGCTAGGATCTGCTGCTACTAGACGGTGCAGGCATCTCAGGACTAGTACCTACTCCGCCAGATGGACCAGTACCTCCACCACCAAACAGACCAAGACCTCCTAGATCTTTGCATGGCGGCTGAGTCACACCCTCACTAATGGTCTAAGAATAGGTCCTGCCTAATCATGATGGGGCATAACTAACTCTCCGCTCAGAAGGAATGACATCATGGTATTTACCTCTATAAAATTCTGCCTCCCGGCCCACACGAAGAACCTCCCTCATATAGTCACCAATAGTAGTACCATCGGCTATCCGTTGTAATCTCTCTGCAGTAGCCTATGCCTGCTCAACAATCTGCCTAGCACTATCCCGCTCCACTGTCAATATGGAAATATGCATTTGTGCAGCTTCCAACTATCCATGTACTTGTGCAATATCCTATGCATGAGCCTAGGATTGGGTCTGCATCTGCGTCTGGGTTTGAGCTAACAACCCATGTGTCTGAGCCAACTAGCCCTGTAACGTCTATATTTGAACCTATAAGTTGGTGATCTGTGTTTGATCTGTAGAGGATGTAAGCATTGCTTGCCTCTTATGAGGCACACAAGTAGATGGACCTGTACTACCTTCCACATCCCCTCTGCCACCATCCCCTCCATCATCTCCATCATCACTGCTGTCCTCATCACTATCCTCCTCTCCACTATTCTCATCACCACTTCCCTCCTCCTCACCAACATCCTCTGCCTCGACATCAAAATCCTTCTCCTCCTCCACATCCTTCTCTCACCTCTGTCACTGACCAGGTGCAACAACAACCTCCTTCTCCATGGGTAATGGTACTCACTCATTAGGTTTAGTGGTATGCGGGCATGGATGTAATGCAAGATATTGTGCATACTCTGTAGTCACTAGTGCCTATGCAATATCATGACTCATGTCCCAGGCTGAAGGTTTTAGGGCATGGTGTCCCTCTACTATGGTATCATACAACAAACATGGTCCTCAATCTGTTGTATCACTCTATCATTAGGCATAATGCGCAACGCTCTATGGCATGCACTGAACAATCCCATACTGTCTATAAACTCTCTGAAGTAGAAATCTCTCTAATATGAAGCGGGTCATGCCAATTAGGTACATAGAATCACACAAATAACCCAGCTCCGGATCATCCTCATCCCAATGCTCACAATACAAATATGGACACCATGTCACAGCCTCTAGGTCATCCAAGACATGCCTCCAATGCTCCAATTTACCAGTCCTAGATTGGGTAAGTTGACCTCTATATTTGAAAATATATGGCCTAGTGGCAGTTCTCTCTCGTACTGGCATTGGTTGTGTGACAACAATATGCTCCCATGCCCACACCTGAAGCAAAGTGGCTCCTGATGATAAGCTATGCCCTCTCAAATATACAATTTCATGTAAATCATGATACAGATGTGCCAACATGCACATCCCCCAAGCATATACAGTCCCGTGCATGTCCATGCTCTCTAGTACATGGCCCCATCCAATAGATAGTCACTTTGACCTACGATCAGGACAAAGGAACCCTCCAATGAATCCTTCAAGAACTAAAGGTAGGGTGGCATATGCGTCCACCATCTCCTTCCATGGGATCCACATCCTAGCAATATGAGGATCTTGAAAAACTTTATGAAGAGCATCTGTCCCACCCACCTCCTGTGAATCATATACCATGACCTCCCCAACAAACGGTATCTGTAAAATCTACCAGACATTCTCTGGGGTGACTATCATCTCCCCAGTGGGTAGGTGGAAGGTGTTATGGTCATTATGCCACCACTCTGCTAATGCTATGAGGAGACCTTGATTAATCCTAATATGGGGCATGTCAAGAAGTTAAGCTAGTCCACATCGAACAATGATCTGTGTCTCTTGTGGCGTAAGCTGTGGTATCAAGTCGAACTTCCACTAAAAACACTCTTGTATCTAGAGGTTATCCAAATGCTCCTATCATCATGAAATGTTCAAAATCAGTACACTTGGTCAAAATATCACATGTCAATTATCCTATCAAATCTAATCAGCTCTTGGTGTGAATTTTGATCAAAACTCGTGAGCAAGCATCATCAATCCTCACCTATCATGAGGTCATCATTATCAATATTTAAATGTACCTCGCCTATCATGAGGTTCATCACATTTGTAATCAACCTCACCTATCATAAGGTTCATCACATTTGTAATTATTCCTCACCTATCACGAGGATAATTCTTGTCTATCAATCATCAAAACCTCGCTAATCATGAGGTTGAACATCATCAAGGTTATTCAGATCATCAAATCATATCAAACCAAATGGATGACACGATCGGAATCAAAAAAATCAAGGACAAATTTGACAAATTTTATCAAATCTAACTTAGATGCACTAAAATAGGCATTCAAGGTGCTAAAATATCAGAATTGTCATTTCATCAGTCAAAAGCACTAGAATAGACTATCAAAGCACCACATCATTCAAAGCATTATTTCAGGTGGTCAAAGCATTGGAACAGTAGCTCGAAGCACTAAATCCCTCAAAGAGCTACAATTACTTATCAAAGCGTTAATGTTTTTTAAAGCGCTAATCTATCTTGTTGAAGCGTTAAATTACCTAATCAAAGCGCTAATGTTTTTAAAGCGCTGGTCTATCCTATTAAAGTGCTAAATTATCTAATCAAAGCACTAATTCTTTGAAGCACTTAAACAAACCCTAGGAGCGCTTTACCACAGTGTTGAAGTGCTACAGTGTGTTGGTTGAAGCGCTAAACTACGAAAAAATTCAAAATGTAGAAAATTGCACAAAAAAAAGAATGCACAAAACATGAGGAGGTTTATGGGTACGTACTAGAGGTCCGTAAGTGGCAGGGCATTGGTGGCGTCGCACACGCTCAAACTGATGGGTGTGGTAAGGAATCGACATTTTTCTCCAATTGCTCTCTCACAAGATTTCAAAGCTCACATGTACAAATGCATTTGAAAATGAGCTTTTTGAACATTTATAGGTTATTTTAATGGGATTTATTTATTTTTCTCAAGGGAAATTAATTCCAATTCATCTAGGGCCAAAATTTCTACATTTTTAATCTTGAGATAAATTATTTCACCAACAAATCTTCATCAAATCATTAAAAAATTCAAAATTTCCAAAAAATCCAAACAAATTAAAAAATAATTAATTTATCTCCCAAGGGGGTATATATTCATCAATCACCTGAAAATCAATGTTTGGGGCATACTAATTTTTTTCGTCGATAATAGCAACAGCAACAAAATTCTCTTTGAAGCAATGTGTAAACACATCACTTTAAAGAGGAGAAAAATGTATACACCTAAAAACGGTCTGGAGAATCTAATTAATTAAATACGACCTGATTAATTACCCTAAATTCCTCTACTATTAAATAAATAGAAATATTTATTTATATAGTTCATCTTAAATTCTTTAATCCCTATTCTATTATTTTTGTCTTAATTAAATAAATGAATTTCACTTTGTTTTATTTAATTATCATAGTTAAATTCATCTACTTAATAAATCAATAGAAATATTTATTTATATTAAGTTCACTACTAATTCTTTTATTTTTATCATATTATTTCCTCTTAATTAAATAAACAAATTTAAATACTTTGATTTATTTAATTATTATCATTATTATTTTCTTCTATATTTTATTCATTTATTCTATCTTGATTAAATAAGCAAACTTCAAAAGTTTGTATTATTTAATTATCTTATCATATTTCCTCTTAATTAAATAAAGATATCCTAAAGTTTTTATTTAATTATAATATCCTTTTTTATTAAATAAGCAAATGTCAAATATTTGATTTATTTAATTAAATATCTTATTTTGCTAACTTAAAATATTCAAATAAAGGGAAATTTCTTCTATTCACTCACTAATAAAATTAGATATTTCATATCTAATTAATTCAATTGCCATTCATGGGAAAGCTTTGGAGACAAATTTGCAGGCAATCCTCTTCAATTTTCTTCCTCTGATTCTTCCTATCATTTGGCCTAATGTTTTCATGGGGAGGAACCATTCCCATGATCAGCTCAAGCTTCTCCATCTCTCACCATTCAATCCTCTAGATTGAATCCAAGCCCTTGTTGTGTTGCCTCTGTGCAAATGTGCTGCCATGAATCTATAAATACAACCTTTCTCCATAGGAAGTAGATCCCATATTTGTGCAAACTTACTCTATAGGAAAAAAATCAAGCATCATAGCAATAGCATCTTAGCATCATAGCAATCATACCATCAGTAGAATTCCTATTATGGCTATTAGCATCAATATCATTTGGAAATCACCATATAGAAGTAGATCATTGCATTTAACATCATTCCATTATCTAAATTGGCATTTTAACAGTCACATTGCTTACCAAATTTGAGAGCCCTCTATGATTTAATAAATCTTTGGAGATAGAAAAAAATGAGACGCTTTCAAGTTTTTTGTGCTTTAAATTAGTCAATTATTGTTAAATCTTGATATAATGTTTCATTAAGAAGTGTTTTTAGTTATTTTAGTTATTTACTTATTCACACTTACAGAGACAAATAGTTCCTATTCCACCATCCAACTTCTTGTCTATCTTGGCTTTTAGCCATTGCCACGTATCCTTTAGGTTGGTTGAAATTGAGAAGGGGGTCCCCAAGTACCTTATTTTCTTGTGGCCCCCCCATTGGAGGTCAAAATTATGCACCCAATTGGGAGGGGTCTCAAGCCATCCTAGTAAAATTTTAGCCTTTGAGATCCTAGCCCTAGAGGCTAGGCATAATAGATCAAGTTTTGCCATTAGCTTGACCAATTTCTCTTCTTCCAATTCCACAAAGATAGAAGTGTCATCATAAAATTGAATATTGAGGAGCTCACTATTATCAAGTAGGATCACCCCCTCACTTTAGGAGAAGCACAATTGTCTCTTAGTAGGTAGTGAAGAGCATCTAATGAAATAACAAACAAGGCAGGGGCAATGGGGAACCCCTGCCTGATTGGTCTTTCCAATTGAATAGCTTCAGACTTGGATTCCTTCACCTCTTTCAAAGTGGACGCATCAACAAGGAGAGTTGTGATCATTTTAGTAAATTCATGTGCAAACTCGAAGTCTTCCAGAGCCATTTTTAAAAAGGGCCACTCCACTTTGTCATAAGCCATCTCAAAATCCAACAAGCATTGCCACATTTGGTTGAGACCTCTTGGCCCAATCTAAAGCCTCCTAGCTAGTAATCAAGTTTTCAAGGATATATATCCCTTTAATAAACCCAGTTCGAGTGGAGTTTATGAATTTAGGAAGGATATTTGGTTAGCCTTAAGGCTAAAATTTTTGCAAGTACCTTGTAGGAAACATTCAAAGGGTAATAGGCCTCTAGTTCTTAATCAAGGTTTTGTCCCCTTCTTTAGGTAGCAATTTTATAAGGCTATGGTTGATACAGGGGACCCAAGGAACCTTTGGTAAGGGCCTCCATGTAGTACTAGTATAGATCCTCATAAATCGAATCAATTCAGACTTTGTAGAAATCAATTGGGATCCCATCTATCCCTAGAGATTTATCATTACTCATGGATAATATTGCTCTTTTAATATCCTCTTTGGTTATAGCAATAGAAAGTATCACCTTCTTGTCCTCTTTAGAGTTTTTTTAAGCATTAAACTCTTAAAGTTTGTTTCTAGCCTCCAAGAAGCTTTCTCCCTTATCCTTAGATCTGAAGAGATCTTTATAGAATAGTGTAAACTGCTACAAGATGTATTTTGTTTTTAGTGTCACACCATTATGGCAAATCTAGTCTATTTTCTCTTTCATGAATTTTTCTTTAATATATCCAAAGAATAATTTTGAGCCTTTCTCCCCGTTGCATAGCCAATTGAGCTTGGACCTAACCTTAAGCCCCTATATCTTACTAGCTTGTAGTTTCCTTACTGAGGATTTAACCTTATTGAGCTCCTCATAAAGTTGCACATCAATATGCCTATCTTGGATTTTTGTTTCAACAGGTAATAACTCATCTTGAAGTCGGTTTTCTTCCCTCTTCCTATCCAATTCCCTCTTTTTTCTAATTGTTTGGAAAATAAATCTCCAGGATTTAACATTTTGATTTCATCTTTTAATGGGGCTAGAGTCTTTCAGCATCCACCTATTGATACTCGCAAGGTACTCACAACCTCAATGCAATCTTTGTCCCTTAACAAGCTAGTTTTAAGGATGAAAATGTCCCTATCCTTGGGATTGATTTTGACACAACTGTTTATGGATATCCTAGCTTTAATTAGATGATGATATAGGATAGTGTAAGGTTAAACCAAAATTTTGTTTCCTTCATTGAAAGGCTCAAAACAACATAAATCCTTGTTGGTATAAAACTTGTCCAACCTACTATAGATCATATTGTTGCCCTTCTGAGAATTACACCAAGTAAACCACACACCATTGCTTTCTTGTTTCATACCTTCCAAGGGGTCAAGAATATTAAGCTTGTTCTTCATTTGAAGCCAATAATGTATTTCATTCCCTTTCCAGTCCATATTCATGCTACCCTTTTTATCTTCCTTTTTCTCTATCATGTTAAAATCACCACCTATCACCCAAGGGACTTCTAGGAGTATAATTAAACACCTCCACAATTCACTCCTAAAAAGATAGTCATTTGGAGGAACAAATACCAAACTTGGCATCACCCCTCTCAAAGGTGGACCAAACTACCCTATTGTAGGGAGAGACCACTAAATTGGTAAGGTAGGGTGTCCTTTTATTAGCCACCAAGATGGAAATACCACCTTTACCTTTTTCATGCTTGGAAGCCAAGGCCAAGGAGTTTCCCTAGATGAATTTTAAATTGGTCTCGAGTAAGAAACCCACAACCTTGAGCTCTTGCAACAGGACAAAATCCTCATTCTGCTCTAAATTTAGAAACCTTCTAACCACATACTTCATGTCAGGGGATTCTAAAACCCTGTCATTCCAAGATGTGCAATTAACTATCATTACTCCATTTAATGGTAAGGGCCTCTTTGGAATTCTTAAACATTTCAAAGAACTTAATTATAGATTATTCATTTTCAATTCTCTTGGGAGAGGGAACACTGAGTACTATGTTGGTTTTCTTCCTCTTCCCTTTGTTAATACCTACACCATTCTTGCATATAGCAATGGTGTGTCCTTTATTACCTCCTCTTTTCTTAGGATCCTTAGGAGGATGGGGGTAGATTCCCCAACTCAGGTTTTAATATTCTATAGAATTATCTCAGAGTATTTTGCAATTTCTTCCCCATCCGAGGAGGGTTTCATCCCATCACAAAGGCTATCCCCATTAGGCTCATTACTAGAGAAGCCCACTAAGCTTCCAAGGGTCTCCTCACCATCAAGTTTCCCAGTAGGGCTTGCAAGATAACATCTTAGGAAAAGGATAGAGTTCGCAACTTGGGGTGCATCGGTCTTATCTACATACCAGTTCCTAACCATGTTGATCACGGATTCAAGGGAGTTCTCCATCGGGGAAGATTTAGGTCTATCACATTTCATTGTGCAGGCATCCTCACCCCTCCCCGAGACACCAAAGGTAGAGGCATCTTCAATGCAATCTAGGTTTAACTTTTTAGAGCCAGATCTCGAAGGACTCTTGGTGGAATGATTAGACTCAAAGTTAGAGATCAAGTTTTTTACCATGGAGGGATTTTAATTTTCTTTCTTATTTTCACATTATTGGGTGTTAGAGATTACTGTTTCTTCATCCATAATAATTCCATTAATGTAGGTTTTAATAACTTCAATTTTCTTTTTATTTTTTTCCTTATGATTTTCACCTTTTTTCATGATGTTCTAAAGAGCTTAACTATTGTGTATTTTTTCTCACAGTGCCTATTTGAGCATTAGAAAAAGAACCATGGGAAGGGCCCTGTGAAGAGGAAGGAATGCCAAGGGAAGACATGGGAACATTATCAATTAGAGGAGAGAAAATATTATGGGTAGAGACCATGGGTAGGTAAGGCGATAGAGAGGGTATAGCGATAGGGGAAGAAAAAAAGGAGGAATGGTTGATATTGGGTAGGGAGGGAGAGATAGGGTCCCAACCCGAGGGGGATGAAAAAAAGGAGAAGCCTTTGAGCTGAAGGATGGCATGAGGCCCTCACCAGAAACTGCCTCCTTCTTGTTGAAAATGAAGGTAAGACTGTAGTAAAAATGTAGCTTAAAATTTGTAAATCCCATGTAATTGTAGATTTAACTTTAGTATTCTTTTTCAAAATCTCTTGTGTATGATTAATCTTGAGTTAGATCAATTTTAATGTTGTAGAAAGTAGACAGAAGATTGTAGAAGAAATATAAGACAAAATAGAAAGGACATAGTATGTACGTGGAGAAACCCTTTTGGGAAAAAACTCCACCAAAATTGGTCTTTCTTGTATTATTTAACCTTTGATTAAGATTACAATAGTTCACTGATCCAATTCTCCTTGATATGCTTCTTTTGTCTTTAATAAATCTACTTCACAACTTGCAATATTTTCTCATAAAATTGCTGCAATAATAGATAATATTCTTGCTTACAAACTCATAAGAGCTATAAAATATATAATCACAAAGCCTCATGAGCAAATCCATGCCTAGGGTTGCCACATTGGGTTCTCATATGCATGCACAAGTCAAACAAGAGTCTCCCTCAAAGTTGGCACCCAACACTGAATTTTTAACCTCATAGTTGTCAAAAATATCTTATTGAAGGGCATCCTCAAAGTAGGTGCCCAAACTGGGTCCCACTTAACTGATCATTGAAAATATATTTTCCATGCAATAGTTGTAACTCAAAGATGCCAACTTGGGTGCCCAAGGTGGGCCCAAGTTAATCTTTGTTAACTGAAACACATATATCACCAATTCATGAAAAACAATATGCATGAATGATCCTCCATCTGTTAACTGAATGTATCCACCTGTTATTTGAACATACAACTCAAGTCACTGAAGTTAAATAACATGCAACTGAAGATAACTAAAACATAACTAAATTGAATTGAATTGAACTAAACTGAACCTTGTAAACATCAATCCCTATTTTATAGAAACTCAACATGCATAAATAAAAATCCCTATTTTGTAGGAACCTAGGATGCATTTATGAAGTGTACTCAATTCACCAACCAATTAACTGGACCAAGGTGGATCCCACCTCCCATGTAGGCACACATGTTCTCCTATTTTGTAGGAGCTCTCCCAAGGAATCCCTACATGATCTTATTATTTAGGAATAACTACAAATGTCAAATTAAATGTTTTTTCATTCCAAATTAATCTCTTCCTAATCCTGGTGTTGTGAAACACAGTCCAAAGACTTAGGAGATACATGAAATATTTTTAGAATGCAATTAAATGGCATCCTATTCCCAACACTTCTCAACTAAAGAAGCCATTTTTTTTACGCCAGCAAGCTACTTAGAAACAGGGTGAGTGCTACCACCTTGAATCAGAGGATATTTTTTCTCATATGTCCTTCCTTCCTACAAAGATAACACACACCAATTTCACCCAACACTTCGACAAGGTAGATATGGATAGTACCTTCAATTTTAAGACCAATATTCCCAAGCAATTCCACTCCCGAGTTGAGAGAAGTAAGAAACCTAGTGTTTAGGTTTGGTAATGTAACCTTGGGCCTATCTACCTTGATCGCATTCCCAAATGGTTCAACAATTTATGGGATAAAAGACCATAGATCTTGAGGAATATTCTTAATTAATATCCATCTAGGACTAGATAGGGTGAGGATTTAATCGCAGTTGGCACCTAGTGACCAGGATAAGACCCTAAGCATAAATTTTCCAACAGTCCAATAGGGTTTTTTAAAAATCTTTATTTGCATTTCATGACTTTTGAAATATATTAATAAAAGGCCCTTTTGAATCATTCGACACAAAGAAATTTGCACACTTAAGAGAATCTACCCCTCTTTGTGAATAGAATCTAGCATATCAAAATTTGGAGCAATCACAATGGTATCGAGAGGAAGCTTACATTTTGGTCTTCCATTAGCACCGGTGACCTCTCCTTCACCTGCTAAATCAAAGACAAATTTCACACTTTCTAGACACTTAGGGTGATCAAAGGCAACTCACTAGTAGAATTTGACAAATAAATGACTACGTGACTAAAACTTTAGTCACAACAACTAAAAATGACTAAATTCTACTAATTTTTTGTAACTTAGCTATAAATAAGTAAATAAATGACTAATTTGGTCATTAACTAAAAAATTATTTAGTCACACAAATAAAAATGACTAAATAGTTAGTCATTTATTTAGTCACAATCTATTTGAATAAATCATTCAATGAATCAAGAATCAATAGCCCGCCAAAATACTCTAAAACTTTAATAAACATACTCTAAAACTTTTGTTGAAATCTTATTTTCAGGTGTAGCCCACCAAAATGGAGTTTTCATTTTAATAAACATACTCTAAAACCTTCATCAAAACCTTATTTTCAGGAGTAGCCCACCAAAATGGAGAAGTGTTTCAGTAAAGAATGACAAAGAATGGTAAGGATATATGTGTGATAGGAAGCACATGATTCGTTGCTTCTTATCTCATTCCTTCTCTACTCAACAAGGGTTACATTTTTGTTAGAGTAAAGGTTTTAACTTAATTATGTTGATTAAGTTACCTTTATTCCCTTCTTAAGATTTCACGTTAGTTTGCATAAAGTGACATTTAATAATTATATTAATTATTAAATGTTATCCTATTAGGGCTTCTATTAGGGTTTTTCCTATTAGGGTTTTATTAGGGTTTGCATGATCTCCTTTTTATAAGGATTGATCCCATTGTATTTCATATCAATTCATTCTCTCATTCTCTCTGATATATACATTTTCAGTTTTCAGAGAACCCTTGCTTGTTTGTCTCCATCTCTTCTTTTGTGACAGGTTATTTGCATGCAGGTGATCTTCGAGGTTTGTGGTGTTGTATTTTCTCAACTCCTACATTTTTCACTCTATTGTTTATAATCCAAGAATTTAATTAACATATATTTGCATAATTTCAATTTCCTTTAGATGATTTTGAAGTATCAATGTATCCTATATAGGGTTTAGAATGATTTCTTTTAATTTTAAAAGATAAATAAATGATATATTTTCTTGTGATTAGATAACGTGGAGATATCCTAAATCTACCCTAGCTCACTATCCTCTTTGACATTGTATTCATTACTCTAGTTGCTAGGGTTTTGCATGTGACATCTTTAATATCTTCATGATAGTGGATTTTAAATAGATCTCAGTCTTTGCTTTAATCTTTATCATGGTAACCCTTGAGTTCCATAATCCACCTTCAATTTCCTCTAAGAACGTTGTCTTCAGCTAGACTACATAGTATGCATATAAAGCAAGTCCTTCATACCCACCATGTTGTTTCAAACCACCACTCACTACCTTGCTTAAAATGCTACCTCCATAAGCACAATATAATATTTTCAAATCATGGTTGCCAATGATTGACCATTAAGGTCAATACTTTCATCAAGATACAATGAGATTTTTATCTTCAAACTCAAGGCATTATGCAAGATAACATTGTGAATTGTTTGTTGTGTAGGGTTTGATTTTCTCACACATTTAATGGTTTGCTAATAAACCTTAAGACTGGATATTGCACCCTCAGCTGCAATCTCAAATAAATCACTCACTGTCACTTGAATATTCCTTTCATGAGCATCCTTCTATAAAATCAAACTATGCCCTATAGACAGCTTACTTACTTACTACAGGGGACTCATTGTTTCATGGTATTGTGGGTCTTAAGATCCTCCAACCTTATTGTCACTACTTCAAATTCCACAAGGTATTATTCACTATTCTCCCATATTTGATGACTCTCAAAACACTTCTCAAACATGCAATCCACTACCTCCATTATACAATGGCTAAGAAGAAACATTGAACCTATGATTACTACCATTACTTCATTCGGACAATCATTCCCTAATTGCATTTTCCTTGTCTAACACTATCAATAGCATTTGAAAAACCCTTAAGGTCAGCAAGGGGGTAAGGAAACTCACTGTTAAAATCTCCAGTTTACTATGCAAAGTTTGAGCTTTATTATCTTGTCACTGCTTATCCTCTTTTTGACTGTCACACCTCAAGTGATTGTCATGCTTCTTACCATAGATTGAATTTACAAATATCACTTAGCTACATATTATGTTCTTGCCATGAAGGAATGTCATAAATCATTGCTATAAATTATAAGCCGTAGTCCTTATCATCCCTTTTTCCTTAAAAAAGTCTCTATTACATTCAAATGGATTGTCACAAGGTCTTATTCTCAGTCATAAAGACTAATCATAGTCATGTATCAAAGTCACTATCACTTTAATATGTTGCATTTAATCATGGTGAAGAATGAATTGCCTTCATCTCTTCGACTGTGGTCTATAAGGCTACCTCATAAATCATTAATACCATAGCAGCAAAAATCTTTTGGGGAAAAAATCGACAAACCAAAAGTATAAGATTTTTTGAAAAAAATCATGAAAAATTTGAGAAAAATATAGAAAAAATCGGATTTAAAAAAATGTAAAAAATTAT
Source organism: Sequoiadendron giganteum (assembly GCA_007115665.2). Lineage (NCBI taxonomy): Eukaryota > Viridiplantae > Streptophyta > Pinopsida > Cupressales > Cupressaceae > Sequoiadendron > Sequoiadendron giganteum. The sequence continues at coordinate 332,257,532 of CM021102.1, forward strand.
AGAACAAGAGATAAAAAAAAAATTCTTGAAATTGAAAGGAATTTTCATAACATAAAGATATATAGAGAAAATAAAATAAATATTTTAACTAATGAATTGTAAGAACTAGATTTTTTGTAGTTTATATTCATATCGTTGATTACATTGCATTGCACATCTTTCAAACTCAAATCATTACTTCGCATTTAATAGTTAATAAATGGATGTTGATAAATGATAAAATTTCAATTACAATATAGTTTTTACAAAGACAAGCTAAGCAGTTATGCAATTACGTCACATTGCATAACTAATAACTAGGAGTAGTTGTCAATTGCATTTTCTTGTCATGGCATTCCATGAGACCACATTTTTGAGGCATTTTTTCAAACAGTTCACTGCCTTGTCTATTCTACCACATTTTTCATTCATATCTACCAAATCATTTTATCAAACACTTCATTTCCTTCTCTATGCTACCACATTTTTCATACATATCTACCAAAGCCTAAAACAAGTGCTTTCAAACAAGTTATGGATGCTTGGAAAAAATCTATCAAAGAATAATAGTTAGCAATGGCATAGACAAGGAAATGAACTGTTTGAAAAAAATGTCTCAAAAAAATGTTGTCTCATGGTGATGGAATTCCATGACAAGCAAATTGCTATGGACTATGATGTCATTCCATCACCATGAGACCATATTTCTTTGAGGCATTTTTTGAAACAATTCACTGCCTTGTCTATGTTACCACATTTTTCATACATATCTACCAAAGTATTTTATCAAACGGTTCATTGCCTTGCTGCTATGGCTAAAATCCTAAAATAGGTGCTTTTGAACAAGGTATGGATGCTTGGAAAAAATCTATCAAAGCATAATAATAAGCAATAGCATAGACAAAGCAATGAACTATTCGAAAAAATGCCTCAAAGAAATGTGGTCTCAATGTGCTTGTCATAAAATTCCATCACCATGAAACCACATTTCTTTGAGGCATTTTTTCAAACAGTTCACTACCTTTTCTATGCTCCTGCCATGTTGTTATTGGAATATGCATGGTTGTGACATTATTATTATTCAACACTTGTCTTGAATGTCCCTTTTAGCTAGTACTGTAGACATCAAAAATTGGTCTAGGCCTGCGAGTACCACTTTCGACGTAATTTTCTAATGTCCATGGTCACGATTAAATAATGTTAGTTATTTAATTATTTCCTAAACACATCTTTCTTCTATTAATTAAATAACCTTTAATTATTTAATTAATTCATTATGACATGTATTCAACTTTGACTAGTTAAATAATTCTTATTTATTTAATTATGTTGCTAATTAATTAATTATCTTTTTGAATTAAATAATTTATTATTTAATTTACCTTTTATCATATTTCGACTATAATTAAATATTATTTTCAAATTATTTAATTATTCAATTAACATTTTCAACAATCAATTAAATAAATCATTATTTATTTAATTAAATCTTTTCAATTTCGAATGTTGAACTAAATAAACATTTAATTCATAAAAAGAGTTATTTAGGTCACATTCTTCTATCACCCACTTAACTAACTATTCACTCACCATCTAACTCGAGATCTATTTGAATCCATCAGTCATCTCCTGATTCGATATCTGATCGTCTCTGCGAAGAGACTCTCTGTCACAACCAGTCAGTTATCTAGTTAAAACTCATATGCATGAACATATTTATTAATTAAATATCTTTATTTAATTAATTAATTCATGTGTGCATTTGAACAGATCATTGTCAAATTCTAACTTTATCATTTTCATTCAATTCTTATCTTTCTAATTTTCAAAGACTTTCAACTGAAGATTAAATCATTTATTTAATCTTGAACTCTTATTCAGTCTATTTTCAAACAGTTTTAACACAAGATTAAATTATTATTCTAATTTAATCTTTATCATGCAAAATTTCCCAACTCACATTCTAACTGACACAAAACTCACATCACATGACATTCAACAATATCGATCGTTGATCTCTCTTTTGAATATGAGCCAATCGTTTGAAAACCAATTTTCTATAAATTGGCTGACTTTTTCCATTATTCCTCCTCCCGAAATCAATACTTTTGGAAGAACTTGTTAATCTTCGATATTTTTATATAATCACATACATCAAGGCTATACTTGTACACTTATTGAAAATCTGAGGGCAAGAATACTATCACGACAAAATGGAGAAGGACAATAGAGATTATTCATGGAGCTACATCGATATTTGGTGAGATTGTTTATATTTTAGATATTTCCTTTGTGCTTTGTTGTTTAATGTAGGTTAGTTTGATTTTGTATTCCTTTAATCTTGCTTTCTAGTTTTCCTACGTTATAAGTACTACCCTTATACAAAGATGTCTTTTGTGATAATACTATGACAACCTTTATGACTATCCTCAACACTATCTTCTTTAGGATGAAACTATCCTCTCAATCAATAATGAAATTGTATGTTTTGAAGAAAATTTTCACCTTCCAGTGCACCTTTCTTATCATTGTGATCTCTCCTTTGGTGCTATTGTCACTTGAAGATTACTATCCTCTATATCATGAAATTTCTAATAGTGAATTGTCATTGTGGTTCAATCATGCATTCTACTCTTTAAAAGTTCCCTATTCTCATGAATTATTCTTACCCTAGGTCATAAGCACTTCCATTAACATTTTTCTTCATGGAGAGTCTAACAATGCCCTGGAATTGTCATCTATTGAGTTTTGAATTTATTGTTTTTATAACTGTCCAAGGTGGACTGTGATTAAACCCCTTGAAATTGAATGTGGTAGCTCCTTGAGATATTGTCCATGTACTCCTTAATACACTTGTAGGTTGTCCTCTTTTGAAACTTTGTGAGATGGAAATATTTATTAGTTTACCATACTACTTTGAAGACAATGAAGTACCCTTGACAAGATTTATGATGTTTTAAAAGCCCTCTTGACTGCTCAGTTACTTGTATTTATGTATCTTTTAAAGTCCATTATACTACCCTATCACTATTATTATTACTTTGAATGCCCCCTTCATGGTTATGTCATGGACTAACATTATTTATTTGAATACTCATGATTGTGATCTCCTTTTGGGAATCTATAGGAAAGTGTCATGCCTTACTTTGAAGTCCATTTCCTTGAATCTTTGCTCTCTACTCGTTGCTCCTATCCTAGGGCTTGGGGTCTCCTTTTTCTCTTTTCCCACTACATATCTTGAAGTCCTGTATGTTGATGTACCATAGACTCCTTCCAATCTGGCAATTAGACTCCATTTTATGAGAATGAATGGTCAATAAAGAGTTAAAGTTTGATACTACTCCCATTGACCCAAAAATTATTTTCCTATGGGTTTTGATTCTCTTGGATGTTCCTTCAAAGAAGGAACTTCATCATCATCTTGAATCAAAGTAACCTATGCCTTCAAATCCTCTAAATTGAAACTTTATGCAATGGTTCGACAAATGCATTAACTCTATCCTTTTATTATAATGTCTGTCATCTTTTACATTGGATTTTCACATTATGATTTTGATTAGTTGATCACATATTCATATTAAATCATGTCTATTAATTGTCCTTTGTAAATATTTCTTCATTATTTCCCACTTTCACTCTTTACCTCTTAACACCATGGCTATAATGATTGTTATTGCTCTTAGATAGAGGCTATTGTCAGTATCATCACCATCTCTTATTCTTTTGAAGACTTTGTCTCTATTATTCATGCTTGACAGTCATCTATATCTTCATCTTATCCTTCAACCTTCTACAAACATCTCTTCCCTCCTACATAGGTTGAAGAGTTATCATAAGAAACTCCTTTAGTAATGTTTCCTTTGCATTCTCCATGGACTATCATGCTTGTGAGGAATTTTCATGACTTTTATACAATAATTTTAGGTTTATATGTTGGATTGAAACTGTTTAATCTCATGATATCCTACACATTAGTTTTCATTTTATTGTATATGAACATCTTTGTGTGTCTTGTATCCTCTGTCCTCTAGGTTATTTTCTAAGCATTCCATACTCTTCTTTCCTATCTTTTCCATTATTTTTTCATTATTCCCTACTTATATGACTATGATATCTACCTTTAGCATGCATCTACACCATCATCTAGGGCTTCTTGGGTAGGATTCAAGAAAATCAATGTAGGAGGTGACAAAACAATAGCAACAAAACAACATAGAATCCTTCAAGAATATAACCTAATAAGATGACTGAAACAAGAACATATATCATAAATGAATTCCCTAAAAACCATTGAATCTCATATACCTCTTATATATATCATATGTTGTAGTTACAAGTGCCCTGCTAGACATAAATGAAAATGTGGAAGCATAGACAAGGCAAGCAAATGGTTTCAATAAATGCCTCAAAGAAATGTGATATCATGGATACCCGCTCTCGCAAGCACTTCAAGTCATGCCTAACAAGAGTTGCATTAACTAGAACCATATAGAAATAATTTTGGTCAATATCTTCATGCTTTATGAATTTAAGCTATGCAAGGTAGACATATATATATTTCTTAAGCATTATCAAGAGTGGGATGGTGTCTTTATGGAATTATTTGGTGTTTTCAGAGGCATAAGTGCACAATGTTGTGACCCAAAAAATATGTTACTTTTTTTTTGACTTGAAATGACCATTTAGCAAGCGCTCACCAAATGGCTCAGATCATCAAGCCTAAGAGTTGGTATTTCCCAATGCAACCAATTTGATGCTCACCAAATGTGATTCATGATTTTTTACAATACATTTCCTTAAACTCTTTCTGCTTTTTTGTTTTTATCTTTCTATGTCAGGAAACTATATTTAGTGTATATAGTTTCAAGATGTTTAAGAGTGGTTTCCGATCTCTTGTAGTTATAATGCAAATTCTACTTTTTAGAATATATTATAACTATTCAGACTTTAGCAAATTTCAGTAATCAAAATGTCAAATTTCAATAATCAGGAGGTCAAATATCAATAATCAACAAGTTGTATCATATTTCTCTCTCTATCTCACTTATTGTTTATCTCTTACGCTCTAGACCTCTCTCTATCACTATATCCATCCCTTTATTTGACTCTCTCTCCCTTGAGCTCAAGACTTACCTCTCTACCTATCCATTTGCTTCCTCCCTCCCCCCCTCTCTCTCCCCATGTTTGTCCCTCCCTCCCACCAAACTCTTGTAGTTATAATGCAAATTCTACATTTTAGAATATATTATAATTTGTTAGACTTTATCAAATTACAATAATCAAAATGTCAAATTTCAATAATCAAGAAGTCAAATTTTAATAATTAGAAGGTCAAATTTAAGTAATTAGAAAGTTTCCTCTCCCTCACCCATCCCCCTCCTCCTCCTCCCCTCCTCTCTCTCACTCTCTCTCTCCCTCACTCATCCCTCTCCCTCTCCCTCTCCCTCTCCCTCCCCCCTCTCTCTCTCCCTCTCTCTCTTCCCCTCTCTCTCCCCCTCTCCCTCTCCCTCTCTCACCTTGCCCTCCCCCTCCACCACTCCACCTCCCCTCTCCCTCTCCCTCTCCCTCTCCCCTTGCCCTCCCCCTCCGGGCTCCACCCTCCCCACTCCCTCTCCTCCCACCCTCCCCTTCCACCCCTGCCCCCCCCTCTTCCTCACCCTCTCGCCCTCTCCCTCCCTCCATCCATCTCTTTCCCACTCTCTCCACCCCCCTCTCTCTCCCTCCATCCATCTCTCTC